>BSQZ01000178.1:0-239030 GCA_033239005.1 Lamellibrachia satsuma | reverse complement strand
CTAAGATGATTATGCGTGAAAATAGTGTTGTTGCACTTTGAATTTTCGTTCTTGCACTTTCATTCTAAACATCTATTGATATCAAAAGGCAATTAAAAGGGTAAACATTATAAGTATTGCACTTCTTTTTACCCTTACAATTTGTGTTTTCATTGATATATGCAGTACTTTAATAACGGCAGCAATACAGTAAATCTTGACCGCATGACTCATTTCCGTAACTGTATTATTTCAAATGTTTTATCATATGAATCGGGCGGAGATATTTGCTTACAACAACACCGGCACGCGCAATACACAAAATGCAGACTTCCGCAGACTTTCGGCACGGGACTACTCTGGGCCCGTTACACCGCCACTCTCGATAGAAGTAATTGCCCGTTACGTTGTGGTTAACCACACAAATAAACAACCCACCAACTCGCTGGAGAACCACAGAACGAAGCGGTCTTCGTCTGAGATAATCGAGTCGGCTACTGGGCAGTCGCCGCTCGTTTTGCGTTTTCTAAATTTTCACGCGTTTCTACAAACTCGCCGTTACCTCCATTCTCGCGTTCGTACTAGTGATGTGATGACGTGAATATGAAAAAGGTAAGTAAAGGTACGTTCTTTATAGCGCGGAATTCAGTCCCTAGGACTGCTCAAAGCGCTTTACACTTCACCCCCTGGCAGACCTGTTCATTCCAAGGCCATTTCAACTTCTCCGGGAAGCATTCAGCCATGCTGCAATTACTGCGCGAAGACTATTCGTTCACATATCCACCACTGTTTGTATTGCCAGGTACTAATTTATACAGCTGAGTGAACTGTGGCAACGTGGGGTGATCAAACTTGCTAAAGGTTCGAAGCGACCGCAGTGGGATTTTAAACATTCTAACCGGCATGCCATCGCGCCCCATGATGATGGGAATATGTTGACGGGAATGTGAATGTCATAGAAAAATGTAAAAGCATTGGTAAATAATAATAATAATAATAATATGATATATAAAACACTTCAGAAGTATATTGACAAGTCTTCCCCTCATTCGATGAGGCGTCTGGCACCGTCTTAAGAGTATTTGTCAAACGTCTTATGTCGGCCGAGCTCACATTCACGCATGATCCATCGATAACCACTATATAACCACCACAAAAACACCATGTATGTATATGATATGTTTATTTAAGCGAAATCGCTAGCTACAAGAAAAAACGGTATTTCGTCTTTGTCGTCTTTCTGCGTTTTTTCTTACCAGAAACAACAGCAAAGAAACAAGGCAGAAAAACAATGAGTCACGAGTGAGAAGTAGAAACAGACGGGGCAGACAGATGGGGGTGTCGACACCAGTTACAGACGGGACAGACAGATGGGGGTGTAGACACCAGTTACAGACAGGACAGACATGTGGGTGTAGACACCAGTTAAAGACGGGACAGACAGATGGGGGTGTAGACACCAGTTACAGACGGGACAGACAGATGTGGGTGTAGACACCAGTTACAGACGGGACAGACAGATGTGGGTGTAGACACCAGTTACAGACGGGACAGACAGATGTGGGTGTAGACACCAGTTACAGACGGGACAGACAGATGTGGGTGTAGACACCAGTTACAGACGGGACAGACATATGTGGGTGTAGACACCAGTTACAGACGGGACAGACAGATGCGGGTGCAGACACCAGTTACAGACGGGGCAGACAGATGCGGGTGTAGACACCAGTTACAGACGGGACAGACAGATGTGGGTGTAGACACCAGTTACAGACGGGACAGACAGATGTGGGTGTAGACACCAGTTACAGACGGGAAACACAGATGTGGGTGTAGATACCAGTTACAGACGGGACAGACAGATGTGGGTGTAGACACCAGTTACAGATGGGACAGACAGATGTGGGTGTAGACACCAGTTACAGACGGGACAGACAGATGTGGGTGTAGACACCAGTTACAGACGGGACATACAGATGTGGGTGTAGACACCAGTTACAGACGGGACAGACAGATGTGGGTGTAGACACCAGTTACAGACGGGACAGACAGATGTGGGTGTAGACACCAGTTACAGACGGGACAGACAGATGCGGGTGCAGACACCAGTTACAGACGGGACAGACAGATGGGGGTGCAGACACCAGTTACAGACGGGACAGACAGATGGGGGTGCAGACACCAGTTACAGACGGGACAGACAGATGTGGGTGCAGACACCAGTTACAGACGGGACAGACAGATGTGGGTGCAGACACCAGTTACAGACGGGACAGACAGATGTGGGTGTAGACACCAGTTACAGACGGGACAGACAGATGTGGGTGTAGACACCAGTTACAGACGGGACAGACAGATGTGGGTGTAGACACCAGTTACAGACGGGACAGACAGATGTGGGTGTAGACACCAGTTACAGACGGGACAGACAGATGCGGGTGTAGACACCAGTTACAGACGGGACAGACAGATGTGGGTGCAGACACCAGTTACAGAGAGGGCAGATAGATGCGGGTGTAGATACCAGTTATAGACGGGACATACAGATGCGGGTGTAGACACCAGTTACAGACGGGACAGACAGATGCGGGTGCAGACACCAGTTACAGACGGGACAGACAGATGCGGGTGCAGACACCAGTTACAAACGGGGCTGACAGATGCGGGTGTAGACACCAGTTACAGACGGGATAGACAGATGCGGGTGCAGACACCAGTTACAGACGGGATAGACAGATGCGGGTGTAGACACCAGTTACAGACGGGACAGACAGATGCGGGTGTAGACACCAGTTACAGACGGGACAGACAGATGCGGGTGTAGACACCAGTTACAGACGGGACAGACAGATGCGGGTGTAGACACCAGTTACAGACGGGACATACAGATGCGGGTGCAGACACCAGTTACAGACGGGACAGACAGATGCGGGTGCAGACACCAGTTACAGACGGGACAGACAGATGCGGGGGTAGACACAGTTACATACGGGACAGACAGATGCGGGTGCAGACAACACTTACAGACGGGACAGACAGATGCGGGTGTAGACACCAGTTACAGACGGGGCAGACAGATGCGGGTGAAGACACCAGTTACAGACGGGACAGACAGATGCGGGTGTAGACACCAGTTACAGATGGGACAGACAGATGCGGGTGTAGACACTAGTTACAGACGGGGCAGACAGATGCGGGTGTAGACACGGGTGTAGACACTAGTTACAGACGGGGCAGACAGATGCGGGTGCAGCCACCAGTTACAGACGGGACAGACAGATGTGGGTGCAGACACCAGTTACAGAGAGGGCAGATAGATGCGGGTGTAGATACCAGTTATAGACGGGACATACAGATGCGGGTGTAGACACCAGTTACAGACGGGACATACAGATGCGGGTGCAGACACCAGTTACAGACGGGACAGACAGATGCGGGTGAAGACACCAGTTACATACGGGACAGACAGATGCGGGTGCAGACACCACTTACAAACAGATGTGGGTGTAGACACCAGTTACAGACGGGACAGACAGATGCGGGTGTAGACACTAGTTACAGACGGGGCAGACAGATGCGGGTGCAGACACCAATTACAGACGGGACAGACAGATGCGGGTGTAGACACTAGTTACAGACGGGACAGACAGATGCGGGTGCAGACACCAGTTACAGACGGGACAGACAGATGCGGGTGTAGACACGGGTGTAGACACCAGTTACAGACGGGGCAGACAGATGCGGGTGTAGACACGGGTGTAGACACTAGTTACAGACGGGGCAGACAGATGCGGGTGTAGACACTAGTTACAGACGGGACAGACAGATGCGGGTGTAGACACTAGTTACAGACGGGGTAGACAGATGCGGGTGTAGACACTAGTTACAGACGGGGCAGACAGATGCGGGTGCAGCCACCAGCGGATGTAAACAACAACAAGAACAAAGAAAGCACAAACGTCGAAGGGCCGTAAACCTACTTACATGGAACAAATTATCTACAGATAATAATAATAAATTAATGTAACAAATTTTCTACGGATTGTATAACTGCTCGCAGCGTGAATATGTTTAAAAACAAGGTTGATTCACATCTCAGGAGGGCGGGTTATAAGTAGATGAACATTGTTGGACTCTCGATAATCCAATGGCTTCCTTGTCCACTTGCCATCTTGGCCTTTGGCTTGGATGGTAAATCTTGTTAAGTGTTGTTATGGACGAGTGCCAGTAATTCAGCTGTCGTCTGGTAATAAAAAAAAGCAGAAAGACTGCTTTTTCTTGTAACTTAGCTTCGCATAGATAAACATATCATATACACATACTGTTTTTGTGGTGGCTATATAGTGGTTATCGAAGGATCATACTTGATTCTTAAGACACTTGGTCATGTCTCAAGACGTTTGACTAACGTCCTAATGCATATGACCAATACTCTTAAGAAGCTTGACCAATTCTCTTAAGATGGTGCCTCATCATTTGAGGGAAGGACTTCTCAATATCCTACTGAAGTATTTTATATAATTAATATATCATTATTGTAATGTACAAATGCTTTTACTTTTATCTATGACATTAACATTCAAGTCTTCACATTTACGTCATCACATTCACGTTATCACATTCACGTCTTCACATTTACGTCATCACATTCACATCATCACATTCAAGTCTTCACATTTACGTCATCGCATTCACGTTATCACATTCACGTCTTCACATTCACGTCATCCGATTCACGTCATTACATCTACGTCGTCACATTCCCGCTATCACATTCACGTCTTCACATTTACGTCATCAGATTAACGTTATCGCATTCACGTCGTCACATTTACGTCATCACATTCACGTCATCGCATTCACGTCATCGCATTCACGTCATCGCATTCACGTCATCACGTTCACGTCTTCACATTTACGTCATCACATTCACGTCTTCACATTCACGTCATCGCATTCACGTTATCACATTCACGTCGTCACATTCACGTTATCACATTCACGTGTTTAGATTTACGTCATCAGATTAACGTTATCGAATTCACGTCGTCACATTCACGTCATCACATTCACTTTATCACATTCACGTCATCCTGTCAAATGTTCATCCACGTAATCAGATTCGCGTTATCGCATTCACGACATCAGAATCACGTCCACAGTCGTGAGAGTTTCTACTCTTACAACTCATTCCTCGATTAATTTTACCCATCATGAATAAGGTGGATAATAAATCGGGTAACTTGTGAAAGTATCAATAGTTTGATATCATATCACGAAAATACGAAGCTACCTTTGTCGCTTTTCTCCGAATTTCCACTTGGCCTAGTTTAAAATAAATAAATATCTTGGCCGATAACTTAAGCAAAATTAAATAACACATACTAACAACAGGGATAGCACGTCAAAGTGGATGCCAGATGCCTCCGCTGATCGACTGCACCTGCGCCGAGACTTGACTGTCAGCTCGGACGAAATCGAGCAACATTTCCACACCCGCGTAGGCGAGAACCAGTTCCGGACAAACTAACGAGACTAGGTACAACACTAAGTCCAACGTAGAAACTCTTATGTTGGTCTATTATGCTAACCATTAACAATGATGAGAATATGCGTATAATGAGACTCAAAAATGTGAATCGTTATAAGAATGTTTCATATGCAGCTTTGGAATGGAGACAATCTGGAACATGGAGAAGAGGCAGACAACTGGGAACATGGAGAAGAGGCAGACAACTGGGAACATGGAGAAGAGGCAGACAACTGAGAACATGGAGAAGAGGCAGACAACTGGGAACATGGAGAAGAGGCAGACCACTGGGAACATGGAGAAGAGGCAGACCACTGGAAACATGGAGAAGAGGCAGACCACTGAGAACATGGAGAAGAGGCAGACCACTGGGAACATGGAGAAGAGGCAGACTACTGAGAACATGGCGAAGAGGCAGACCACTGGGAACATGGCGAAGAGGCAGACCACTGGGAACATGGAGAAGAGGCAGACCACTGAGAACATGGAGAAGAGGCAGACCACTGGGAACATGGAGAAGAGGCAGACCACTGGAAACATGGAGAAGAGGCAGACCACGGGGAACATGGAGAAGAGGCAGACCACTGGGAACATGGAGAAGACATGTGGAAGAAGAATTTAAGCCTGGAATTAACTCAAATTGCTCGCCCAAGACCGTGTTGACTGGGAGAGAATTGTTGGCGCCTAATGCTCCCGTTGGACTGAGGAGGGTTTAGTGAGTGAGTGATCGGGGAACTACTTCGTGCTATTTTGTCGAATTAGGCGCGCGTATTAATTCCCGTGCCTACATTCCGCTCAATCCCAGCCAAATGCGAGAGTTCGTAGTTGAGAACAAAGTGAAAACTATCATAATGTCGAATGCGTTGCTACGTTTACAATAAAATCAATCGATGTCATCGATTATTCCAGTCAGACGCCACTAAATAGCATACAGCGTAGTAGGTACAATGCATAGAAATGAAGCATCTCACAAATAAATTAAACAAATGAATACTATTAATTATACAAGTTCAACATTATTATACGCGTATTAATCTTCCTGACTATTTGTCCCGCAATTCCGGCCAAATGCCAGTTAGTGAGAACAGATTGGTTAAGACAGCATCACACCTTGCAATACATCCAATGCTTGCCGACGAAACATGTCACAAATTAATAAAGCAGATTAAGTATATACTTTCAATATTATGACACGCCCAACATACGTATTGATATGTTCTAGGGACCTATATATTATATAACTCGTACAAAGTGATTCAATTGATGATAGTGTAACGCTGACTCGACAATAATATGACCCGCCCAACATACGTATTGATATGTTCTAGGGACCTATATAATATAACTCGTACAAAGTGATTTAATTGATGATAGTGTAACGCTGACTCGACAATATTATGACCCGCCCAACATACGTATTGATATGTTCTAGGGACCTATCTAATATAACTCGTACAAAGTGATTTAATTGATGATAGTGTAACGCTGACTCGACAATAGAGGCCACCAGAAATGAGCCGTAGTGTATACTATAATACTATAATACTAATAATATTTATAAATGTGAAGACGCGAGCCAGAGTCGACAGAAGTACGTCACGTGATGTTGTACTTTAAATGAAAAAGTTGACAGAAGTACACGTGATGTTGTACTTTAAATGAAAAAGTCGACAGAAGTACACGCGATGTTGTACTTTAAATGATAAAGTTGACAGAAGTACGACACGTGATGTTGTACTTTAAATGATAAAGTCGACAGAAGTACGACACGTAATGTTGCACTTTAAATGATAAAGTCGACAGAAGCATGTCACGTGATGTTGCACTTTAAATGATAAAGTCGATTTTAAAATAAATTATCGCTCAAAATCTTGAATATACATATTTCAATTGTCAGTGAACATTATGGTTAATTTTGTTATTAATTGGTTTACAAATTTTCTTTAACACAAAAATGGGTTGGTCAGCAAAAAATAAATAAAACACTAATCCAAATGTGTAATGCCCACAGAATTAATGAACTAGATTAGCCTAATTTATCTACGCCACTTGACAACATTCTTACCCAATTTTTTCTATGCCAGTGCAGTCATTCAACCATTCCAAGTACATTTTTCATGTTAACACAAGTTTATGGACACGTGTTTTCACGGGAAAATGTCACAATTTCATGAATTCACGTTCGGTAAAACATGAACTGAACCAGCTGAAACATGTGATTCCATGTGTTCTGAACCAGAGTGAATAGTATCTGTACACCCAATTTGTCCACAGAATATCGTGAATTCACGAATGGTACCACATGAATTGAACCAATTGAGACACGTTATTTCACATGTTCTGAACCACTGTACACACGTGTGTATACACCAGTGTACACGTGTGTGTACAGTACACCAATTTGTCCACACATCTCCATCATTAGCTAGGCTAGCGCTACCGGTGGTCATTTGGGCAATAGACCACATGGCACCAGATTTTGTTAAACAAAAGTTTCCCATTTAAGCCAATTTGGCCAGTAGCATTTTCATTGAAAAGCATGTAGAATACATGTGCGTTTGTTGCTGTCTTGAGGCACGTAAACAAAATGCAAAAACTGATGGCTTTTAGGCCAACCAGTTTACACCAGAACTAGCCAAGATTAGTAATACTGTTTGACACACAGAATAATTTCGGTCTATGCAGCTGCAACAACGAACGCTCACCCTTCCAAAGGAAGTTGTGCCTGAAACAGAATCATCTCCATCATTAGCTAGGCTAGTGCTACCCGTGGTCATTTGGGCCATAGACCACATGGCATCAGATTTTGCTAAACAAAAGTTTCCCATTTGAGCCAATTTGGCCAGTAGCATTTTCATTGAAAAGCATGTAGAATACATGTGCGTTTGTTGCTGTCTTGAAGCACGTAAACAAAATGGCAAAAACTGAGGGCTTTAGGACAACCAGTTTACACCACAACTAGCCAAGATTAGTAATACTGTATGATACACAGAATAATTTCAGTCCATGCAGCTGCAAAATCAAATGCTCACCCTTCCAAACACCCCCCCTCCCCCCAACACCCACCCAACTGTACACACTGAACAGAACAGGCTATTATCCTTTTACCTGCTCTTGACTATTGTTTGTGTGCATGCATTGGAAGTGTCATTTCTCTTCTAGGCTCTACTAGTCTTGGTCTTCTATGCTATCGTACAGGTTTGGCAGCGACATTAATATGGATTTTTTGTTTGAGCACTGTAAAATGTCAAGTTGCGGCACAATGTATAGATAGACACATTATAGAACACTCCTGCTTGTCAAGTCATTATTATATTTGTTTTACAACCAAGTCTAAACAATACCTTACCCGTAATATTAGCTGAAAAGTCACATAATTTAATTATAGGTTGATATTGACACTTGATAAGCCATAGATCATGTACACTAGATTTCAAGAGCATTGCAAACCAATGAAGCCAGTTTACTGTCTCAGTTGCCTGTAAAGAAAGTGCAAGATTATCGCGATGCCACCCTTTTGGTCGACAGGGTTGGTGGCATGTTGGAAGTAGAGAACTATAGTATTGTGGACCCTTTTTTGTGCCCTAGAAAATAACATTCCCCTCGTAGCCAGCACAGAACCAGGTGATATTTGATGTACCAGCGACATTATTAGTATTACACCAATGACGACAGGCATGACAAAAGAGAGGATATTGACGTGACACCCGGATTTAAGTAATTAAATTGATACTATGAGTATCAACCTGTCAAATGACAAACTTCCTCAGATAATAGCCTGTTCCACACCGATGACATGTCACTGTTATTTGACAAGTTGATATCCTCTAGCCGGCCCTGGTAGGAAAACTGTATGATAATGCTGGATTACAAGCCAATGGCTTCCTAATCCACTAGCCATTTGGAACGTATTGCTTTGGAAGGCAATCTTCAAACATATTTGTGTTTAGACAATAAAAGTGCTTTTACCCAACTTCAAACTGAAACAAAATGCCATAGTTTGTTCTTACCGTCACCACTGGCAATCATTACTGTGTTGTGCTAGGCCAGCAAGACGATGTTCCTGGCTGTTATGCCGTCGACTGTTTGTTGTAGCGCAACATCAAATTCTCGTGGAACATGTTGTTGAACCTCTCCGCACTATCCACGTCCACCATATGCTTGCCCTATCAACAAAACATCACCATTATCTACTCGCTCACCTATGCCATAGCATTCATTCATTCATTTGCATTCTCTTGAGATGCAGTTAGTAGAATTTATTGAATTGCATCTTGGATTCCAGTAAATTCTGCTAACTGCATCTTAGATTCTTGTGCAGTTAATTGTGAGAGATGGAGTACACAGCATTTCATTATGAGAGATGGAGTCCATGGCACTTACTCGTAAGAGATGGAGTCCACAGCACTTACACTTGTTTACACTCTACACGGGACCCATTGAGCAGATAGTTAGGCGGCATCGACTTGACTTCCACCTCTTTTCTGATGATTCTCAACTGTATGTCTCATTTAAGATCAAGGACACCAGTGATGAGATGGCTGCACTGGCACACAGCCAAGCATGTGTGGGAGAACTAAAAGCATGGATGACTTATCAATGTCTTCAGCTGAATGACGATAAGACTGAAGTGCTTGTGATCACTACACCGAGCTCGGCTAGCAAGCACAGTCTGACTGATGTCGTCATTGGTGACAGCATCCTCCAGCCTACTGCCGTCGCTTGCAACATTGGAGTGATGTTTGACAGTGAACTCAGCATGAAATCTCAAGTGTCGAAACTGTGCAAGGTAGCATACTTTCACCTACATCGCATTCGCTCCATCAGAGATTGCTTGACACAACATGCCACTGAACTCCTGGTTCACTCCCTTGTCATATCGCGACTGGACTATGGAAATGGCCTCCTTTATGGTGTACCTGACCAGTTACTGGACGAGCTGCAGAGTCCAGAATGTGGCAGCTCGCATTGTGGTCAGAGCCAGTCGCTATGACCACATCACATCCATCCTAGAGACTCTCCATTGGCTTCCTGTCCGGTACCGTATTGGATACAAGGTCTTACTGATGACGTTCAAAGCTCTTCATCTGCTTGCGCCGAGCTACATCGCAGACCTGCTCCAGTTTTACCAACCCTACAGAACACTGCGATCCTCATCAGACTCTCTTCTGACTGTACGCAGTGCACATCTCCGCCTTTATGGTGATCGTGCCTTCTGCATCACTGCTCCTCGCTGTCGGCAAACTACAACCTGGTTACAAAAACATTTGAAGCTGCAGATATTGACAATAATAACTAAGAATATATTTCAGACACAAGGAACTCCATATTATAAGGACAGTCAAATCACACAACACAACATTAAAGACACTGTCTGTAAACTAAAGTGCGTACTGCCTGTATACTTTTAGAATGAGATTAGAACAAACCATTGTTGGAGACTCGTATCTTCACCCAGATTGCCAAGCCGTCAGGAATGTGGTAGTTATGTTGGATGTGGGAGTAGTTGTCCACAGCCGTCCAGCTTAGGACATACGTATCCCTTCTGCTTCGACCCAGACCCATCTTTCTACTCTTGATGCAGACACAGGGTCACTGCAGCAATGATGGATTATACAGCAGACATTATTTTAGTTAACAAACTAGGATGAAGCAGTATCTCTATGGATTGGCAACTTAATTTCAACCTTGATTATGGACCAGTCAAACAAATGAATTCTTATGTGCCATTAACTCGATATGAAATCAGGAAGGTGTCTTCACCATATGTGACGTGATAGGCAGCGTAGATGATCGGGGCGTGGAGTCGACGGCAATAGACTGGGCATGGCACACAGTCAGCGCAGGAGGAACGAAATAAATGTTGTTGATGGCTCATACTGTCGCATAATATTTATTATCTGAAGGTAAAATGGCATATGCAAGATGAAATAATTTTTAGATAAATTTCTAAAAATAATGTCTTAAAATTATTCACAGATGTAATGCTTCATCTGTCACATTAACTCCATTATATCTATGGAATAGTACACTGTTTGCTGCTGTCACAAGAGTGTTAAAAACCACAAAACAGTCACTCATGCCTGTGGTACTCATGACTGTTATCTGGCTGATAACATTCGTCACATCAGCAAACACTGTCATTCCTGTTATGTAGCGGCAAAAATGCATTTTGACATACTTTTTGACTTCCTACCTTTGTAAGCATACAGTTCTTTTACTCGTGATCCACCACAACATACCTGGTACATCTAAAAATTCCTTGAATTGATCAGCTGTGCACCATAACAATCCCGTGTCTGTGCAAACGTGTGTGCTCGATTTCGTTTGAACTCATTCAAACGTCAGCTGGATTCGCAGAATTAGTCAGCCATGTTTTAACTAGGAGGATAATTGATGGTTAAATACATAAGACCAATGAGTAGTTTTATTATCATGCATTATTCTACTTGATAAAACACAACTGCTTCTTTCTTAGACATTGTTAAGCATACATTTGTGAATGTCGAGAGGATATCAGTAGTAACATATTAATTAGATTTGCGTTTACTTTATCATTATTGTGAGAGATAGAAGGAAAGTCTCATAAAAAGAGAGGAAGAAACAGAGACAATGAAATATATAGACAGGAGAGAAACAGAGAAGACAGAAAGCACAGCAAAAACAAAAGACACATTTGGACACACAGAAGTATACGTAGCACAAGAGCCAAGTTTGACTTAGTGACTAACACAGACCAGTGCTCGCTCTAATCACAACCAACTTAAGCTGAACGCATTCTGTCTGATCTGGCTTTGTCAGAATTACTTCACACCAACATTGCTGCCACCTGCAGGTGGTGAAGGCTCTGGTCAACCACTGGTCAACATGGCAACCAATACAGCGTCATAGGAAACAAGTAGACAATGACAAGAGCATTTGCCCGTATTCCTTTCATCTTCTTCAGTTTTTGTTTCATAATATACATATGTGCTTGTCTCTGCTACGAAACACGTTCTTGTTTGGTTTAGATTTGTCAGATGGACATGTACTCAAGAGTCACATGTCATATGTTGGTTTTGTTCACACAAGTTGGTAAGTCAAACTCGATCTAGGTGTACTAGCATCACTACTGGAATGATAATGGAACAATACAATGTTCAAATTTTCCTGTTTGCCATGACAGTTTTAAAGGTTAGAAAGAACTGTAAGCGTAGAAACAGTTACTTACCTGGGTTACTTACCTGGCAGTCCGAGTGGGAATGCGACGCCGATGTTTGTCCATTCAGAGGCTGAGGCCAGGTGTTGATGGGGATCATTGTGTGGTAGAATGTCATCTCCACATGGACTTGTTCCCACAGCCCAAGTGTAGATTTAGATACCTGCATCATTGTCATAGATACCATCCCAGTTAGTTGCAACAGAATATATGTAGTGAAGCATAGCTTTCAGCATAGCTTTCAACTGAGCGCTACCAAAAGAGTCTATAGCCAATACCTGACAGTTTAACTTAATGTTTGCTTTAAATATTTGTAAATATTTTACATAAGTGCAAGTTATTTTCAGTATACACGCACACACACATATGCATGCGCACACACACACGCGGACACACGCGCACACACACGCACACATATATGGATACAGGATTTAACAGCTTAATAAAATTGTTATAATGATTGTATGAATTAGATTAGCATGCTCATTAATGAATAAAACTCCTTCCTGATTTCTGACAATGCGATCTTGCTTTGTGTTTATCCATTATTCACTTGTGTTACACTTCACAAAATGTACCTAGCAGAATCCAAAGTAACAAGGAATTAGCCAACTATGCAAATTACAAATGAAATAAGCATATATAACAAACACAGTCATACAATTAAATGGGATCGGGATAGTCCAACGTGCCGAGATAGAAGGCTCTTTACACCTAAACTTACAGATATGCAATAGTATCAAAATCAGAATATAATCATGTTATAACGTTAGAGATCACACATTCCTAAACCAAATTTACTCAATCAGCTGCGTTTACCTTGCTTAACAACGAACATAAATCAAGATGACGGACGTAAACAATAGTTGTTAAAACATGTGAAACCCAAATCATCCCCAACACAACTAAAAATAGTGCATGTATTCAAATTTAAATATACTGTGTATTAGTTATAAATATAACTAAATACACTTAAATATACTCTTAGTTTAGAATTTCAAAGAAATCCTACCCTGTGTTTATCACATCCTGTACTAACAAACAGACCCTTCTTCGGGTGCTTCATAGCCACCCCTGTGTTTTCATATACCTAGAGTTCCTGAGTCGGCCCAGGACCACAGATATAACGCACCCCTAGACTTCCTACTATGTATCTGTCTATGTTTGCACTAGCCCAAACCCTGCACATGCACTTTTAAACAGTTTAGTACACAATATTTATCTAATGTGACTTTAGTACTATATATTACATTGATCTAATGTGACTTTAGCCCTCTAAAGGCAAGTTATAGCAAACATCTGCAAGTACATACTTTCGCAAGAAAATTCAAAACCACTTTACAGGGTTTTTGTTGTAGCATAGACCATGAACCCCAAAGCAGGGATCACTTATAATGCTCGGTCTGTGGTTGAGTCACTACGTATCAAACACCACTGTGGACAAACCAGGAACTTATATATGTAATTGTACCTTAAAACTTCAGGAGTTTATACAGCAATAGAAAATTGCTGTTTTGACTAATCGCCCTTTTCTCCCAAATAGGCCAATAATGCCCACGTTCATGACTGTTTATTAGTGTGTAACAAATTAATGAAAATATTACGAATTATCACACAGCAACAAGTAGCAAAGGTTACTAATAGTACCTTGTTGACATGAACATTGGAAATGGTCGTGTGTCCAAACTTCTATAATCCACCTTAACTCTTGAAGATACACACTTTCTCAGCTAGCATTTATGGATTTTTAACACCATGTTTCAGAAAGCCCAGCATATGTTCTGTAAGCACATTGTATTCAGTAAGCTTTTATTTTACACTGAAAATTATATATTTTTTTACCTCCTGCCCTATTACACAGATGTAAATATACACAATATTCACCTTAAAGTGTGAATTCCATCAAGGCCAGACTACTCAACTAGTTCTATTACATAACATTATACAACCTAATTAGCCAACCAGCAGTGACAAGGAACTTGCCTGATGGATCACCCCCAGTGAGTCAGTAGACCTTATCAGATAGCATGGCCTCTGTCCAAGATTTGACCAAGCCACAGGAGGGTGTACTCCTTCAGGAGGTCTCCACAGTAGGCCCATGTGTCTAATTAGCTGAAGTAAACAAAAACTGACCAATAAGTCATTATACTCCAATGTCATTGGTTGAGATTGATATACATGTCCAAACTAAGGCTTTACTAATGCAATTCTGTCCAGTCCTGCCATATCATACAGATGTTCTGTCACTGTCATTTGGACTTTCTGACTGATTAGAGGTCTGTGATTTCAAATAACAGTTTGTCAAGTTCAACTGTAATTTTGCCTGGATTACCCTGCATTGCTACAAAATGGAAGAGACAGTAAACGAGAATAGTGAGCTTGGGAGTGAGAGCAACCGTAAGCCATCCGCTGGTGGCATTAAGAATGTGCAAGGTTTCAAACGTGGCCACCCGTACCTGGAATCACGAAATGCTGCAACATCAGAAATACATAAATAAAACAGCTGCGTGTGGCTGCGAAGACTGAATATTCAAGAGTGGTGCACGTAATGATTGTGGACTGCAAGATTCTATGACCACAGCTAGATCAATGCCCTGATTTAGCAGACAGCTACCTTCAAGCAGAAGAAACTGGTGTAGTTTCTGAGACGCGTCTGCTAAGCATGGTAAGCATGCAGAGAAATGTGGCAATGTGGAATGAGTGTTTCACAGAGCATGCAAAAAACACGGCATGCACATCTCCACACTTTGAAGTACATGACGAAAAACAAGTCGGTTTATGCTGGAAATTGTCACTACGTTGTCTCCACTGTGAGTATCAGTCAGGCATGTACAAATTCCTTGTGGACTGTTACCTTGTCATGGTAAGGAGGCTTGTGTACCCCTATGACCCTCTGAGCTATACCGGTGGGAGGCAACTCCTGGCAGGTCCAACCATACCGGGCAGGTCTGGGGCGAGTGGTCAGACAAAGCACAGTCCAGTCACATCTCTTGATCATGGAGCCCGGGAGGAAAATGGTCTACGACCACAGCGGAAAACTTGTGGACACAGCGGCTTCGGCTAATCACCCACTCAGTTGTTATTGAAATCGATTACAGAAACCGAAACCATGAATACTCAACCACACCTCGATCTGAGCAAAGCAGGCTGTCCTTCTGACTGTAACTAGTAAGGAGTACAAAACAACAACGAAACAACAAACAACTAAAGCCTAAACTAAAGTAAATCCTCTAAAGTAGGTATATTACAATCCGCTAGGTGCGCTGCGGAAAATTCGGACGTAGAAATTGACCCAGAATATGTGACCGCCATCTTAGGCTCCGCCTGGTTTTGATGGTCATGCAGATTTGCATCATAACATTATGCAAATGAACGTGTGATCTTAATTGATACATATATCAACCAATGGAAGACTGACGAAGCATGTGGAATTTTCGCGGGCGTTCCTGGATTGACTTTGACCGAGGTAAGCTCGTGTTAACTTTTGCCTTGTGAATAGTAGTTAAAAATAATGGTAAATAATCATCGAACAACTTTAGCATGTCGATAAATGAAATCTGCAATATTTCAACTTTATAATGATGTGCGTATTATGAATGTGAGTTTGTTCGCCCGAGTACAGCGTCGTTCGGAAAATTAGCTATGCACGCGCTGTTTAGCGTTTAAAAGTGCGTTTGCGTTGTTGACATCGCTCCGCGGCGAAGTCATTTTCCGCGATTCAAAGTCCACGCAATCGAAGTGTTTGCAACCAACTGCGGCTAGATTTAGTGGGAACAAGTAATTATAGACATATCAATGTTGCATGGCATTAATAATCATTAAGATTGATCTTGTTAAAATGTTATATTTTCACAATTTAAATGCTGTATTCCTAACTTCCGGTTTGTGCGTGACTTGGCACAGTTTTGACGGTCTGACGTCGTGATATTTCAGCATTTAAATCCACGCCATCTGCACTTTTACAATTATGTGCTGATAATGTTGAATGTATACAATCAATAAGATGTCTATTATTTTTGGTTTCCTTCCTTTATATTACATTTAAAACAGAAATAAATTAAGAAAATGAGAGTTTTGTTAAGCAATTACTTGATGTACGACGTGCATATATTATATATTTTTTATTCTTTCTACGCGTACTTTTAATGCACAACATGTGCATGTATGTATATGTATATTATATGTGTGTGTAATATAATATTCTTTATTTTATTTTTTAGGATTCCACAATACATTTGAAGATTAAAAGGATAACACACACACACACACACACACACACACACACACACACACACACACACACACACACACACACACACACACACACACACACACACACACACACACACACACACACATCAAAAGACAGACAAAGACTATGTGAAAATGTTGAATACATGTACACCGAGCTTACAGTGTCCAGTGAACATTGACACATTAAACATGCATGGATTTACGAAACTGATCTCTGAAGATGTGTACACTCAACCGACAGTATCATGTGAACCGCTTTAATATATTGCTTCATGCACTTCATGCACTGAGTCTGCAATGCCCTGCGAACATTGACACATGCACTGGCATGGACTTATGAAACAGTGAACTGTGAATATTTGCTGTACTGAGCCAGGAGTGTACTCTGTGGTTCGCCTCATAGTTCCTTTTATAATGGGTTGAAGCTGACTACTTCTTGTACTGCTGCATTGTTTTGGGTATTGTCCTTTTCCATGTCTCCCTATCAGCCTACTGTGAACAATATATAAACATTACTTCATGTTAAAGTGCAGGATATTATTTCATGAAACAGTGAATATTGATGTGCCAAGCTGAGCTGGAGATGACAAAGCTCTCACAATATATAATAAATTGTGTTATATTTATGCAATGACATTGTGTTTTTCCTCAAGCGATTATTTCACCATGCATGAATATATTGTTAAATTTAATTATACATAGTTAGGCCACTAATACCTGTAATTATGCAAATGTCACATTATAATCAATTGTCATCAACATATATTGTAGTAAAGGTAATTATATACACCATTTCGCGTAGTAAATATTCGAACACCACTGTCATGCAAAATCCGTTATGGCTGAAATATGTAATTTACCAACAAATCGGTCAAAGGTCAATGGAAGTTAAATAATCAGGTCACTAAGGTCAATATTATATTCAACAATTACAGCCTCCATTGACTTTATAGGATCCCATTCCAGACTTAATTAAAAATGAATAGGCCATTAAGACACGTAATTAGGTCAAAGGTCACGATGTAATCAATTAGGTCATTAATTTGTATTAAGGTCCACGTGTACATGTACGTTAATTCTCCCTTACACCCCTCCCTGATCCCACATGTCATGCATAATTACTATATTAATAATTAGGCAATTTTAAGCATAAATAGGTCATTGTAGGTCAAGGTCAATATAAGTAGGTCATTTCAAGGTCATGTCAAGGTCACACATTGTTAGGTAAACATCTTCGGGTCTTTTTATTACACCTCAATATCTTCATTAGTTCACATAATGTCACATTAGTTCACACAATGCCATGATCCCCTGCATTCAATGGTAGCTCAGCCACCAAACATAATGGTCACAAGAAATGGACTCGATTCCAATGTACAAAATAGACCCTTTTTTTGAAGCCAAAAAGTGGAATAACTTCGCAAATAATAAAGATATTGAAAAAATTAAAAAAGGGTGATAAATGGCATAACATACTCTATCAGATAGAAGTGTTTAAATTATTATAAGACAATTTTGAATTTTTTTGTAATATACCTATCTAAAGCCAGGTGGACAGTGGCTTCGCAACAGAAACACTACTACTCACTAGACACTACTGCCCCGGGCCCTGACACCCGACTTGACTGAGGCTGAGCTTGATACTGAAAGACACTCCTAAACGTTCAGTGTATGTACATGTTGCCAACATTCAACATCCGACATATGATGCACATAGATAGAGAAACCATGGCATGTGCATCGAACTGGTTTTGGTCAGATCTCTGTACAAAACGTAGACGGGAAACACTCACCTTTTGTCCTTTCTGTCAGTTTTGATCGAATTCCACTTGATGAAAGTCAGCGACGTTGGAGCCACCTTTTTCAGTTGTGTATCCGAGTGACATTCTACGACTGAATAACACAATTTTCCAGGGACATCATTTTCAGAGAGCATAAATCCAATAACAATCTGCGGAAAAGGCGCGAAGGCTGCCATCTTTCCGCGAGTTTATTGCGCGGGCATTCTGGGTTGCCGCGTGTGCTAAATATAGAATAGTGTCTCGCTAATAATTATGACGCGCCACAGCCGTAATGTTGATCGCTGCGACGGACGCCGCTGGCGTATCGCAGGGCAGATGCTAAGCTCTGCCTGCTGTACAAAATAGTTAATGGTCTAAATTCTAGTGGGAATACCTTCAAATCCATACCTTGTTCCTGTGAATGTTATCAATAGGAGACAACGACACCTCAATATATTCACTGGTACACGCTATATGCCATATTTCGTTGGATTCAGTGGCAATGAAGGGACTGGGTTTCGATTCTACCTACGCCGTTTCGAAGCTTGGGCAATTTCGTTCACCCCACTTTGCCTGTGTCTTTCGGAAGAGACAGTAAAAAGCCGTTGGTCCCTCCTATCTGGTGTCTGTGCCAGGGTAAGTAAAAGATCCCACGCAGGGAAATGGAAAACACCTGTGATTGACTCACTAACTCTAGAGAAGGACACTCTTAAAACACCTGTGATGGACTCACTAACTCTAGAGAAGGACACTCTTAAAACACCTGTGATGGACTCACTAACCCTAGAGAAGGACACTCTTAAAAAACACCTGTGATCGACTCACTAACTCTAGAGAAGGACGCTCTTAAAAAACACCTGTGATCGACTCACTAACTCTAGAGAAGGACACTCTTAAAAAACACTTGTGATTGACTCACTAACTCTAGAGAAGGACACTCTTAAAAAACACCTGTGATTGACTCACTAACTCTAGAGAAGGACACTCTTAAAAACACCTGTGATTGACTCACTAACTCTAGAGAAGGACACTCTTAAAAAACACCTGTGATCGACTCACTAACCCTAGAGAAGGACACTCTTAAAAAACACCTGTGATCGACTCACTAACTCTAGAGAAGGACACTCTTAAAAAACACCTGTGATTGACTCACTAACTCTAGAGAAGGACACCCTTAAAAAACACTTGTGATCGACTCACTAACTCTAGAGAAGGACGCTCTTAAAAAACACCTGTGATGGACTCACTAACTCTAGAGAAGGACACTCTTAAAAAACACTTGTGATTGACTCACTAACTCTAGAGAAGGACACTCTTAAAAAACACCTGTGATTGACTCACTAACTCCAGAGAAGGACACTCTTAAAAAACACCTGTGATTGACTCACTAACTCTAGAGAAGGACACTCTTAAAAAACACCTGTGATCGACTCACTAACCCTAGAGAAGGACACTCTTAAAAAACACCTGTGATCGACTCACTAACCCTAGAGAAGGACACTCTTAAAAAACACCTGTGATCGACTCACTAACTCTAGAGAAGGACACTCTTAAAAACACCTGTGATCGACTCACTAACCCTAGAGAAGGACGCTCTTAAAAAACCAGCGCAGCATAATCTCCAAGCAGATTCTGCTTAATGGACGATCGAAGAGTGCGTGTGCGCCTACACGGCAGCACCAACAACATTATCGGCCTTGGTGTAATTAATGTTAAGTTTTAAGGCACTATCACGTGCCAATTTTAGCAAACTGCTCTATGAACATACAGTGATCGCGGGGAAGATAAAAGTTTCCGAAATTACGACGGATATCGCAAAATTTCGAACACTTTGACCAAGCTACAGGTGGCACAAACAGTAGCAGATGATTCAGTCAAGCATGACGGCGGCCATGCAGTATTCAACGAAGGCTCTCTACCAGTTGGCCGGCTTTGTGTCAAGAAAAACATTGTGGACAGCTCTGACAATGAACGGCATTTCCTGCACGCAGCCAACCAGAAGAGGTCAACGAGGGGGACAATGCTACGTAGACCCATTCAAGTGGTATTGTCTGGCTTCAGGCGCGTTTAATGTGTCAACACCACAGTCGGCAAGGTAAGACATTGCAATGACAATTGTGTCAATCTGAACAATATGACACATACACAGGCGCGCCACACAAGCGCCCTCGGGAGCAACATGCAACGTGACGTTAACGTTACCAGAAATGGGGCTAATCACAACAACCTCATCAACGTACAATCGAACAAGTGGGATCTACCAACCATCATCAATACTAACATTCGGGGTGCTTTGGCAAGCAAAATCGATGAAATCAAAGTAATTAAAGATAACTACGGAGTGGACGTCCTAGCAGTCACTGAGACATGGTGTACCAGCAGAATACCAGACGGCTGCTCTCGTTAACCAGTTTCAACTTCTACAAGAGGGACAGACAAGATGGCCGTCAACATGGGGGGATTGTTTGCTATGTACGAGATACAATCCCGACTAAGCAATGCACATAGCTAAACCAACCAGAACTTGAAACTATTTGGATGACGATACGTCCACCAAAGATGCCTCGCAACCACCCGCAGATAACAATCTGTACAGTGTACCACCCTCCCGGGGCAGACGACTGGACATTGCTAAACCACATTGACCAATCTGTTGACTATGTACGCCGTCACCATCCATATACTGGCGTCATCATAATGGGCGACCTTAACAAGTTGAGAGATTCTCATTTGAAAAGAAATCACAACCTAAAACAAATTGTTGACATACCAACACGAGGAACTGCGACACTGGACAAAATCTATACCAACCTAACTGATTTATACCACCGTCCAGTAGTCATAGCATCGATTGGCTTATCGGATCACATGGTGGTGGTATGTACTCCATCAACGTCCACGAAATATACAGAACCGTTTCAAAGACGTCTTCGCGCAGTTGCAGGCCTGATGATCGAGCCCGTTTTGCAGCAGCGTTCCACCGCATCTCGTGGAAAACCTTATTCCACCTACCAAGCTGTGAACAACAACTGCAGTTTTTCAATTCTACAATCAGAACTTTACTCGACACGCATCTCCCTGAACGAAAAATCAGACGATGTTCCGGCAACAGACCTTGGATAGATGACAATTTCCGCTATCTAATACGTCGCCGCCAGATCGCGCTTCTTTCTGTGAACCAACCATTGTATAGGCATTACAGAAATAAAGTTAATCGTGACAGAAAGTCCTTGCAACGAAAGTATTACCAACGAAAAATCAAATCACTCGAGAACGAACATCCGAAACGATGGTGGAATAGCGTGAAGGAACTTGCAGGGTTAAGGTCAACTGTGACAATCTACAAGGAAATGGCTGACATCCTTCCTGTGCCATCGCAAACAGAGGGTAAAGATCGGGAGTGCGAAATCAGTGTCACTGTCAATGCAGGTGTCCCACAAGGCACGATACTTGGACCAATCGGCTTCCTACATCATATTAATGATCTGCAAACAGTATGCGAACATATAAAATATGTCGACGATTGCACAATATGGGAAGCTTCTTCATCCTCCGGAATTGACAGCTCGCTCCAAGTTGCAGCAGACGAAGTCGGGCAATGGACAGCGAGTAACAAAATGGCGCTGAACTACGACAAGACGAAAGAACTGCGAATATGTTTCAAGAAATCAACTCCGGACAGACCAATCCAACAAGTTAACAGCACTCGTCTACTAGGTGTGACTCTAACAGAAGATCTGAAGTGGCAATCACACATAGACGAAATCGCTACAAAAGCATCGCAACGTCTATATTTCATCGTCCTTCTCAAAAGAGCCGGCATTGACCCTCACCATCTCATCAACATATACACTTCAATCGTCCGATCGGTATTGGAGTACGCATGCCAAGTGTGGCACACGAGCCTTACAAAAAAGCAAACACAACAGATAGAATACATCCAGAGACGGGCAATGCGGTCATTTTCCAAGATAAGTCGTACACCGAAGCCATCACCGCAGCCAATCTACCAACGCTGTGAGATCGGAGGGAGAAGTTATGTAGAACACTATTCATAAACATGCAACAATCTACACATGAATTACACCATCTTTTGCCTCCCTCCGGGAAACTCCGTATACAACTCGAAACACGAGGACTTATTGTGTGCCGCGTTGCAGAACTGCAAGATTTCAGAACTCTTTTATACCATATGCTTTAAGACACTGGCAGTAATTATGAACTCATTTATAAATTAGTTACTTTTTACATAATAGTAGTAGGCCATATAATTTATTTTACTATAGTATTGCCTGTTTAAAGTTTTAATTTATGATTATGTCCTTCATGTTTACCTTGTTTATTTACAAACATAACTTTAAACATGATGTTCATGCACCTTTTAAATTTGTTATATTTTAAGTCATACTTTTTGTCTTAATTATTTTATTATCATTGGTTGTTTTACTGTGCCAATTGTATCATTCAACTGCTATAGTTGCCATTTTAATAAAATTATTATTATTAAATTATTATTAAATTATTATTATTATTAATGGATGGTGGCTGCCTAACAGAAGAATGTGTTTGCCCCAAATTGGGCTTGATGGAGTAAAACTTGAGACTTCAAGGAAAGCGTTATCAAAGGTGCCAAGATTATCAACTTTGGAAAAGCCAGCATTGATGAAGAATTACTGGTTGTATAATATGATATGACAGACGACAAGAACATCCAGTTGTATAACAGACTAATCACTACATTCCCCAATAAGCTGTGCACCCACGTGTCACGCCAAGGGCCTTCTGTGTGCTATTTAGTGTGCGTTCATCCGTGACCACGAAGTAGGCCAATACACCAGTCACCTGTTGTTTATTTGTAAACAGGCAGACATGCCATCTAGAAGACATATATGCGTATGTGTGACTACAGACCCGAAGAAGTGACAGTGATGTTCGTATAAATAATTTTACACTTTAGAGACAAGTGAATTCAACTGTCGGTGTGAATCTGACTATTTTGTGTAGGCCTACAACAAGATTTAACAAGATTTAACAAGACTGCCATCTCGAACAACAAGTTCCAGATGGCAAGTGGACAAGGAAGCCAATGGCTTATCGAGAGTCCAACAATTTTCTCATCTATGTGTAGCCCGCCCTTATCAGATATCTGTCAATTCTATTTTTAAACATATTCACACTACTAGCATTAACACAATCATTTGGCAGTTTGTTCCATTCATTTATCACCCTCTGTGAGAAAGAGTACTTTCTCATGTCCAACCTACACTGCTCCTTAACTAATGCTGCTTTGTGACCTCTGGTTCTACTGCCTTCTTTAAGTTTGAAGAACATATTCCTATCAACATCCTCATAACCGTTCACTATTTTAAACACTTCTATTTGGTCTCCTCTTAGTCTCCTGGTCTCTAGTGTTGTCAAACCACACTGTAATAAGCGACTTTCGTAACTAAGGTCTCTTAATTCTGGAATCATTTTAGTTGCTCTTCGTTGTATTCTTTCTAGCTTGTCTATGTCTTTTTTACGATATGGCCTCCATGCTTGAATACAATATTCCAAATGTGGTCTAACTATTGCTTTGTACAGGGGTACAATTAGATGTTTCTCCTTATATGTGATAGTTCTCCTAATTAGCCCTAGAATTTGATTTCCTTTTGAAGCAGCAATCCCACATTGCTCTGAAAGTTTCATGTCAGCACTAAATGTTACTCCTAAATCCTTTTCTTGTGTGGTTCTACCTAGTACAGCATCCCCCATTTTATATTCCTCGTCCATATTTCCATGTTCTATGTGTATACATTTACACTTCCCAAAATTGAATAACATTTGCCATTTTTCTGACCATTTAACAAATTTTTCTAGATCATCCTATAAACATTGTTTATCTGTATCATTAGTAACCTTTCTGAATACTTTTGTGTCATCTGCAAATTTGAGTACTTTGCTAGATATGTCATCCTCCAAATCATTTAAAACCAACCAACAAACATGCGCACCAGTCAACAGTACACCTGCATGTTGCACTCTGTATTTGAGCACACCGGTGTGTGACCATCCGTGACATCAGCTGTTCAATGTTTGTAAACACGTGGCAGGTACGTCAGCACCCCGATACCTGCAATTAAGAGAGAGTTGTCGGGATTAACTAACATACTAACATAGAGTTTATTACGTTATGTTATGTTCACATCTCTAGAACCATTGGTAACTAAATTTGTGTGGACAACATTTGGATGCACTCTTTGTTTGTTGTGGAGAACCTGCGCGGTCTCCGTGTTACGGTTTCTGTTTTACGGTCTCTATGTTACGGTCTCTGTGTTACGGTCTCCGTGTTACGGTGTACTTTCTTGTTTCTTCTAGCCTGTCATTGTATGCTGTAATTCTTGCTTCTCATTCACGCTGTATTGTTGTGTGTCATCGCACGCTGTATGTATATTTGTGTACCGTAGTCGACAATAATCTGTCAATGCTTATGCTCAAACAGAATAATCACTACTTCCATACTTTCACATGTCTCGATCTTCGTATTTCACGCACTCGTTACGTGCCCCAGTTAAACGTTTCCGCCCCCCACGTTGATAATCCGGCACTCTCGATACAAGTAATTGCCCAATAAACAACCTGACAAGTCATTCAAACACCGCTGAACAAAGCGGCCGTCGTCTGAGATTGATATTCGAGTCAGCTACTGGGCAGTCGCCACTCGTTTTGGATCACTGTATTCTTTGAAGCCCATAACGTGACGTCATCGGCAATCCTCGCGCATTTCTCGCGGTTTCCACAGATCTACGTAGTGCAGCATTTCTAGCGGCTGGTGGCGCCCCGCGTTTCTACAATATGCATACTTCCAATATGGCGTCGTCAGCTGCATACTTCCAATATGCATACTAGCTAAAGGGGTTATGCCTCAGTTAGACTTCCTGGTGTGTTACACACGAATGTAGGGCATAGTAAGTTTGGATATAGGGCGTTTTAAAAAATTCATACGTTCTGACATAAGTGCATTTGTGCAGAGACATTACCCGGTTTGCTGGTGGAAGCTGTTGAGAGTGACATGGTGGATGTTTAGATGATTTTAATATGCGGAATGATATTTGTGATTTTTTGGCCACTAAACACGTGTGCGTCGTAATTCATGCCAATATTGGTAAACATTGAGGGGTATCGCACATACAGGCATATTACAAGAGTTAGAAATGTCTAATTTTGACAAAACTCGACCAGCATGTCAGTGGGATGATGACAGTGGCTGGTAAAAACTTTTAGAATGTTTGAGGGTCATATTTTCTTATAATTATGCAAAACGTTAACATTGCCACCAATGGGAAATGTAACTGTATCCTGAACCCAATTAAACGGACGTCGTGGTCACAGCACGGTTATAAAATTTTTATATGCTTATGTTTTGGTCGTTGTTGTTAGCCTAATTGTGGATATTGCAGGTAATTTGGATGAAATAATTAGTTTGTTATAACACATTTCTTAGAATTTTTATAATTTGCAATTCTGATAATATAATGCGGGGTCATATTTTTTTAAATAAATAAATAAAAACGGCTGCTAACCTGCCCCATGTTGTGTGTGTTTGACATAGAAAATTGTCGGTGTCAGGCTAGTTAATATTATATTATTATATATATTTTAGTTATTTAATCTAGTCAACAAGATCATTACTTATTAAGCGCCGCTATTATTTTAACTTTTAACCGTCTCCTTTAGCAGGTGCCCTATAGCTGACCTACTATATATAAACAAATTCAAATAAATGTACATTTTAATGTTGTGCTATAACGTTTGATGTGTATCAGCTGACAATTTACGATATTTAATGTTTAATAAGAAATTTGATTGATAATAAACAATTTTTTTTCATTTTACATGTGTTAAAATTGCACGAAAGAGCTTGTGGTTAGCTAAAAGCTTAAAGTAAGCACTTTTTTATAGAATATAATCGTTCCGTTTCATAAAAGTCTTAATCACCACGTCTTAATACGCATTTCATGTTGTGTGCAGTTCTCTGTAAGTGCTTGGGCACAAGGAAATGAAGGTAGGCAACACTAACCGTAGCTAACCCCATCTTTAGCTAACCCCATCCCTGGCTAACCCCATCTCTAGCTAACCCCATCCCTAGCTAAACATAACCCTGAAGTGGTTTACATAAGATATAACCCTTCCCATAGACGCAGGTTGCTAGGAAAAAGTGAACAGTTTGCTTGGAAAAGCAGACAGCAGTAACAATCACGATTAGCCTGGTACAGAGCGGATGCCAAAATGGAAATTTGGTAAAAATTAGGGAGTAGGGCACCAGTTTGTGGGGGAGTAGGTAGCTATTTTGCACTACCGCAACGGGTATCGGGTAATGTGATACCCCTTGATGGTGGTGTATCAAAATCAAGCAGTACGCCTTGTATCGTATCAACTAGAAGCACGACAGCAGTCATATAAGCAATAAAATTTAACAATTCTGACACATTGGAAATCACTAAAAATCCTGTTATATGTAACAAATTGTAACTTTTCTTACAAAATTACACAATGTTTGGTTAAAAATCAAGCAATTATATAAATATTAATTTAAAAATAAATTCATTGGTATATCTAAAGAGAGAGTAAGCAGGCTTCGTTAGCTCGCAATGCTCTGGAAATCTAGTGTACATGATGTATGCTTTTTATCAAGTGTCAAAGTGGACCTATAATTAAAATATGTGACTGGTTTTCAACTAATATTATGGGCAGGGCATTGTTTCGATTTGGCTGTTAAACAAATAATAATAACGTGACAAACAGGAGTGTTCTATAATATGTGTACATATATATTGTGCTGCAACTTGATGTAAAATTGGTCACATTCTCAGAAAATAGCTTCCCTAAGACCAGCCAGCCACATTTCGCAGGCGTGCGAGCTGATGCATTGATAGTTACAAATGACATCCCTATTGGAAGATAACAGAATTACCAAAACACTTAAAGCAATCCTCTTCCCTCCGAGTCTGCTCGAAAAAATCGACCCACTACATCAAGAATTAGCCATTCTCACAGCACAATTATCCGACAAAAACGACAAAATAGCGCATCTTGAAAACAGAGTAGAAATTCTCGAGGATGAACTGGACTCGATGCAGCAGTACTCGAGACGGCCAAATCTCCGCATCCAGGGGATAGGCGAAGATATGCGCGATGAAAACTTGGAGGAGAAACTTATAGATTTCGTAAACAACAAAATGCACGTAACTCCGCTAATCGCACGTAATGACTTGGAACGATGCCACCGACTCGGGCGCCCAGTCGACGGCCAGACAAAGCCGAGAACCACCATTGTTCGCTTCTGCAGCGAGCGCTGTAGAGATTCTGTATATCGTAACAGGGGCGGACTCAGACTTCAATAAAACTAGCCCTATCTAAAACCGCATTTTCGTCAACGAAGACCTCACACCAATGCACGAGCTTCAAAGACACACACAATTATGCGTAGACTATACAAAAGAGAGACACTACTTTTTTATAATTCAGCGTCATCGCATTCATGCCTTCACAATCACGTAATCACATTCACGTCATCACATTCATGTCTTCACATTCGTAGTATTAGATATCGACGTCGTGAATGACATACAACGCGTCATCATACTGCGGATGTTTGCACAGCACATGCATCGAGCGTGCGATACGAACAATAAAAGCTCACACCCGATACACGCGACACCCAGTCGTACTAATTCACACAATAGCGATACGGATGTGAATCATACAACGATTGTTGATTACGACAGCCACGTGGAACAATGTCTACAGTTCGTTGTGCTGTTCCATAGTTATGCGGTCGTACGGCCGACGCTGTGCCGTGATATAGTTGTATCGCGCACAAACGACGATGTAGTGTACCGAACACAAACCTGTCAATGCGCACTCGCTGTCGTACGACCCATCACCAGCGTAGACGATATTTTAGACTAAACATATCGCCTACGACGCTCGTGCGATACTATCTATTAGCGAACGAGTCCCGCAACCATCAAACACCGACACGCGATGAGGATAGTTGAATGAGACATAATCCGTAACACAATTACACATTATATGACTGTATTGTATAGTACACCGCTATCGTATACATGGAACTAATGAGGATAGTTGAATGAGACATCATCCGTAACACAATTACACACTATATGACTGTATTGTATAGTATACCGCTATCGTATACATGGAACTAATGAGGATAGCTGAATGAGACATCATCCGTAACACAATTACACACTATATGACTGTATTGTATTGTATACCGCTATCGTATACATGGAACTAATGAGGATAGTTGAATGAGACATCATCCGCAACACAATTACACACTATATGACTGTATTGTATAGTATACCGCTATCGTATACATGGAACTAATGAGGATAGCTGAATGAGACATCATCCGTAACACAATTACACACTATATGACTGTATTGTATAGTATACCGCTATCGTATACATGGAACTAATGAGGATAGTTGAATGAGACATCATCCGTAACACAATTACACATTATATGACTGTATTGTATAGTATACCGCTATCGTATACATGGAACTAATGAGGATAGTTGAATGAGACATCATCCGTAACACAATTACACACTATATGACTGTATTGTATAGTATACCGCTATCGTATACATGGAACTAATGAAGATAGCTGAATGAGACATCATCCGTAACACAATTACACACTATATGACTGTATTGTATAGTATACCGCTATCGTATACATGGAACTAATGAAACACATACATCGTATACATAAAGAAACATGACGAAATGTTTACTTTTGTTTGTATGATGTTTATTCAATGCTTTTGTATCGCGTACAATGCATCATTGGTTGGTGTTTCGATATCCTCCCACTGTACCATTTCACGATAAAATACATATCGAAGAGCATGCGTTCGGATCGTGTTTATTATTGTTTTTTGATGTACGTGCAACGTTCATACAACATATTGGCGAGCATCTCGTTCGTTAGAGAAGCGACTACCGTATCGCATACCACATCGCACGCAACGAGACATCTGTAAATTTCTAAACGTATTCTAGGACGTACGTCGTGCGGTACATGAACATTACGAAACAGTCTGGCATACAGAACGTCTTGGTGCACGTCATAGTGTGCTCCGTCTTGACGTGACGCTCCTTTTGTATATATACGTAATCGCACGTCGTGTCCGCATACGCCGCTTGTCGCCATGTGTTGTTCGTACGTACGTAACATACGCGCATACATCGCAATTTGTCAATGCGCGGGATGTCGAGCTCGGTGGACATTTGTGTCACGAGTATTGATGTCCGACAACAACAATTTGTCGATAGCTAGCGGCACAATGCGCGAACTCGGGGGACATTTGTGTCATGAGTCTTGATGTCCGACAACAACAATTTGTCGATAGCTAGCGGCACAATGCGCGGGTGTCGAACTCGGGGGACATTTGTGTTGTGAATCTTGATGTCAGACAACAACAACTTGTCGATAGCTAGCGGCACAATGCGCGGGTGTCGAACTCGGGGGACATTTGTGTCGTGAGTCTTGATGTCCGACAACAACAACTTGTAGATAGCTAGCGGCACAATGCGCAGGTGTCAAACTCGGGGGACATTTGTGTCGTGAGTCTTGATGTCCTACAACAACAATTTGTCGATAGCTAGCGGCACAATGCGCGGGTGTCGAACTCGGGAGACATTTGTGTCACGAGTCTTGATCTCCGACAACAACAATTTGTCGATAGCTAGCGGCACAATGCGCGGGTGTCGAACTCAGGGGACATTTGTGTCATGAGTCTTGATGTCCGACAACAACAATTTGTCGATAGCTAGCGGCACAATGCGCGGGTGTCGAACTCGGTGGACATTTGTGTCGTGAGTCTTGATGTCCGACAACAACAACGCCACACGTCCGTCGCGCCAGGCGAATTCCAGTCTGTCAATAATACCGTTACATATACATGGTATATCAGTGTGCTTTGTCATCTTTACTCCGTATAGCGGCATCGATAATGGAAATTGTATAGTGGCTGTTTGTGTTGTCGAAAACGTATTCGGCACGTGGTGCTGTCATCCACTGAATGTGCCGATGTTGGAACTGTATCCAATAAAGATCGTAATCCATTATCTACGAGTTCATCTGTGTTACGCGCCACACCGTTAGTATCGTATAGGATAGCGTTCGTTTTATTTGCGTCCTCTGTCATTGCCAACTGTAACGTGTCCAATACACCGTTATTAGTTACAATATCGCCCATGTCGTTAACGGCATCTAAAATGCTTTGGACTTTTTTAGCATTTTTAACAGTATGCTTTTTTTAATATTTTGTTACCCTGTGCAAACGCTGCGCGTCCCCAACGAGATTACGCAGGCAACAGTGCGTCTATGTAGCGCATTGCGTTCGCGCTCTCGCGTACGTTCATAACGTGCCGCGTGTTCAATATGCGGATATTCTTCGATTGCCTGTTTTAGATGATGATCAGCGAAAACACTGTCCACGCTGTTATATTTAGGCGCGCGTACGTCGTTGAGACATTTCTCTATTATTCCCTGCATCAACAACATGCGTGTTTGATCCATCGTCGACTATACGTGTGTTGTATACGCGTTCGTCGTGTCTTATTGCCATATACATATGCGTCAATTACGATGATGTACGTATAACTTCGTTCTGATTGAAAGTACGCAAATGTTGACTAGATATACGTATATTTTGTACGTGTACACTATCGCTGCTCCGACTTTGCACTAATGTACCCAGTACATCATCGCTTTCGTCATCCGCAGTACGCGCTGTCTTACTCTTCGTGTTCATCAATGCTGTGAACGTTGTCGCATATGTACACGTATTCACGCAGAATGTGTATCGGGCAGCGCGTATTGTTGCCGCTTGTTTTACATTCGACTGCATACTACACGCATCTGACGTTAGTCGCGAACCCTGTTCAGTATCCGTAGTAGGCGATACGAGCGCTGTATGTACGCCATAATCTTTATCATGATCGTACACTGTTGTATTACGTGACGACACGCACGATACCCATTCGGCGCATAGGTCACTGTTGATATCGATATCGTCAAATTCGGACTCGGTCATATATCGTACACACAACATAAACAGTTGTCGTCGCACAGTGTCGCTTGCGTTCTTTTTGTCGTGTTGCTGTGCGCAGATTCCTTATTCGACTAACACGAACGACGATAACACACTTACCGTATCTGGTTCGATTGCGAACGGTATCGTATTATTCTGACACACCGGTATCGCTGTTCCTGTGTATACGAGTTCCATTGTCGACTGCGGACCCTCGACGTCGCTGTCTCCTGCTAGCACGGTCGTGTGCGCATGTGCAACATCAAAAAACAACGTACGCGTAGTCGTCGTGCCGTAAAACAGTCGTGTCACTGGTACTACGTACTCGGGAACGTGCATCTGCGTGAGCACGTGGATGACACGCATTGGTAGTGTCGCGCCATATAGTGTCGTCGTTACGCGATCGTCGTAGTCCGCAGCGGTATGTTTATCTACAACATTCGTATTAGGTGATGAGTCCGATGTCGCGTCGCCCATGTTATACTCGTACACGACATCGTAGGGGCTGTACGTTTGCGCGAGTATCTGCTCTGTCCCGTTGTTCGGTAACAGTAATTGTCCGACGTTTACGCAATTAATGAACGATTTTACGCGCGTCTTATGTATCACCTGATACGTTATACGTTCATCAATAGGACATTCGCGGACGTATTGAACACTGTATACCGCGTATACATGCCATCGCGTATCGGTTGGAATATATGCACAAACCATCCAGAAGTTTATACGGATACTTCGTACGGCGTGTAATCGCCCGTTGTCGCTATCGCCTGCATGGTATTCGTATCAATATCCGACACAGGAAACGCTTGCTTCTGCTGTAGCTGCGCACACACGTCCAAGTCTCTACGTGCACGTACTGGAAATTCACGCATTTCGTCGCACGTTCTACTGTTCCGCTCTTGTTGGTGTACGTGTATCGTACGTGTATCGCATTGTCTGATACTGATCGTCGCAGTACCACATACGTTTAGTACGACGCGACGACCACGTATCATCCCATCACTGATGCAGTGTTATATAACACTAAGAATCTAACCAGCGATGTCGCATTGACGTTCGGATTGCACAGACACGACGCGACGACCACGTGTCATCCCATTACTGATGCAGTGTTATTATGTAACACTAAGAATCTAACCAGCGATGTCGTATTGACGTTCGGATTGCGCATACACGACGCGACGACCACGTGTCATCCCATTACTGATGCAGTGTTATTATATAACACTAAGAATCTAACCAGCGATGTCGTATTGACGTTCGGATTGCGCATACACGACGCGACGACCACGTGTCATCCCATTACTGATGCAGTGTTATTATGTAACACTAATAATCTAACCAGCGATGTCGCATTGACGTTCGGATTGCGCAGACGCGACGCAACGACCACGTGTCATCCCATTACTGATGCAGTGTTATTATGTAACACTAAGAATCTAACCAGCGATGTCGTATTGACGTTCGGATTGCACAGACACGACGCGACAACCACGTATCATCCCATCACTGATGCAGTGTTATTATGTAACACTAAGAATGTAATCAGAGATGTCGTATGGGCGTTCGGATTGCGCATACACGACGCGACCACCACGTGTCATCCCATTACTGATGCAGAGCTATTATATAACACTAAGAATCTAACCAGCGATGTCGCATTGACGTTCGGATTGCGCAGACGCGACGCAACGACCACGTGTCATCCCATTACTGATGCAGTGTTATTATGTAACACTAAGAATCTAACCAGCGATGTCGTATTGACGTTCGGATTGCACAGACACGACGCGACAACCACGTATCATCCCATCACTGATGCAGTGTTATTATGTAACACAAAGAATCTAATCAGAGATGTCGTATGGGCTTTCGGATTGCGCATACACGACGCGACAACCACGTGTCATCCCATTACTGATGCAGAGCTATTATATAACACTAAGAATCTAACCAGCGATGTCGTATTGACGTTCGGATTGCACAGACACGACGCGACAACCACGTATCATCCCATCACTGATGCAGTGTTATTATGTAACACTAAGAATCTAATCAGAGATGTCGTATGGGCGTTCGGATTGCGCATACACGACGCGACCACCACGTGTCATCCCATTACTGATGCAGAGCTATTATATAACACTAAGAGTCTATTCGACGCGAACGTGAATGGCGCAACAACAATGTCATACGAATTCATGAACATGACTGGCGATGTGTTCAAACATGACTGGCGATGTGTTCAAACATGACTGGCGATGTGTTCAAATTCAATCGACCGTTCGTCGATGCCCACGTGACAGCCCACGTGATAACGCACGCAACAACGCCGAATCTATATATAGAACGATTTAAACATAATCACCAAATACAAGACGGAACATATATTTTACATCTCATGACGAACGGGTCGTTTCGTCTCTACAAAAACGTTCGTTATTGGTACATCAAACATCGATCCGTACGACATCGCAACGGACGTTCGATATACCGTACAAAAACACACGCATCATCGAGCGTATCTGCAGCCGCGCATATCAATGTCACGTCGAGTATGACGGTACCAACACAGACATTACATTTGAGTATAAAGGCACAGCACTGACAAAACAATTCGCATGCGATCTATCGCCTTCGAAATACTGTGGACGAAACAATAGCCACACAGCGTACACTCAATGTGACGAGTACAACCCTGACAACGTCGGTGACATGTTTCGGACACGTCAACTGCTATCTACAATTGTCACAATCGTCTCCGTTCGACAGTTTTGTTGACATATATATATATATATATATATATATATATATATATATATATATATATATATATATATATATATATATATATATATACACGATGTTCAATGGTCGCAGCGCGGTTGGTATACATTAGAATATCGCCCTCGTGCTACTGCATCCTACGTGGACGTCCATATGTTCGCATTGGCGTTAGTAAACGACTACTGCATCTCCATCGAACACGAGTGTACGGTATACAATCAAACCATGCAGATCACTGCTATCGAAAATGTATGAGAACATCACCGGCTGTAGCACGTTTCACGGCTACGCGAGAGGTGTCCATATTTGCCGCATGATGCGTCAACGTGCATCGGAATCAACCGTTATTGTGTATAAACGTCTCGTAATAATATCGTCGCGATACCGGCGAATGCCTGCTCGATGCACGGAATGCTTTTGTAAATCGCCAGTCACTTCACGGATACGGTATGTTCGAAAGTGCACAAAATACAGCAGATTCCGACGGTTCTGTAACGGTGAGACTCTTCGATATAAAAGGCAGTTACGCTATGATCGAAGACAAACCAATGTCAGACACGTACGAACTCTACAGCCGCGATAGCACATTGCCGATCTCGCGCGTGTTTTTAGATTCAATATATTTCCAACTCTCCATAGCCATCAACAGTTTGCCTACAACCGCCGGGTGTAATCTATAGAACTACGAAGTCGATCGTTGCCATCAACAGTTCGCCTACAGCCGCTGGGTGTAATCTATAGAACTACGAAGTCGATCGTTGCCGTCAACAGTTCGCCTACAGCCGCCAGGTGTAATCTATAGAACTACGAAGTCGATCGTTGCCGTCAACACTTCGCCTACAGCCGCCGGGTGTAATCTATAGAACTACGAAGTCGATCGTTGCCATCAACAGTTCGCCTACAGCCGCTGGGTGTAATCTATAGAACTACGAAGTCGATCGTTGCCGTCAACAGTTCGCCTACAGCCGCCAGGTGTAATCTATAGAACTACGAAGTCGATCGTTGCCGTCAACACTTCGCCTACAGCCGCCGGGTGTAATCTATAGAACTACGAAGTCGATCGTTGCCATCAACAGTTCGCCTACAGCCGCCGGGTGTAATCTATAGAACTACGAAGTCGATCGTTGCCATCAACAGTTCGCCTACAGCCGCCGGGTGTAATCTATAGAACTACGAAATCGATCGTTGCCATCAACAGTTCGCCTACAGCCGCCAGGTGTAATCTATAGAACTACGAAGTCGATCGTTGCCGTCAACACTTCGCCTACAGCCGCCGGGTGTAATCTATAGAACTACGAAGTCGATCGTTGCCATCAACAGTTCGCCTACAGCCGCTGGGTGTAATCTATAGAACTACGAAGTCGATCGTTGCCGTCAACAGTTCGCCTACAGCCGCCAGGTGTAATCTATAGAACTACGAAGTCGATCGTTGCCGTCAACACTTCGCCTACAGCCGCCGGGTGTAATCTATAGAACTACGAAGTCTATCGTTGCCATCAACAGTTCGCCTACAGCCGCAAGGTGTAATCTATAGAACTACGAAGTCGATCGTTGCCATCAACAGTTCGCCTACAGCCGCCAGGTGTAATCTATAGAACTACGAAGTCGATCGTTGCCATCAACAGTTCGCCTACAGCCGCCAGGTGTAATCTATAGAACTACGAAGTCGATCGTTGCCATCAACAGTTCGCCTACAGCCGCCAGGTGTAATCTATAGAACTACGAAGTCGATCGTTGCCATCAACAGTTCGCCTACAGCCGCCGGGTGTAATCTACGGAACTACGAAGTCGATCGTTGCCATCAACAGTTCGCCTACAGCCGCCGGGTGTAATCTACGGAACTACGAAGTCGATCGTTGCCATCAACAGTTCGCCTACAGCCGCCGGGTGTAATCTACGGAACTACGAAGTCGATCGTTGCCATCAACAGTTCGCCTACAGCCGCCGGGTGTAATCTATAGAACTACGAAGTCGATCGTTGCCATCAACAGTTCGCCTACAGTCGCCGGGTGTAATCTATAGAACTACGAAGTCGATCGTTGCCATCAACAGTTCGCCTACAGTCGCCGGGTGTAATCTACGGAACTACGAAGTCGATCGTTGCCATCAACAGTTCGCCTACAGCCGCCGGGTGTAATCTACAGAACTACGAAGTCGATCGTTGCCGTCAACAGTTCGCCTACAGCCGCCGGGTGTAATCTATAGAACTACGAAGTCGATCGTTGCCATCAACAGTTCGCCTACAGCCGCCGGGTGTAATCTATAGAACTACGAAGTCGATCGTTGCCATCAACAGTTCGCCTACAGTCGCCGGGTGTAATCTATAGAACTACGAAGTCGATCGTTGCCATCAACAGTTCGCCTACAGTCGCCGGGTGTAATCTATAGAACTACGAAGTCGATCGTTGCCGTCAACAGTTCGCCTACAGCCGCCGGGTGTAATCTATAGAACTACGAAGTCGATCGTTGCCGTCAACAGTTCGCCTACAGCCGCCGGGTGTAATCTATAGAACTACGAAGTCGATCGTTGCCGTCAACAGTTCCCCTACAGCCGCCGGGTGTAATCTATAGAACTACGAAGTCGATCGTTGCCGTCAACAGTTCGCCTACAGTCGCCGGGTGTAATCTATAGAACTATGAAGTCGATCGTTGCCATCAACAGTTCGCCTACAGCCGCCGGGTGTAATCTATAGAACTACGAAGTCGATCGTTGCCGTCAACGGTTCGCCTACAGCCGCCGGGTGTAATCTATGGAACTACGAAGTCGATCGTTGCCGCTCACGCAGATCTACTTCCCGGTATGTCGACATCACAGCATAACTCAACAGTGGGGAATAGTATGGAGCCTTACGAAATAGCAGTGAACGCGACCGATACATACTACGATTCATTGTACGGCACAAGTAGTATTATATTGGCCCTATATTATATAGGGCCAATATAAACGACCGATGGTGGTTACGCTTACCGGATGTTGCGTTGTTACATTTACACTGCGTTCGTATTAACGTCTTATACCAGGACCAACTGTTTAATACTTTTTCGTGTGTTGCGTTCGATGCCGTATCTCTAATAGCTACACGTCCATACATCGCCCTCGCGCCTAACACGACTACCCGTTCATTGACGCTGACATATGCAATATTCTCTCTAGGTAATAATCTACACAACAGTGTATCATTTCGTATATACCGTCACGAGTACGCAAATACTACTAGCAACAGTGCTATGGATATGACACTCGTATTCGAATACACGCATTCGAACAACGTAACGATACTCGGTAGTCGATATCTGATTAACAAATGGATTGACCACGCCACCTAGCGACCTATCAGAATACCACATGAATTGCAGTGCGGGTTGCTGATGGCGATACCGATCATCCGTATCGGAATGCGAACGGAACGTATCAGATCGAAATACTATCATCGTTGGCACATGTACAAGCCGTACACACTGTCGAAATGATAGCGAGTCACGTATTACGTGATTCTACAATTGATCGCGTGTACAATATTACTGTACCGAATTTTAGCGCATCGCCGTATGAACATGTTGTGCACGTCTACGTTACGGCATACCGGTCCGCTTTCCGAATGTTCTACGACGACGTCAACGTTACGGAACACCGGTCCGCTTTCAGAATGTTCTACGACGACGTCAACGTTACGGCACAGTCAACGTTACGGCACATCGGTCCGCTTTCCGAATGTTCTACGACGACGTCAACGTTACGGCACACCGGTCCGCTTTCAGAATGTTCTACGACGACGTCAACGTTACGGCACACCGGTCCGCTTTCAGAATGTTCTACGACGACGTCAACGTTACGGCACACCGGTCCGCTTTCAGAATGTTCTACGACGACGCTTACTTTTTTGCGCAACATATCACGATTTCAGTGCACCACGCATTATTCCGTCGATTCATACCGATTGAGTACATAACGATACACCATAATACGATTCCTCTATATACATGCTTGTCAGTACGAACCGTATCTCTGAACCAGCAATTGTGAACGGCGTCAACGGTAATCCGCAGTTATGGTTACGACACGATGGTTTAGATATCCGCTCCGTGCAAGTTCTCAAACGCGCCGTATACACGATACTGGTATATGTATCCGGCTACAGGTCACCTCCAATGGACGCAGTACTGAATCCATACGATTCGCGTTACGATGTCGAAGTACGCGTCGTAACACCTACGTACGATACATTATCCTTTCGATGTTACGTACCGTGTATGTATCATATAAGCGCTTGTCTTTATTATATTGATGTTACCGAACATATACCGTTCTCGTCCACAAGCGTTCAGTATACACACCATAAAGTCAGTCGGTACATCGTTGACTATAACATCCCCGAACTCCAATGGACCGGTAGCAGTCGCTTGATGAATATGACAATCGATTACGATGCACCGGCGATGACCACGTGACTACCGGGATGCGCATACATACCGCACTCGTACAATACCCACGTCTCTTATACACCGTACGCATCGCAACATTACATAGCCATCTGTACGCGAGCACACCCGACTATGCATGTAGAACGCCTGCATTCGCTCTCAGAAGCAATACAGACCTACCGCGTCCGTCACTGACGACGTACGGCGCCGTGTACGTAAACTGTATTGTTGTATTTCTCGGACGCGTGCTTGCCAGTAACAGCAACGGATACATGAACTTACGTACGATGTTCGAACGCAAAGATAGGTCATACGGTTACAACAATTCAATGATGCGCAGCACGACTGGATTACCGTCATCGAACACTCCACATTGACCGATTGGACTGGATACGGATCGTGTGCTGCGCACGCCTCGGTCTATGTCAGTTTATACGACCACGTGATCGTAATGCGCCATAACCACGTAACAGCAAGCGATAGCGGTACGTAGCGATCATTCGTAGCATACGAACACGTTCTCTATACAAGCATAGGCATACGTGTACATATTACCGAACGTCCCATGTCCACTGCCTATACCAGGGGTCGGCAACCTTTTTGAATGGAGGGTAAAAATAAGTGACTTTGAATAGGTTAGCGGGCCACGCACGCACGCACGCACGCACGCACGCACGCACGCACGCACGCACGCGCGCACGCACGCACGCACACTCGTGGTAATTGGCACAATGCAATTATATACCTTGTGTCTAGCAGTTGAATTGACCACTGTTGTAAATAACACGTCCACGAATATGAGTTATTATTATCGTCAAACATCAACGTCTGATTTTGAACAACAGTTTGATTATTTAAAAACACATTATTCAGGTTACGTGTTCTTGGCATGCCGCTGATGCTATTTTGATCCGTGTGATACTGAGGCCTGTTGCTGGTGATGTTGCTGCGCCACCAAGTGGCCCACACCTCGCTGCAGACTTGTTCCTGCGCGCCTCAGCTCACTTCGGTGTACTACAGGAGTTCTTTATATCGCGCATTCATCTCGGCCATAAGGTGCTGGAACTGCCGGTAGTTTAGACAGCGAGAGCGAACACAGTTTAGTCTTCACGACGACCCTTTTTACGTTCTGCATTTTCATCGACTTGCCACACGGGCTTTCCCGTTGGATGATGGAGTGTGCCCTGAAGAGCTTTGCTTGGCGCCTCCTTAGTCTTGAACCTTTTCCATCAGCGTACAACTCCGTTCGCCATTTCGTTGGAAGGCGACGAACGTTAGTTAAAACAACACATTATCACTCAAACACAAATAAGGTAGTAGGGTAACCTGGGTCAACACGGTCCCTGGAGGTAAGACGGCCCCCGACACGTTCGTTCATACAGTCAAGCCTCGTTATAACGCGGTAGTCGGGGTCCACAACTTCGGACCGCGCTGTACGCGAGGCGCGTTAGGTGTTCTCATATCTGCCACCAGGGAGTTACTAAACAACAGCTACCGCCGCCGCTGCACCAAGCCCAAGAACGCTGTCGAAGCCCCGTGTGCTTGCAGCACTGTCTCATACGCCAATATGCAGTTTATGGAACTTATTAAACGAGTATACTAGCATCAATGTGTATTATTTTTAAATATCACACACTCTTGACTTTTGAACTGTGTAAAACGCATGTACGTAAACCGTTATGGAATAGACCTACTACGATGATGATGTACTGGAACAACAGGCCAACGAAACGAAAATAATAACCTGAACCTGAGCAGCCGAAAACGTATAAATTATGATTTGATAAACGTCGTATATAAGCTGATAAAAAAACAGAAAACGACAATAGGTAGAATTAATAATTGTTTCACTTCGTCTTTCAACTGATCTCGACCGAAGCATAAATTTATGTCGCACCACTTAATTTCGATTCATCATTTCATGTGCGGATGACGAATTCGTATTTTCGCGCACTGGTAGAGCTTTGGGTTAGGAATTTGACATGTTGGTTTCGCGCCGCGAAAACGATTAAATTTGGGATGTAATGGAAGCATGTCATTTCACCCAAGTGTTATGTTGGCATTGCATGCATTTAAAACTGTTTATCTGATTCTTACGCGAGGCGTATTTGTGAATCTCGATTGCAATTTACAAACCGTCGAAGCGAAGCCAGCAACAGCGATTGATGTCGGCGACAGCGAAAAACAAACAACACGTTGATACTCATTCATTGACATTGTTCGCCTAATGTTTCTTGAGAATTGTCAAAGTAATTCTAAGTAGGTTTATTCAGGCCCAAATTCGGGGTCCACGACCGACCGCGTTATATCCGAATCCGCGTAATAACGAGGAGCGACTGTATAAGTAAAAACCACGGGGAGTGGGTTATAGACCGTGTTACCCCAGGTAGAGGACCGTCTTGCGCCAAGGATGGGGCAAGATGGCTTTTTTGGATATTTACTATTTTTCAAATGCAACTTAGTTAGGTTGTTTATTTACTGAAAACAGTTTTCCAGTGGGTAACACACAGATCTGTCCACAATGTGAACACATTAAATACAAGTTAAAGTTGTTTAATGGTGTGTTCCTTAGGAGGGCCGCGCTGCATACTTTCATGTCTGCATACGCAAAAGTTAATTCATTAAATATTAAAGGAAGTAAAATACATATTTGGCATATTATTATGTTCATCACGTGGACATGTTATTTCGTGGCAGGGGCTGGCCGCATTTTGCACAATATCGTTGTCAGTCCGCGCGCCGCATGAAATAGCTACGCGGGCCGCAGGTTGCCGACCCATGGCCTATACGGTGTTGGTTTCTCACAACGTCTCCATTAACAGTGCAGTGGAACTAGAACAATTGACCCGCGTTACACTCGTCACTGATACATCTACGTCTACGTGCCGTATAACGGACACACGTTACACTCCTTACTGATACATCTACGTCTACGTGCCGTATAACGGACATACGTATTTGAATAATGAACGGTATCGATGTGTATCGTATGTCACGATCCTTACGTAATACGACGTATTCTGCTCTCTATTCGAAATCTCCAATAGCGATGGCGCAGAGTATTGACCATATCGATACTAACAACAGTGTTGACGTGTATCTGACATACGCTACTACTGTATGCGGACATTCGCGATCTTTGTACGCGCACGTACACGATTCATGTAACCATTCGTATCCATTGACATCATGGTTCTTCAATGAAGCGCACTGTTCGAATATTGTGACACGCTACGAAGTAGAAACTCGAGTCATCGATATGGAAACATGACAGCGCGTACGTTACATGGGCGATATAGTTATTGTAACCGTTCATCTCTATCGTTCCGTACGTAACACGTTGTACGATCATCTCATATCGCACGAGCGCGTTGACATAGATCAGAGTCGTAGTGCGCTTACAATACATCTCGTATTACGCACCGACGCAATACATTCTGTCGACGCACATTGATACATTCACGACACGTTGTGGAACAAGAGCGCAACGTCGTCAGCGTACCGGGCGTAACAATAAACATCGCGCCTTGGTACCGGGCGTTACAATAAACATAGCATATTGGTACCGGGCGTAACAATAAACATCGCGCCTTGGTGCCGGGCGTAACAACTGTATTGCAAAGTATATATGCAATCTATATATTATGTTAAACTGATTCTTACTGTACAGGACAGCAGTATATATATATATATATATATATATATATATATATATATATATATATATATATATATATATATATATATATATATACTGCACGCTGTATTACACGTTTTGACTACGTGTGGTTAGTTTCTTTGCGCCCACATCCACGTCGTCGACCACGTCCACACCCACGTCGTCGACCACGTCCACACCCACGTCGTCGACCACGTCCACACCCACGTCGACGACCACGTCCACACCCACGTCGTCGACCACGTCCAAAAGTGCCTGTCTGGGGTTGCGACTTCCGATATGTTTGACGTTTAATTGTTGCCTTCACCCATCTATCATAATTTCCTTGACATGTATTGGTGTTGGCATCGCGACAACATCACTTATAACAGGAACTATCACTTGTATAGTGGGAGGGTCGTTCGCCATCATAATTTATTGTGCACATTCCTAAAGTTGTCTACTCTGTGCTATTTCTACGCTTCCATTTGGCCCCTTGCAGTGAGAACGTCATTCCAAGATAGCAATAAACAGTTAAAGTATTGTCATTCTTAACATTCCTCGTGTAGTGTCCTACGTGTGGATGCAGTGAGAACGTGCTTCCAAGATAGCAATAAACAGTTAAAGTATTATCATTCTAAACATTCCTCGTGTAGTGTCCTACGTGTGGATGCAGTGAGAACGTGCTTCCAAGATAGCAATAAACAGTTAAAGTATTGTCATTCTTAACATTCCTCGTGTAGTGCCGTACGTGTGGATGCAGTGAGAACGTGCTTCCAAGATAGCAATAAACAGTTAAAGTATTGTCATTCTTAACATTCCTCGTGTAGTGTCCTACGTGTGAATGCAGTGAGAACGTCCTTCCAAGATAGCAATAAACAGTTAAAGTATTGTCATTCTTAACATTCCTCGTGTAGTGTCCTACGTGTGGATGCAGTGAGAACGTCCTTCCAAGATAGCAATAAACAGTTAAAGTATTGTCATTCTTAACATTCCTCGTGTAGTGTCCTACGCGTGGATGCAGTGAGAACGTGCTTCCAAGATAGCAATAAACAGTTAAAATATTGTCATTCTTAACATTCCTCGTGTAGTGTCCTACGCGTGGATGCAGTGAGAACGTGCTTCCAAGATAGCAATAAACAGTTAAAGTATTGTCATCCTGCTAAAGGAAATTGTTGATCAAATTAGTACTCCACTTGCAAAATTATTTAACTTGTCACTAGAAGAAGGAATAGTTCCTTCAGAATGGAAAGAAGCAAACATTACGCCGCTGTTTAAGAAGGGATCGAGGAAGAAGCCAGAAAATTACAGACCAGTGAGTTTAACATCAGTTGTATGTAAATTACTTGAAACATTAATTAGAGACCACATGGTGGAATTCCTCATAAAATATAAATTAATAAATACATCTCAACATGGATTCCTAAAAGCAAGGTCATGTCTAACCAATCTCTTATGTTTTTAGAAGAAATTACAAAGTGGGTAGATGACGGGTCACCAGTGGATGTTGTCTACTTAGATTTTCAGAAAGCTTTCGATAAAGTGCCACATCAAAGATTGTTACTTAAACTAAAAGCCCATGGTATAGGCAATGATGTAATCAACTGGATAGAAAAGTGGCTTACAAACAGAAGACAGAGAGTAATAGTAGATGGTAAGATTTCAAACTGGAAATCTGTTTTGAGTGGGGTACCACAGGGATCAGTGTTAGGCCCTATACTGTTTTTAATATATATAAATGATTTGGAGGATGACATATCTAGCAAAGTACTCAAATTTGCAGATGACACAAAAGTATTCAGAAAGTTTACTAATGATACAGATAAACAAAGTTTACAGGATGATCTAGAAAAATTAGTTAAATGATCAGAAAAATGGCAAATGTTATTCAATTTTGGGAAGTGTAAATGTATACACATAGGACATGGAAATATGGACGAGGAATATAAAATGGGGGATGCTGTACTAGGTAGAACCACACAAGAAAAGGATTTAGGAGTAACATTTAATGCTGACATGAAAGTTTCAGAGCAATGTGGGATTGCTGCTTCGAAAGGAAATCAAATTCTAGGCCTAATTAGGAGAACTATCACGTATAAGGAGAAACATCTAATTGTACCCCTGTACAAAGCAATAGTTAGACCACATTTGGAATATTGTATTCAAGCATGGAGGCCCTATCGTAAAAAAGACATAGATAAGCTAGAACGAATACAACGAAGAGCAACTAAGATGATTCCAGAATTAAGATACCTTAGTTACGAAAGTCGCTTATTACAATGTGGTTTGACAACACTAGAGACCAGGAGACTAAGAGGAGACCAAATAGAAGTGTTTAAAATAGTGAACGGTTATGAGGATGTTGATAGGAATATGTTCTTCAAACTTAAAGAAGGCAGTATAACTAGAGGACACAAAGCAGCATTAGTTAAGGAGCAGTGTAGGTTGGACATGAGAAAGTACTCATTCTCACAGAGGGTGATAAATGAATGGAACAAACTGCCAAACGATTGTGTTAATGCTAGTAGTGTGAATATGTTTAAAAATGGAATTGACAGATATCTGATAAGGGCGGGCTACACATAGATGAGAAAATCGATAAGCCAATGGCTTCCTTGTCCACTTGCCATCTGGAACTTGTTGTTCGAGATGGCAATCTTGTTAAATCTTGTTAAACATTCCTCGTGTAGTGTCCTACGTGTGGATGCAGTGAGAACGTGCTTCCAAGATAGCAATAAACAGTTAAAGTATTGTCATTCTTAACATTCCTCGTGTAGTGTCCTACGTGTGGATGCAGTGAGAACGTGCTTCCAAGATAGCAATAAACAGTTAAAGTATTGTCATTCTAAACATTCCTCGTGTAGTGTGCTACGTGTGGATGCAGTGAGAACGTGCTTCCAAGATAGCAATAAACAGTTAAAGTATTGTCATTCTTAACATTCCTCGTGTAGTGTCCTACGTGTGGATGCAGTGAGAACGTGCTTCCAAGATAGCAATAAACAGTTAAAGTATTGTCATTCTTAACATTCCTCGTGTAGTGTCCTACGTGTGGATGCAGTGAGAACGTGCTTCCAAGATAGCAATAAACAGTTAAAGTATTGTCATTCTTAACATTCCTCGTGTAGTGTTCTACGTGTGGATGCAGTGAGAACGTCCTTCCAAGATAGCAATAAACAGTTAAAGTATTGTCATTCTTAACATTCCTCGTGTAGTGTTCTACGTGTGGATGCAGTGAGAACGTCCTTCCAAGATAGCAATAAACAGTTAAAGTATTGTCATTCTAAACATTCCTCGTGTAGTGTTCTACGTGTGGATGCAGTGAGAACGTCCTTCCAAGATAGCAATAAACAGTTAAAGTGTTGTCATTCTAAACATTCCTCGTGTAATGTTCTACGTGTGGATGCAGTGAGAACGTCCTTCCAAGATAGCAATAAACAGTTAAAGTATTGTCATTCTAAACATTCCTCGTGTAGTGTTCTACGTGTGGATGCAGTGAGAACGTCCTTCCAAGATAGCAATAAACAGTTAAAGTGTTGTCATTCTAAACATTCCTCGTGTAGTGTCCTACGTGTGGATGCAGTGAGAACGTCCTTCCAAGATAGCAATAAACAGTTAAAGTATTGTCATTCTTAACATTCCTCGTGTAGTGTCCTACTTGTTGATGCAGTGTAACGGTGTTTTTGTTGACCTCTAGGCAAACTGGATTTCTTTAATGTTGCTTCACAGAATGTTTTCTACTTTTCAAAGGAATATATTCCTTGTAAAACATTTCCTTATTTCCCTATTCCCATTATTCAGCAGGTACCTCCTGTGTCGTAATATGTTCGTAGCCTTTATTCAACTCATTTCGCTTCCACCTGACATTTTGACAGATCTTGTTTTTCCTGCAGCAACTTTTGAACATCCTTCATCTGACGCCTGTGATCGAAGTGGTCAGAATTTATCTTTAGCTGTGCAACATTTAAGCTTGGTATCTAGCGTAATAACAATCTGATAATATTTTAAAGCAAAGTTGTTGTTTTCCATATAATATTCCCAACACTGATGTTTATTCTGCTTCTAAATGTAGGACAACAATAACAACATTATTGTCTTCCTAACGGACCTTAGTTGAAACGTTTTAGCGACAGGTGATTAGCTTGGTACCGGGCGTAACAGTTGTGGTGAAATGTTGAACATTCGTCTAAATGGGTTTCTCTTGATCCGTTATTGATAGCTTCCATGATATAGCAGTCATACATATAACAATTATTTTTATTTACGTATTTGCAAATGTTGAAGTAATTATTTTAATTAATTATGTCTCTGAGACGTCCGACTTTCAATCCACAACAACGTTTTGTACCGGGCGTAACCAGTTAGTTTGACAATTTGTTGAACAGCATTGGGGTAAAAAATAAAGGCACTTATTCAAATAACTACTCTGAGATAATACATTGATCGTATATTTGATTATATTCTGTTTTCTAAACAAAGTTAATTTTGCAAAACCATTAATTTGCAGTATTACAATATTGGTGCCGGAATTTGGTATCGGGCGTAACAACAAAAATGGGTTCATTAACAAACAATGTAAGTTTTGGTGGGAGCAGCTGTTGTAGGGGCCTCAGTCATAGTCGGTGACACACATTGGAAAGTTTACGTTAACATAAGACACTTCAACTGGTGAATTATCATTAATGAATTAAAAATAATAGCTTTCTGAAATGCAAAATATTTCTGGAAAGTTTATTTTGGCTGTTTTTTACACTTTAAAGGGACGTGGATCATTCATTGGCATACAACTATAGGAAAGGTATATATTTCCTGAAAGAACTCGTTTAGACAAAGCCAGGGGTATGTAATAATACTATTTTAGGTAAAGAAATAAGCAAGTAATAAGGCGGGGAAACTTTATAATAAACTGTCAGACAATTTTGGAGAGTGGCCCTTAAATCGTGTCAAAAACAACGCGGAATTAGAATTACTCTGTAGTGGCTCTTGTGCTCGTTGGATGCGGCGAGGAGGCATTTCGTAATGTGCGTTGAACAGGATGTCGCCAGCGTATGATAGCTACTGTACATTACCGCGTTTTTTTTCTTAATGCGTAACTAAGATTAACATTCATTGGTTCACCATCTGATGCGTAGCTAAACAAGTCCTCATTGGTTGATAATTCAACGACAGCGACACCAAATAGTTGCTCTGGATTATTAGTCGCTATACCGCCAAAAAGGATTTAAAACTATACGAGCAGTTGTTGGTGTAGTACAGCCAGGGAAACCAATCAAAGTCGTCCGTCGGGTTTAAATGTCGTATGTGGATGGAAAGGCTAAAGAACGACAGCGGTCGGCCGATTCGGAGACGCGATCCAGCGCGGCGGCTCGGTTCACGTCGCCGTTGGCGTCGAGCGGATTCACGAGGACGCGCGACGTTTGTTAGGCGGACGTCGATGCTGCGGAATTTGAGTCGGACGTCGCCGACGGTGTCCAAAGCGGCGGTGTCCAATCAATCAATCAATAAATCAATCAATAAATCAGTCAACCAATCACTCAATCAATCAATCAATCGTAAAATTTATAAGGCGCCACTCCAACAGTTGTTGCTGATGGCGCCGTATAAAATGTTCAAAATATTTTACTTTAAAAATGTGTCTTTAACTGCGCTTTAAAAACATCTTCTGAAAGCCCTGTTAATGTCAGATGTTGTGGCAACAGGTTCCATACTGTCGGGGCTGCGATGCCGAAGTATCGGTCTCCTGAAATCCGTTTAGCTCGCGGGACACGAAGCAGATTAAGTTCACTCGAGCGCAACGATCTAGGTGACAGACGTCGGCTGACAGAGTTGACGACGTAGTCCGGTGCACGCCCACTGAGTGCTTTGTACGAGGAGTAGTATCTTGAACTCGCACTGCTGTCGGCAGTCAGTGCAGCTCTCTCAGTAGCGATGTCGCGCGGCAGAAATTCGTGGCACCAACCACTGTACACGAAGATTCCGCACATGAGACACCGTGATCAAACCATCGCCGATGTGTACAGCATGTAGCTCGATTTTCTTCAGCTGTTGCGCAGAACCGAATATAATGACCTCCATTTTGCCGTCAATTAGTTTCAGGAAGTTGGAGCTCATCCACGCCCTGGTTTCTGCCACACGCCTCAATACACTCGACAGCCGCGGCGACGTCCGTCTGTAGAGGCTTCACTGGGAGGTAAATTTGGGTGTCATCTGCATAGAGGTGGAACATCAGATTGTACTTGCTGATGATCTTGGCAACAGGCGCTGTGTATATAGAAAACAGCCGGGGCCGAGCACCGAGCCTTGGGGGACACCTCATGCAAGGGACGGACAGGCGATGATGTATCATGTATGTGAACGGACTGAGTCCTGTCACTCATGTAAGATGTGAACCATCTTAGTGCATGATGGGCCACACCCACATCCTGTGACAGCCTACGGCAACAGTACTTTGTGGTCGACAGTGTCAAATGCAGCTGACAGGTCAAGCATCACCAGAATAGTGACTTTTTGATTATCTATTGCTTTCAAGATGTCGTTCTGCACGCATAATAAAGTCGTCTCAACGCTGTGATTAGGTTTGTATACTCTCTGATAGGGCTCGCTGAGATTGTGCTCTGACAAGTGAGCCGACGTCTCGCTGCGACAACACGTTCTATTATGTTAGATTCGACACGGGGATGTAGTGATTCAGAACAAATATGTCCAAGCCCGGTTTTTTCAGTAATGGACTGACGTGCGCTTTCTTCAGACGAGCTGGTAGATATGCCCCATAATGTCTAGCGTCGTCGCGACGGACACCGAACACGCCAAACTATACGCTACGTGGGTCAAATAGGCATAATACTTTGAGTAGACGAAACGCTCCGTTGCGTCACAACTAAAGCCTATGGATGTTTTAAGTAGTGCTAAGAGTGTGACATAAGAACGCCGCCGTGATGGGATCGCCTTGGAACACGCACACGGGTCCGTTGATGGCGAGCGCATCGTACGGCGCTCGCTCGGACGGGCGTTAACCTCAACAACAGATTGACGGACGGCGGCTCGTCGAAGGGGGTGCGGCGCCGTTGTACGTCAGCACGTCGAGAACGTTTTTGAGGCGCTCCGCGTAGACGTCGGGCAGACAGCGGTGCTGCTGAGGCGCGGCGTAGGCCTCGACGTCCGCGGTTAGTTGTCGTAGCACGGGCGCGGTCAGTTCGACGGAGCCGACCGACTCTAACAGACCGAGCAGGACGTACTGATTGACGTAGGCTTCGCAACGTTTATAGTAAAGTAACAGAATCCGGCCTACACGCAGCATTGCAAGAGGAGGCAGTCGGCCATCCGCGTGGCGCTCGGCGGCTCCATATTCGCGGTCAGCGTCGACAGTCCGTAGCGTCGCAAAACAATACACACGGTGGTACGTCGTCGCGCCGGCGTAGTAACGGTTGTCGTCGCTCGGCGTGATCGTGTACAACATGTCCACCGTATTGGTGACGCGCCGGGCGACGTAGTCGTATTGGAAATGTTGCGCGGTCATGTGGGTTTGTACGACGTCGGCGAGAGATTCGTCGCCCGCGAGCGAGTGGGTCGCCGCCTCGAGAGCGCGCTTTAAAGCGTCTTCGCAATTACTGTTGTTGTGAGTCACCAAACAGTTCCCGTACGGCGTTCACGGGCACGACAATATTAAAACAGATGAGGAGGTGTTTGGACTTTGGCTCAATGACGGCACCATAAAGCTCGTTGAGGTTGGTATAAAAACCGTTGTTGGAGCGCAATACGTCAAGCGTGGATTCGGCGGCAGCGCCGCCACCCGCCGCGCTCGTTGGAACGAGTTCGAGACGCTGCGACACCGCCTCAGGCTCCCCGTCGTCTCCAGGCTCGAGGCGTAGATTCTGTACGGCAGTCAGTGCAGCTCTCTCAGTAGCGATGTCGCGCGGCAGAAATTCGTGGCACCAACCACTGTACATGAAGATTCCGCACATGAGACTCCGTGATCAAACCATCGCCGATGTGTACAGCATGTAGCTCGATTTTCTTCAGCTGTTGCGCAGAACCGAATATAATGACCTCCATTTTGCCGTCAATTAGTTTCAGGAAGTTGGAGCTCATCCACGCCCTGGTTTCTGCCACGCCCCCTCAATACACTCGACAGCCGCGGCGACGTCCGTCTGTAGAGGCTTCACTGGGAGGTAAATTTGGGTGTCATCTGCACAGAGGTGGAACATCAGATTGTACTTGCTGATGATCTTGGCAACAGGCGCTGTGTATATAGAAAACAGCCGGGGCCGAGCACCGAGCCTTGGGGGACACCTCATGCAAGGGACGGACAGGCGATGATGTATCATGTATGTGAACGGACTGAGTCCTGTCACTCATGTAAGATGTGAACCATCTTAGTGCATGATGGGCCACACCCACATCCTGTGACAGCCTACGGCAACAGTACTTTGTGGTCGACAGAGTCAAATGCAGCTGACAGGTCAAGCATCACCAGAATAGTGACTTTTTGATTATCTATTGCTTTCAAGATGTCGTTCTGCACGCATAATAAAGTCGTCTCAACGCTGTGATTAGGTTTGTATGCACTCTGATAGGGCTCGCTGAGATTGTGCTCTGACAAGTGAGCCGACAGTCTCGCTGCTACAACACGTTCTATTATGTTAGATTCGACACGGGGCTGTAGTGATTCAAAACAAATATGTCCAAGCCCGGTTTTTTTCAGTAATGTACTGACGTGCGCTTTCTTCAGACGAGCTGGTAGATATGCCCCATAATGTCTAGCGTCGTCGCGACGGACACCGAACACGCCAAACTATACGGGTCAAATAGGCATAATACTTTGAGTAGACGAAACGTTCCGTTGGGTCACAACTAAAGTCTATGGATGTTTTAAGTAGTGCTAAGAGCGTGACGTAAGAACGCCGCCGTGATGGGATCGCCTTGGAACACGCTCACGGGTCCGTTGGTGACGAGCGCATCGTACGGCGCTCGCTCGGACGAGCGCGTTAAAAACCTCAACAACAGATTGACGGACGGCGGCTCGTCGAAGGGGGTTGCGGCGTCGTTGTACGTCAGCACGTCGAGAACGTTTTGAGGCGCTCCGAGTAGACGCCGGCAGACGGCGGTGCTGCTGAGGCGCGGCGTAGGTCTCGACGTCTGCGGTTAGTTGTCGTAGCACAGGCGCGGCCAGTTCGACGGAGCCGACCGACTCTAAGAGACCGAGCAGGACGTACTGATTAACGTAGGCTTCGCAACGTTTATAGTAAAGTAACAGAATCCGGCCTACACGCAGCATTGCAAGAGGAGGCAGTCGGCCATCCACGTGGCGCTCGGCGGCTCCATATTCGCGGCCAGCGTCGACAGCCCGTAGCGTCGCAAAAGACCACACGCGGTGTACGTCGTCGCGCCGGCGTAGTAACGGTTGTCGCCGCTCGGCGTGATTGTGTACAACATGTCCACCGTATTGTTGACGCGCCGGGCGACGTAGTCGTCTTGGAAATTTTGCGCGGTCTCGTGGGTTTGTACGACGTCGGCGAGAGACGCGTCGCCCGCGAGCGAGTGGGTCGCCGCCTCGAGAGCGCGCTGTAAAGCGTCGTCGCAATTACTGTTGTTGTGCGTCACCAAACAGTTCCCGTACGGCGTTCACGGGCACGACAATATTAAAACAGACGAGGAGGTGTTTCGACTTTGGCTCAACGACGGCACCAAAAAGCTCGTTGAGGTTGATATAAATAACCGTTGTTGGAGCGCACGACGTCTAGCGTGGATTCGGCGGCAGCGCCGCCACCCACCGCGTTCGTTGGAACGAGTTCGAGACGCTGCGACACCGCCTCGGGCTCCCCGTCGTCTCCAGGCTCGAGGCGTAGATTCTGTACGCTCACCGCCGTCGTTCACAACATGTCAACAATGACTTTTTTAATTTGACTCGAATTTAGTTTATATGTGGTGTCGCGTTATCGCTTGTTGGAGTAGAGCTATCGTTGATGACGCAAGGCGCCGCCGCCGCCGCAGCCGCCGCCGCCGCTGCCGCCGCCGCCGCCGCCGCAGTCTCCGGTAGAGTCGATTCCGTTTTGTCGAGAATCTCTACGAGAGTAGTAGCGACTGTTGCGGTCGTGGCGCCCCAAAACTCCATCGTTGTGGATTTGAGCGAGTCGAACGGTGTTGCCAGAAGCGGCGGCCATTGGCGTCGGCGGCTGCGACTAGACGGAGCTTCTGAGATCGTTGTTGTTAACGTCCAACGCGGTCAGCGTCTCGTAGCCGACGCCCGCGCTATGTAGCCGCTTCGAAAGATCGATCACACTAACGGGTTTAAATATGGTCGGTATTTTTTTACTGCGGCTCCGAATTGAACGACTGTGTGCGCTTTGAGGTTGTTGACGGGCGCCGAACTAAGCTAGACGGCGTGAACCACCGCGCTACAAAGTCGTACGGCGAGTCGTACGACACGACGTCGAGGCGCCTGCATCGCCCCATGGTCCAGACGGCGTCCAGCGCGGACAATTATATAGTTGTGTGTGTAGGCACACAGTGAGAAATGTGTGTCTCTTAGTGTCATGAGTGTATCAATACTGACTCCAAAACTCCCGAGGGCTTCACTATACGTTACACTAATTTAATGGACATGCATAAACATTAACATTTGATACTATTGTTTGGTATTAGTTTGGTATACAGACCCGTACATGTGAACTACGAGTCAAATCATACACGCAGTGGATATAAAACAGCATATGCATACTATGTAAGTGAGGGGGTCAGTCTCAAAACAAACGTAGATTTAGGGGAGATGTCGACAGTGGCGTATCCAGGATCTTGCAAAGGGGAAGGCCTACAATGGCTTGGGGGCGTGTGTGGGTGCGTGGGCGGGTGGGGTGGGGGGGGGCGGTGGGTCTCAACAAATAGTGTAATTCTATTTCTAATACAGCTGGGAAGCACGACTCGCACAAACGAGCCGGTTAAAAAGTTAGTCAGACACAGCAGGACGGGATGTTTATTATGTTAAAGTAAAATAATACTCGGACTCTTTGGTAGTTGATTGTCTATAACAATAATAATGTGTGACGGCTTCAAATCATAATCGCCGTGTTGGTGCGGGCGATGTTAGTTCCGGCGGTGCTAGATTCGGCTGTGTTTGTGTCGTTACAGTGTTCTTGGTGTCGGCGGTATTTGTGTCGTTACAGTGTTCTTGGTGTCGGCGGTATTTGTGTCGTTACAGTGTTCTTGGTGTCGGCGGTATTTGTGTCGTTACAGTGTTCTTGGTGTCGGCGGTATTTGTGTCGTTACAGTGTTCTTGGTGTCGGCGGTATTTGTGTCGTTACAGTGTTCTTGGTGTCGGCGGTATTTGTGTCGTTACAGTGTTCTTGGTGTCGGCGGTATTTGTGTCGTTACAGTGTTCTTGGTGTCGGCGGTATTTGTGTCGTTACAGTGTTCTTGGTGTCGGCGGTATTTGTGTCGTTACAGTGTTCTTGGTGTCGGCGGTATTTGTGTCGTTACAGTGTTCTTGGTGTCGGCGGTATTTGTGTCGTTACAGTGTTCTTGGTGTCGGCGGTATTTGTGTCGTTACAGTGTTCTTGGTGTCGGCGGTATTTGTGTCGTTACAGTGTTCTTGGTGTCGGCGGTATTTGTGTCGTTACAGTGTTCTTGGTGTCGGCGGTATTTGTGTCGTTACAGTGTTCTTGGTGTCGGCGGTATTTGTGTCGTTACAGTGTTCTTGGTGTCGGTGGTATATGTGTCGTTACAGTGTACTTGGTGTCGGTGATTGTGCAGGTGGTGTTGGTGCCGGCGGTATTCGGTGCTGTTGGTGTCAGTGTTGTTAGTAATGACGGTGTTGGTGCCGGTAGTTTTTGTATTGATAGTGTTGGTGTCGGTGTTGTTGTTAGTGTGGATGTTGGTTTCGGCGGTGCTGGTGCAGGTTGTGTTCTTGGTGTGGATGTTTGTGCAGGCGGTGTTGATGTCGGCGGTGCTGGTGTCAGCGGTGCTGGTGCAGGCGGTGTTCTTCTTGTCGGTGTTAGCGGTGCTTATGCTGGCGATCCCAACAAACAACATACTTTATGAATAGCCCGGTGTAGCTCTATTCCTAATACCGATAGTTGGGAAGTAAGATTCGCAGGAACGAAACGGTTATAAGGTTAGTCAGACATAGCAGGGCCGGATGTTAATTATGTTACAGTAAAATAACATTCTCGCTCTTTGGTGGTGTCTATAACAATACTAATGAGTGACTGCTTAAAATCATAATCGTGTGTGTTTAGATACCATCTTTAAATATATATGTCCCATTTCTTTGCCGCGAAAGTCTGATTGACAAATTTGACAAGTAACAGCGAACGAGTCGTCCCAGTTAGTTTTCTCTACGTGGCCAACATTGACAAATTTGACAAGTAACAGCGAACGAGTCGTCCCAGTTAGTTTTCTCTACGTGGCCAACACAATTCGTGGCACATTTTATTACACAATCGATCCCACGATGCATTGCAACACATGTGTGTGAACCCCGAGTGGGAGGAGCACGTAATGCGTTGATAATTATCTAAAAGACCCCCAAATACATTTTATACATCTGTTGAAATCATAGTTTTCAAGTTTGAAAACAACCACGTCTATGTCCCTTAATGTGCAACATTTGCATTGATATATATTAATTGTTCCACGATATTATATTAATTCACTAACATATTTTATTTATAGATCAATGTTAACTAAAATTACATAAAGTAGCCTTGAAATCATAGTTCTTGTTTTAAATATATAACCTTAATAAAAAGCATCGCGTGCGTCGACGAGGATTATTTTTGGAAGATATTAGAACATTGTATCAAAGTTGGACTCTGGGTCAAACGTTCGGCGACGGACGAGTTCATTGTTGCGGTGGAGGGGTCAGAGGTTACTGTTTATTACACACAAAACAAATGTACATCTTTAAAAAGTTACACGACATAAACTAAAACTGTCTCTCAGGTGAAACATTAAACTATAGCTGGTGACAACTTTCTGTCACATGCGTCACTCGTCACTGGCAGCGACTTATAAAGTAGGTTTAGTGATTGTCACTGGTGTCGTCTGAACTTGAAGGCGACAAGCGGGCGTTGTCATCATTGGTGTCATCAGATGTCGTCATCATCGCTGTCACCAGATGTCGTCATCATCGCTGTCACTGCTGTCGTATAGACGCCACCAGTAGTTGTCATCTCTGACGGTGTCGTGTGACAGTGGCCGCCGGTAGAACAGCTCGTACAGTCCACCGTCACACCGACTGCCACAGTCTTTCTCTGACGGCGGCTCCTGGTCGTCCAGTCTACAACAACAGTTACATTCCGTCGTCTAGGCGTGGGACAGTGCGTGTGTACGAGTGTGCGTGCGACCGATCGTGCGTGTGTATGTAAGTTCGTCGTGCATATGTACGTGTGAACGTGTGCGTGTGTATGTGCGAGCGTGTGTGTATACGTACGTGTGTGTGTATGTGCGAGCGTGTGTGTGTGTATGTACGTGTGTGTGCGTGTGTGTGTGTACGTGTGTATGTACGTGTGTATGTGTGTGTGTGTGTGTGTGTGTGCGTGTGTGCGTGTGTGTGTGTGTGTGTGTGTGTGTGTGTGTGTGTGTGTGTGTGCGTGTGTGTGTGTACGTGTGTGTGTGTGTCAGTGTTAAGAGACAAGAGATCTACTCACCCTACACGCCTCACTCTCCCCTCAGTGATCTCCTTCACTCGCTCCTTGCCGCGCCATGAGATGTGATTCAAGACGAGCCTACAACAAACACACAGAGACGTCCTGTCACATGTCACCTTCGACCTCTCCCCGCTAACACACCCCACCTTCATTCACATCCCTCGCCTCTCCACCCCAGTCACACGTTCTCACACTACTTGTCCTGCTGCAAGGGGTGATTATACGGGTAAACACAGACACCCCCACACAGAATGATCTCGTCTGTCGCCGACTGTTGATGTGGAAAGTCATTCCAGAAAAATCTGTTCCATTTTAAATATAAATAACGATTTATTTTTACAACAAATAATAATAATTTGTCGCCAATAAGACGATGGATGACAATGACACATTTGGTGACACTACATAGTACCATCATTTCAAAAAGAAAATAATTTGCGACGTCAGACGACAGTGTGACATGTTTTTTGGGAAAAAGTGTTGTGTGGAATAAAAAACAACAAAAACAACAAAGTCAACATTTCTCTTACAAACGACACTTGACGACATAAACTCGGCGATGACTGTCACAAAGTGTTGTCGTCGGGGGTAGAGTATAAAGGGACCCGTCAGACGGGGTAATTGCCCGGTTGATAAAGGAGACTGGCAGTGAAATAACACACAAGATCAACGACTTACCAGAGGATCTGTAGCCCCGGCGAGTCGGCCGCACATTCAGCGATGGAGATAGCTGTGACATCGTCTATGTGACAGGACATCAACCTACAAATGTCAAGAGTAAAGTGAACACGACACATGTGACACATGTCAACAATGTCAATGCAATGGAAGACAATTGAGTCGGTTCGTGCGTACGCACTAAATAGCGTGTGTATGTGCGTGTGTATCTGTGTGACAGTTTCACCGAGTCACCAACAATTGATGTCTCAATATTAAACTAAATCAAGTCAACGTAATTACAAATCTCACCAGAGTGTCTCCAACCCTCTCATCCTGGACACACCCCGCCCCAGGGCCGCCCCGGCCGCCGCGTTGACGGTGTTGCCGCTGAGACTGTAAAGTAAAATATATCCGTGACTGATGCAGCGTAATTAAAACATTCCACTGACCTCAACGAAACAATAATGTATAAACACACAACTTTCTATCAATTCAACTCTATCAATACAAATATTTCTGGCCACAAAGTACATTTTGTGGAGAGCAAAAAACGACAGTTTGTTTTAAAAATTCGCGTCTGTGTAACGAGAAATGTTGAACCATCAAAACTAATGTAATATTTAAATACTTCATCGATGTTTAAACAAATAATGTATTTAATAAAATGAACATAAAATATGCATCACCAGTAACCATTACAGATGACAAAGTATTGATTAATTGTGAAGTATGTATTTTAATTACCTGGTAATTATAATAATTTGGATTACGTTTTGCCAAACATATATGTATTTACATAGACAACAGCACATAAATTAATGTTTTACTTGTGTATTTGTAGGCACATTTAATTATAATGTTACGATTATTTGTGTACACGTAGCTTGTATATATTCATATGTCTACATGTACACATTATACCTACTTGAGATACTCCAGGGCTGTCAACTGGTGCAACCCTCTCGCTAATTCGCTCACAGCGTCAGCCGAGATGTGACAGCCTTGTAAGCTGTAACACAAACAGTGCACATTTAACAGTTTATTTAATACCAGCTAATATCAACACATGTCCTCATTACATCAACGTATTGCAAATCAACAGTTGTCATATTTTGAGTTTTGTACAAAGGAACTTGGAAGGCTTTGTTCATTGCAATCAATTATCGCCTGGTTTTGTGCTTGTTTAATTATATTATAATGTGACCGATCAAGCCGAGGACTTGGTCTTGGATCATGTGTTTTGTAAGGGAAATATAAGGTAAGTACTTGTCTACCGCACAGAGAAATAATAAAAGTCCATCTGTTAATAATTCATCATATTTTGTTCAATGACAATGTTTTTTCAAAAATAAAACAAAACCAGTATCACTGATTTTGTTGCAATTTTTTTTAATATTGCATTATTCGCATTATTGTGGATGAATCACCCTAGCAACCAACCCTACGGCTACGATGCTGTGTAACCAAATGTTGGATTATTATATGAAATAATAATTCGACGACCTGATATTCCAACGGCAACGCATACAGGCTTATGCTTACAACCATACTTGTATTTTGATTTAACTTGAACGAACAGTATGGCATAATTTACGTAGTAATTACAGACAACATTTATAAACTAACTTTCGAAAAACTTATGAAACCACCTGCGGTCAATATATCATGACGATCATAGCCAAATCTTCAAATAATCGACGTTTTATCGAGAGCGCACGCTACAGCAGACGCCGTCCAGCTTTGCTTTTTTCAAATGTGTCGTGCACGGAATATGCTCCCCAAAAATCTTAAATATAAAATAAGATTAATGGTAACCAAATAACAAACCATATGAACAAGTCCGTATCCATTCGATGTACTTGCACGGAATTTAAAGTGTTATTTTCTTCAGATAAATTAGGATTGCTATTTAGCAAGCCTGACAATTACTAATTATTAGTACGTGCGTGTATGTTTGCGTGCGTGTGCGTGGCGTGTGTATATATATATATACATACATATAATATACACATAATATATATATATATATATATATATATATATATATATAGCGGGTTGATGACGTGTAGCGCTTGGTAGCAGCTCCTTCAAGAGGCTCCGTGGACTCGACGTGTTTTGTAAGAATCATTTTAACATTTTATTAGTATTGTGTGTAAAGGTGCAGTGATCACTTGCTACAAAACTGTTTTATCTTAGTAACATTGCTTTTATTGGATTTCGATGATTTCTGTGTGAATCTACATATGGACCTGGTCTGGTCAGTCTGGTAGAGACCAGCGAGACGTTCCCATATAGTCGTGGATGTGCGAACAACCTACTGCCAGTGCTAGACACGTAGACAGCCGTACGTACGTGCGTCCACATCAATAATATCGATGTGAATGGAAACACATATTTAAACATCCAAACCGTCCCCAGAAATTGAATGGTCGATCCATCGTGGACTGCAAGAACGAATGAGACAGTTGACTGGGCCTACCCGGCGCCAAGTGCCATTAGTTAGAAGTAGGACGGACACAGTCCAGCGGATCGCCTTTTCCTTCAACGTTTCAACCCAGAGGTTGCGTGTCTTTCAGGCCGAGCTTGAGTTAGACGAGGATGCACAAGTTGATATGAACAACATAACTAATCTGCAATCGCTCTGTGAGATAAGATTGTCCAGTCGTGCGAACGATCTGTGTACATTCAAGTATGCATTCACTGCTGTAGTCACTGACTTGGACTATTTTGAAGAAGATGGGACGGCAAAGCCAGACGGCACTTGTCCATCAAATTGTTGACTTCATCATATCACTAGGGACTATTGGGCATGTCCTCCAAACTCGACCTTTTCTTGCCACATGTCTACAGTGCAAACAGTGCAACCTCTACCAAAGGGGCATCCACTACGATCGTTAAGCTGCAGCAGGAGAGGGCCGACCCAGAAGTATGGAACGCATTCTTTGACAGTGGTATATAGAGAGAGCAAGGTATCTGCCGGTCGCGGATCACTTGCTGCAGGAAATGGTAAACACACTACTTGGTTGAGATGGAGGCCGGCCGCTACTGGAAGACGCAGCACAAGCTTCGCTTGCTGCGAGATTCCAGATTAGCTTCTCTGAGAAAATCGATGGGTTGTGCTGCAATATGACTCAACCGCCAATCGATGACGTGGCGAAAAACATGACATCCAAACTTTTTAGTGTGTTTCGAAGTTGCGTCACCGACAGACGTAAAAAACATAATTTTATGTGAGCTCGACCCGTTGCCAACGTCTGTCCTTCAACAGCACATTGATGCTCTATGTCCGGTTGTTACACGCATGATTAATGCGTCGCTCTCCACTGCTGTATGTCCACAATCGATAAAGCACGCAGTTGTGACACCAATACTTAAGAAACGAGGCGCTGATGTCAATGTGCTCTCTAACTTCCGCTTAGTATCTAACATCTCATTTGTGGCGAATACAACGGAGCATTTCGTCTCAAGACAGCTGCAACGTTTCATGGACGAGAATGGCACACTGAGTGCTTACTGACCACGTCAAAGTGCCGAGACCACAACGTTTCATGGACGAGAATGACATACTGGGAGTCTACCAGAGTACTTACTGACCACGTCAAAGTGCCGAGACAGCACTCTTGCATATTCATAATGATGTGGCACAATCGACTGATGTACGTCGTGGAGTAATTCTTGTGCTAATTGATCTAACTGGCTACGGCATACGCGGCGAGGCGCATGCGTGGGTGACGTCATACCTACATGGCCGTAGGGGAAGGTCGGGTAAAGTGGGCCCCCGCTGTCATAGCGATCCTGATATGCACTGCAGTCAAATGAACGGTAGTAGTGTTTACAGACCCGCCAGGGAACACCATTCAACGTCGTAGTTGTCTGTTTGGCGCGAATTGAAAACGGTGAGTTACAAATTTGTGTTTTATGCAAATTTCTTAAAATAATTGACATGTCTTACAAACTCCACATTTTCGTAAAATTGCCAAGGTATATAACCATAAAAGTGGTGTGTATATATATATATATATATATATATATATATATATATATATATATATAACAATAGTCTATGTTTAGTTGAATGAGCAATTTGAATTTGATGTGAATGCACGTATTGAAACCAAAATGGCGTCCGACCAATACTCTTTGGAAGAGGCCAAAGTGGGCCCCATGGGGCTCACTTTGGCCGCAGATGCTGAGCATATAATGGATAATGTGGTTACACGGTAGGCGTTGATAATTTTAATATGTATAATTGATCATGTAGGTTATATCACAAACTTGTGTTAATTAGTTAATTAATTAATAATTACAATGCATTAACCAAGTCAACGCAATAATTTTGTTTAACTGGTTCCGATACAGATATTCCTTCATGGGGGCGTACAAACGAAAAACGAACCACCAAACATGGAATGATGCCAACATGCAGTTGGCTATCGAGGCTGTGCGTGGAAAAGACATGGGGCTCAAGTGTGCTGTTAAGCAGTTTGGGGTTCCCGAATCATCAACGAAGATGTGGGAGTGTGAGATGTTGTGGTTGCAGCAGAAAAGGGTCTGGGTAGATTCCGACCTGTTTTTTCACCAGCGATGGAGTTAGAACTCGCTGCGCATATCAAACGTATGGAGAGCATGCTTTTTGGTTTCACCCTGTCGCAACTGAAGAGAGTCGCATATGATTACGCAGAAACAAACGGCATTCAGCATAACTTCAACCGCAGGACTGGCGAAGATGGAAAGGACTGGTGTCATGACTTTATGGCTCGCCAGTGACGAGATTTCTTTGAGAACACCCAGGGAGCCGTCAACGCGTTCTTCGATCTACTGGAAACGGTGCAAGACGCGAAGAGTTTTACTCCAGATCGTGTAAATGTAAATTGATTTCTATAGCACCATATTTATACAATAATATTATATGGTGCTGTACAGTACAATAAATAGCTCAGTAGAAAGTGTCTACAACGTAGACGAGACAGGAATAACTACCGTACCCAATCGACCATCTAAGATAATCGCCAGTCGGGGAAACATGCTGGTTCACTGTCGTCTGCTGAAAGGGGACAACTTGTCACGGTAGAAATTTGCATGAGTGCTCCTGGATCATTTATACCACCATTGTTCATCTTCCCGAGGAAGAAGATGAAAGACGAGCTGATGGAACGCGCATCCCCCGTGTCAATCGCAGTAGCGCACGAGACAGGATGGATGCAATCCCACATCTTTGTGATATGGTTCGAACACTTCCTGAAGCATGCCCACCCGAAGCAAGACACGTTCTTTTGGTCCCAGATGGCCACAAAACGCACACCAACAACCTGACTTTCATCGAAATGGCTCGAGTCAACTTTGTGACAGTCATCTGCCTACACTCTAAAAACAGATTGGTTGAGAAAACGACCAATCTAATTGGTTGGCCCAATATTGGTTATATATTGGTTGTTTTAACCAATATATTGGTCAACTAGTGACCAATACGTTGGTTGTCCGGTAACCAATCACATTGGTTACGCCTACAACCAATTGTTTTTTGCATTATTGTTGCCTTATGACGTGCTTATTGTGCAGTACAGCAACTTCAGACGATGTATTAGTACATTAGTTTAGTAATATAATTGTTTGGCCCAATATCGGTTGGCTTAACCAATATATTGGTCAACTAGTGACCATTATTTTGGTTGTCTGGTAACCAATCACATTGGTTAGGCCTACAACCAATCTTTGTTTATTATTGTTGCCTGATGTCTTCCTTATTGTGCAGTACAGCAACTTAAACCGCTGTATTAGTTCTTTGTGAATCCCATAATAAAACAACTAAACCATCCAAGAAGTTTCAGTTAAATACTAGGTGACTACATTTGCTGAGTGGCAGTGGTCACGTGAGATGCAGGCAACTTCCTTTTCACAGCATGACTTTGAACTGACGAGGCCACCGCGTAGACACTTAGTAAGTGTCAAATAGTTTCTTAATCAAAAGTTTGTTTATATTATATAATTTTGGCATGATATGGTATATAAAGGAATATGCTATTATTTGATGTAACTTTAATGTAATGTATTAGTATATATTCATACATATGACTAGTTTTATTCTCAGGGGTGTGACCTTGTATGTATTTAGTGATGGAGACGGGCCAAGCCCGCACGTATCAGTTTTCATATAGAGCTGGAAGCAGTACTAGGAGTCATTGATGAAATATACTAGATCTTGGTTTATCATTATAAGGAGTTAGTAACTCTCTGTTAGCCAGTGTACATCTTGCTCTATGTTAACTGTAAAATGCGGAGTTGTAAGTAGTTAGTAAAGTTACTTAGCAAAGCTTTAATGGAATGTTTGAAACTGATATATCCTGTGTTTGACTGTGGAATGCAAAAATGATAAATTACCCAGTGACCAGCTCAAGCCAGCGGGGTGGTTCATAGCAACAGCCATACTCCACTAGATGGCAGACAGCAGTCAGTGTTAATGACTTTCAAGGATAGTCTACATGTACCAGCCAGCAAGATTTAACAAACTCAAATTGCTTCTTGTAGCTGTTTATTAGCTGTTACATACTATGTCATACATTCTTAGTAAAGTAAACGCGTGTAGTGAACTACATAAATACAATGGTATTGAGTCACTGTGGACTTGTGCAGCTGTGTTGCTATTTTCTATATAACGGGTAGTTTGAGTATTTAGACCTACTTGATGTCTACCAATTAGTACATTATATTGATTAATATATTTGGTAATATTTTTGTAGTTTCACCAGTCATCACTGATGGACAATTATGTGGAAGACAAGATGGCCGATTGGGGAATGCATCACATGATTAAGACATTCAGGGTAAATTTAAGTATTAAGTTTTTTGTTCAAATCCACTGTTCTATAGTCACCAGTCTGGCTATTTGACACTTCTCACTGGAGTACACATGGCATGTCTATCTTCGCAGCATATGCCACATCCGTAATCAAAAACATTACTAACTTAGTAATTATAAATGAATATATAAATAAATGTACACATAATGTACTGGAATGTCGTCATGCTTCAGCGTATTATACTCCGTGTTCCTTGCTTATTCCAGAGTGGGACATACCTTGCTGCCTACCTAAGAAAGAGATGAGAGGAGAAGTGAGGTATGACTCGGCAACCTCAAATCCTCGCTCTTTGTGACACTATCTTGGCGGCCAAGGAGTTATTCCTCCTCTGTGAGGATGTGCTCTATGAGGTGGACTTTTTTGTGAAGGCAGTCGACATCTGCTTTAACGTCTTCTTTATATTCAATGCAGAGTACCCCGCTGAGGCAAGCAGACGTGTGGACATTCGTACAGAAGGGGCTTTTCAACATCACCATACCATATGACGTGGTCACACCAAGAGAGATGAAACTTCTCGGCCACATTAAATGTTAGGACTAGAAATACGAAGCTGACATTGTTTTGTTTTCAGTTGTCATCAAGCTGCCCGTCTGCTCTATGTGCATTGTACTTGGTTAGTTAGTAATTTAAACAGACAACGAATAGAGTCATGCACTGCATGCCAGTTATTTGCCCTTACAAATGTGTACTCGTAATGTGTACTTTTGTGTGTACTAGAAAACTGAAATCAAGATCACAGTGTGACGTCTCTTGAATTATTTCGTGTAACACAATTAACAATTTACATTGTGCATATGTCACACGACACATTTTTATACTTTCATGACCTTGAGGGTTACTAGTACATTGACTGGACGTGTCAGTTTGAGCTATTCTATCATTTGCCTTTGTTTGCATTGATTTTTTATTGGCTTTAGTTCTATATCGTTCACCCGTAGTTTATAATGTATTGTATTTTATGTTAAAACCTTTTGAAACCGGTCGCGCGATATATCGCGCGACGGCATAGGGGTGGTCATATGTGGTCTGTTGCGGTAATTTCATTGCTTTGGTAGAGGCGTGTAGGGGATTGATCAATAGAGCAATAGCCTAGGCATTCCCTGTAGTAATGGCGTCGCAAATTTTTTTATATTAGTGTTGTTATAGCGTTTTGAAGATTGTTGTTGATAATTTGTGTTCCGCCGTAAAAGTAAGTAATGGCGCTGCGATCGCGCTTGATCGCAGATCCACACGAGGTGCTTCGAATTATTGATGATATGGAAGATAGTGAATTATCGAATGAAGATGACAGCGAGACTGACGAAGAAGCCGAAATATCGCTCGCTGTGACGCCTGTTCATTCGGACAGTGAGACTGAAACGATTGATTCGATCGATCCAATCCCGAGTGAAAGTGGAGTGGTTTCGACAGTTGTAGCTGCTGCTACCAGTGGTAATCTTCATCCTGAAAGCAGCAGTGACACTGTCACTGACAGCTACAGTGAACAACAGCAAGGTGTAGCTAGACTGACTAGGTCTAAGACTAAGGCCAGGGGCCGGGCAACGGCAATGACAGGCAGGCCCAGGCGAGGTAGGGCTACCGCTTCAAGGTCAAGACGTGGACGTGACCGGTCCCCTATTCACAGAGGGCGTGGTCGTGGACATGGCAGGCATAGTACAGGAAACAATGAAGATATTTTCTTCAAACTTTGCATCTTTGTGTAGTTTTTAGTGCAGTTTCTGAATATGTAAACAGTTTTCATATGTGAGTAGTACTTTTTTTGTTATTGTCTAATAAATGTGATGATATGTCGCCAGCGATAATGATTGTCAGCCATTTTGAATAAAGTGTGATGTCTGACAACTTATAAACACAAATATTTCTGACTGAATTCTTGAGGATATTACCTTTCCAAAAATGTATACATGTGTATTGAAATTCTTTATAGTAATGAAATGACATGCGTTTAAAGAATAGCATAGCAATTTCTTGAAAAAAATCCGGGTCTCTAAAGGTTAAATGATTTAATGTCTCAGTACAATGCCGTCATATTACATGTTTTGCACCGACTTGCACTGACAACTTTGTGGAAAAAACTGACATGATGTTCCTGAAATTAAATGCATGCAGTGATAGTAGAATGAACTCTAGCTTGTTGTCTATTACATTGCCTAAATGGTATATTGTATTAATTCCACATAATTGGTCCTATTCTAGACAACCAATCAATTGGTCATATTCCAACCAATATAATTGGTCCTAGCCTAACCAATTTACATTGGTTGCTACATGACCTAGATATATTAACCAATAACTTGGTTAAATTGACCAACATATGTTGGTTACTATTCTAACCAATATGGATTGGTTAAAAAGTTAACCATAAAAAATTGGTTGTCTTAACCAAGAGATTGGTTGGACACATATCTACCAACCACATTGGTTGAATTTGACCAATATCCTGGTCATTTTAACCAATCTGTTTTTAGAGTGTACCACCGCATTTTAGCCATCGCATGCAGCCACACGATGTCATGAAGCCACTGATGACATATTACACCCAGGCGGTAGAATATTGGCTACGGTCCCACCCAGGTCGAGTTGTGTCAGCCTTCCAAGTAGCAGAATTGTTTGGAATAGGGTACATCCGTGCTGCTACAATGAGAACAGCAGTGAACGGCTTCCAGAAGATCGGCATATGGTCGATTGATCGCAACGTCTTCGACGAGCATGATTTTGCAGCTGCTCAACCGACTGACCTCGTACGCCAGCCAAACACAGATGCGCCACCACCCGACCGAGACACCGATGCGCCACCACCCGAACGAGATACCGATGCGCCACCACGCGACCGAGACACCGATGCACCACCACCCGACTGAGACACCGATGCGCCACCACCCGACCGAGATACCGATGCGCCACCACGCGACTGAGACACTGATGCACCACCACCAGACTGAGACACCGATGCGCCACCACCCGACTGAGACACCGATGCGCCACCACGCGACCGAGACACCGATGCGCCACCACTCGACTGAGACACCGATGCGCCACCACCCGACCGATACACCGATGCGCCACCACCCGACTGAGACACCGATGCGCCACCACGCGACCGAGACACCGATGCGCCACCACCCGACCGAGACACCGATGCGCCACCACGCGACCGAGACACCGATGCGCCACCACGCGACCGAGAAACCGATGCGCCACCACCCGACCGAGACACCGATGCGCCACCACCCGACTGAAACACCGATGCGCCACCACCCGACCGGGACACCGATGCTCCACCACCCGACCGAGACACCGATGCGCCACCACGCGACCGAGACACCGATGCGCCACCACCCGACCGAGATACCGATGCGCCACCACCCGACCGAGACACCGATGCGCCACCACCCGACCGAGACACCGATGCGCCACCACCCGACCGAGACACCGATGCACCACCACCCGACTGAGACACCGATGCGCCACCACCCGACCGATACACCGATGCGCCACCACCCGACCGAGACACCGATGCGCCACCACCCGACCGAGACACCGATGCACCACCACCCGACCGATACACCGATGCGCCACCACCCGACCGAGACACCGATGCGCCACCACCCGACCGAGACACCGATGCGCCACCACCCGACCGAGACACCGATGCGCCACCACCCGACCGAGACACCGATGCGCCACCACCCGACCGAGACACCGATGCGCCACCACCCGACCGAGACACCGATGCGCCACCACCCGACCGAGACACCGATGCGCCACCACCCGACCGATACACCGATGCGCCACCACCCGACCGAGACACCGATGCGCCACCACCCGACCGAGACACCGATGCGCCACCACCCGACCGAGACACCGATGCGCCACCACCCGACCGAGACACCGATGCGCCACCACGCGACCGAGACACCGATGCGCCACCACCCGACCGATACACCGATGCGCCACCACCCGACCGAGACACCGATGCGCCACCACGCGAGCGCGACGCCGGTGCGCCACCACCCGACCGAGACACCGATGCGCCACCACCCGACCGAGACACCGATGCACCACCACGCGACCGAGACACCGATGCGCCACCACGCGACCGAGACACCGATGCGCCACCACCCGACCGATACACCGATGCGCCACCACCCGACCGAGACACCGATGCGCCACCACCCGACCGAGACACCGATGCGCCACCACCCGACCGAGACACCGATGCGCCACCACCCGACCGAGACACCGATGCGCCACCACCCGACCGAGACACCGATGCGCCACCACCCGACCGAGACACCGATGCGCCACCACCCGACCGAGACACCGATGCGCCACCACCCGACCGAGACACCGATGCGCCACCACCCGACCGAGACACCGATGCGCCACCACCCGACCGAGACACCGATGCGCCACCACCCGACCGAGACACCGATGCGCCACCACGCGACCGAGACACCGATGCGCCACCACCCGACCGAGACACCGATGCGCCACCACCCGACCGAGACACCGATGCACCACCACGCGACCGAGACACCGATGCGCCACCACCCGACCGAGACACCGATGCGCCACCACCCGACCGAGACACCGATGCGCCACCACCCGACCGAGACACCGATGCGCCACCACCCGACCGAGACACCGATGCGCCACCACGTGACCGAGACACCGATGCGCCACCACCCGACCGAGACACCGATGCACCACCACCCGACCGAGACACCGATGCACCACCACGCGACCGAGACACCAATGCGCCACCACGCGACCGAGACACCGATGCGCCACCACGCGACCGAGACACCGATGCGCCACCACGCGACTGAGATACCGATGCACCACCACGTGACAGACACCATTATGTCTGCGTCGCCAGACACGCCACCGACACACCGGCAGGCGCCGCACATAATATATGTAAAACCAACCAGGCTACAGTGCGGAAAGCAACAAAGAGGGGAAAAACCTGCATCATTACGGGCAGCCCATACAAGACCGCACTCGAGGCCAAAGGGAAACTGGTAACCTGCCTCAAACCAAGCTCAAGTAGTTCAAAGAAGAGAGGGCATCCGAAAGCTAATAAAACATCGAAGAAAAATAAAGAAGACAGCGGCACTACGCCTTGTCTAAACTGTTCGGAATTATATTCCAGCAACAAAAGAGGCAAAAGCTCGGTGCAGTGCAGTGTGGGGAGTGTGGCCAGTGGGCACACCGTGATTATGCCGGGTAGGAGCGTGGCAGGTTTATGTGCGACATTTTTTGCGTCAACGATTAAGTGGCATCGCACATATTTGCGAGGGGGCCCACTTTAGCCGCCATATTTTGTTTAAAAAAAAATGGGTGTCTTTTTAAAACACATCTGACTTATAATATTTATTAAGATAGAGTAGCAATATTATGCATTCACGTAGTCAAGATACTTAACTGGGTAGTGTAACACAAACCAACGTTTTCTGTACAAAAATGTCAAATGTAGGTAAATCGGCGCTTAAGGGGCCCACTTTACCCGACCTTCCCCTACTTATGTGGTCCGTGTGAAGAAAGAAATGTCCGAGTGCAACGTGATAAACTCCGGAGTTCCGCAAGAGTCGGTTCTTGGACCGGTACTTTTCAACGCTTACATTGCGCCTCTGACAAATCTACTCGTCCGACACGACATGCAACAGCTTTTATATGTCGACTTTCCACCAGCCGCGCATGCAGATGCTATTGTCCGAATGGAGGTGTGCACCCGAGAAGTGAAAATGTGGCTCTGTGACAATGGGCTTGTTCTCAACGAGGGCAAATCGGAGGTAATTGTCATCCGTTCGTCGAGCTTGCGTATTTGTCGATGGCGTCGCAAGTGGCGAATGCATGTCGTAGTGCGTACTACCATCTCTCTAGAATTCGTGGCATACGAGAGTCATTGACGATCAGTGTGTGTAAATGTATTGTACATGCACTTGTGACCTCCAAAATTCATTAGGACAATGCAATGTTTTTTGACATAACAGCTTGGCGGTATAAATATTGATTTATTGTAGCTACAAAAAATAATTGTTTTGTTTTTGCTGGTCTTTACGTGTTATTCTAGAACTACGCTACGGTGACTATCTAGTCTAAACACTAATATGTTATCATTCATATTGAAATATAAATAGTTAAGTTGTAATCATGCATGTTGCATACTGTATTTATTTGCTTCTTGTTATATTTATGGTAAGTGGCCAAGTGTTATAATTGACACACTTCTTCTTGATCTTTTCAACATCAAGACTGGTTTATATTTTGTTTGGCTATTTTTTTATGTTGTATTGTTGTTATTGCTGTTGTTGACATAAAGACCTGATATCAGATATAACTGACCTGTCTGGAGGTAGTACAAGGTGCAGTATGAAAGCCTGGACCGGACGCGGACGCCGGACCCGGACACCAGTATGAAAGCCGGACGCGGGCGCGGACCACAACGTGAAAGCCGGACCCGAAAGTATGAAGTATGCAGTATGAAAGCCGGACTCAGAAGTTATTTTGAACAAAATAATAATATTGACATATCAAACATTAAGAAAAGTGCCGTAAACAGAAATATCTGTATAGTCGCTGTGGCCTGCATTACTGTTTAACGACGAGACGGCGGGCCCGGCCAATTACCGGAGCATCGCTTACTTTACATGGGGTATGAAAGCTGGACGCCGGACCGAGAAGTTAGTTTGAATAAAATAATAATTGACATAGCAAACATCAAGAAAAGTGCCGAAAAATAGAAATACTTGTGTATAGTAGATTAGGATCAACCCATTAATTTACATTAATTAAAGCAATAGGCCTGTGCTGAGGTACTGCGTAGTGCATAACTGCGATAACAGTAGTGAAGTCACACAGAGGTTTACAAAACAGTCATATAGCAGGCACTGATGTGATGGCAATTGTTTATGGCCATCGAAACCGGGTATTATAAAATGCTGAAGAAATACACGATCGGTAAGCTGTCTGTACTTAGTACATACTACCAAATACACGCACGCACGCAGGCACACCCACACGTAATGTTTCGTCTTGAAATGTAAAGTGGATGTTTTCTCTATGAATGCCTATTGAGTAGCTTTCTAAATGAAGGAATGAATATTAAAATAGCACTTCTACGCAAGCACACACGCACACAGTAAACACGAGTGTAGGAAGAAGAAAAAACCCTTCAATTACATCTACCCAGGTAGATGCAACAGTTCGTCACACACCATAAGTACTACACCACACATTGTGTACTGGCCAATTACATCTACCCAGGTAGATGCAACAGTTCGTCACACACCATAAGTACTACACCACACATTGTGTACTGGCCAATTACATCTACCCAGGTAGATGCAACAGTTCGTCACACACCATAAGTACTACACCACACATTGTGTACTGGCCAATTACATCTACCCAGGTAGATGCAACAGTTCGTCACACACCATAAGTACTACATCACACATTGTGTACTGGCCAATTGCAACAGGACAAGAACCAAATCCTCCACACGATGGATCCAGTGTGACAACTGCTACGGCTGGTGTCACCTCGCATGCGTGGGTGGTTTGAAAGGCATACCTCAACCGTTCTGTTGCCAGGTCTGCAGGACTTTGTTGTCGCATACATATTGATACGCACAGTTATCATATATCATATCATGTCAACTGTCATAAATTATGGTTATGTTGTATATAATAACAATGTTGTTATTTATCATTAAATAGAAGAAGGTGGCTGTTCAATGGTATAAAATTTGGTTTTGTGGGATCATTTCTTGTATGCCAAACGAGGGCTTAGGAAATGTGTTTCCCTTTAACACTTATATTTTGTAATGAGGTGCCTATCGTATCTCTTATAAAGTATTTCGTTTTAATTCACCGCTTTATTGGGTAACACTTTATATCTGATTTGACAGGGACCACGTAGACAAATATATAACAACATGTTCTGATTAAAAATAATCTTTTGTTTGATCTGACATAACCAATTAACACAATACTTTCTTAATAATCCTACTAGCATACCAAAAGTAGGAAACAATATATTATATAAGCGTGATCGTATTCGTTGTTGATAACTGCAACATGTATTAAACCTTTTGTTACTACATTCTCTTGTTCTCTACATTCCCTGTGTTCTCTACGTCGTGAGAGTATCAGTATTGTGCCATTATAACGTATCATTATTGCGGTGTGATGTGTCTACACTGCTGCAGCACAGCCTGTCCACAGACAACACTCTAGCACAACCTCCTCGCAGCACACCATGCATGTGGACACGTCCACCCAATTCATCACTTTCTATCTTTAAAAAGCACATTTTAGTTTTTGTTTAGTCGTTCCAAACGTGTGAATTGGCATTTATTTCTAATACAAAATGGCATTTATTATTAAATTGCAAAATTACAATTTAATTACTTATTTCTGGCGTACCGGTGTAGTCACGATAAAACCATTATGTTCACCATCGTGGAATTTATCACAATGATGCCACTATGAGGCCACTGCAGGAAGATGACATTCTGTTAATTAGTTACTTTATAGTATAGATGAGTGGGGCAAATATTATCATTTTGATCAATAAATGATTCCCTATTATATACATAATTAAATAAAAAACAGACAATATAATAACACAAAGGTACTTTTATAATGTATAAAATAGTATTAAAAATAACCAGCTGCTTTTGTCCGTTGCTAATTTTGTTTTAATGTTTTTTCCTGTAACTTTCTTTTCGTTACTTTGTCACTGTTACTTTCTCTCCTACAACCCATTGTAACACCAACTATATTGGCAAATAGTTCTGGTGAGGTCACACTCATTACCCTTTGTAGGCAAGTAATGTAGGAGAAGGTAATTATGAATACAACCAACTAGCTCCGTATCAGTTAACAAATAGTTCATGTGAGATCACGCTCATTACCCTTTTTAGTCAAGTAATGTAGGAGAAGGTAATTATGAATACAACCAACTAGCTCCGTATCAGTTAACAAATAGTTCATGTGAGATCACGCTCATTACCCTTTGTAGGCAAGTAATGTAGGAGAAGGTAATTATGAATACAACCAACTAACTCCGTATCAGTTAACAAATAGTTCATGTGAGATCACACTCATTACCCTTTTTAGTCAAGTAATGTAGGAGAAGGTAATTATGAATACAACCAACTAGCTCCGTATCAGTTAACAAATAGTTCATGTGAGATCACGCTCATTACCCTTTGTAGGCAAGTAATGTAGGAGAAGGTAATTATGAATACAACCAACTAGCTCCGTATCAGTTAACAAATAGTTCATGTGAGATCACGCTCATTACCCTTTGTAGTCAAGTAATGTAGGAGAAGGTAATTATGAATACAACCAACTAGCTCCGTATCAGTTAACAAATAGTTCATGTGAGGTCACGCTCATTACCCTTTTTAGTCAAGTAATGTAGGAGAAGGTAATTATGAATACAACCAACTAACTCCGTATCAGTTAACAAATAGTTCATGTGAGATCACGCTCATTACCCTTTGTAGTCAAGTAATATAGGAGAAGGTAATTATGAATACAACCAACTAACTCCGTATCAGTTAACAAATAGTTCATGTGAGATCACGCTCATTACCCTTTGTAGTCAAGTAATGTAGGAGAAGGTAATTATGAATACAACCAACTAGCTCCGTATCAGTTAACAAATAGTTCATGTGAGATCACGCTCATTACCCTTTGTAGGCAAGTAATGTAGGAGAAGGTAATTATGAATACAACCAACTAGCTCCGTATCAGTTAACAAATAGTTCATGTGAGATCACGCTCATTACCCTTTGTAGGCAAGTAATGTAGGAGAAGGTAATTATGAATACAACCAACTAACTCCGTATCAGTTAACAAATAGTTCATGTGAGATCACGCTCATTACCCTTTGTAGTCAAGTAATGTAGGAGAAGGTAATTATGAATACAACCAACTAACTCCGTATCAGTTAACAAATAGTTCATGTGAGATCACGCTCATTACCCTTTGTAGGCAAGTAATGTAGGAGAAGGTAATTATGAATACAACCAACTAGCTCCGTATCAGTTAACAAATAGTTCTGGTGAGATCACACTCATTACCCTTTGTAGGCAAGTAATGTAGGAGAAGGTAATTATGAATACAACCAACTAGCTCCGTATCAGTTAACAAATAGTTCTGGTGAGATCACGCTCATTACCCTTTGTAGGCAAGTAATGTAGGAGAAGGTAATTATGAATACAACCAACTAACTTCGTGTCAGTTAACAAATAGTTCTGGTGAGATCACGCTCATTACCCTTTCTAGGCAAGTAATGTAGGAGAAGGTAATTATGAATACAACCAACTAACTCCGTATCAGTTAACAAATAGTTCATGTGAGATCACACTCATTACCCTTTGTAGGCAAGTAATGTAGGAGAAGGTAATTATGAATACAACCAACTAGCTCCGTATCAGTTAACAAATAGTTCTGGTGAGATCACGCTCATTACCCTTTGTAGGCAAGTAATGTAGGAGAAGGTAATTATGAATACAACCAACTAACTCCGTATCAGTTAACTAATTAAAATAGTTGTACATTCCTTTTAAGGGAGGCACCTACTTTGAAATCAATGTAATGGAACCTTACATTTTATAGGTTGTTTGAAATTCTTTTGACCACAAAAGGCAACAAACGTTGGGCGATCCCGTACAATGTTTTGAATTATCTTACACAGTAACAGCTACATCAGCAGCAAAACTAGCAAAGTATTGTGCTCTGGTCATAATCAATCATAAAACAAGATTTATTTACTATTAAAATAAAAAATATATAAAAAAATAATTAATTATTTTATGTAATTTATTAAGTAAAAAAAAAAAAATCGACTATATTCGATATTTGACCCACAAGGAGTAATGCCACTTCACAAAAAACTTGGCTAAGATGTTCATTTATTATTTATTTCTGTAAAAAGGCGATATAATTTGGGGGATCCAGTGCAAATTACAAAAATATCTGACATAATAACAGCTACGTCAGCAGCAAAATTTACAAAATTGTTATAAAAATATGACACACAAGGAATAATGTTATTTCAGTAAAAGTTAGCTGTAATGTTAATTTATTATATATCTCTATATACGTGGGAGTATCGTGCGCAGACCAATGCGATGTTAGGTTAATAATTTTTTTAAATTGTGGTAAAAGTGACACAGGCCTGTAGTTGGAAAACATGTGTTTATTTCCAGATTTGAATAATGGAATGACTTTGCCACTTTCATTTTGTCTGGAAATACACCGGATTCAAATGATCTATTACAGGTCTGAGTCAAAGGCTTTACAATATAAAAAATAACTTTTTTACAATGTACATGTCAATACCATCATTATCATTTGAATATTTCCCTTTAAAGTTGTTTACAACTCTTAGTACTTCTTGCTCATCAGTGGCAGGAAGAAACATAGAGGCATTCGGTTTGACGTGCATGTAGTCATAAATATTTCCCTTTAAAGTTGTTTACAACTCTTAGTACTTCTTGCTCATCAGTGGCAGGAAGAAACATAGAGGCATTCGGTTTGACGTGCAGGTAGTCATAAATATTTCCCTTTAAAGTTGTTTACAACTCTTAGTACTTCTTGCTCATCAGTGGCACGAAGAAACATAGAGGCATTCGGTTTGACGGGCATGTAGTCATAAATATTTTGGTTGATTAAACACAAACAATAGGATACGCCGCCAGTATATAGATGTGTTCTTTCATGTCTATTAATGTTGACTTATTAGTGATGTTTGATGTCTGGTTGATTAAATGCATAAATTATGGCTAATTATGTGCAGCTAAAATAATCACAAGGACAATACAGGCATAATTTTTAGCTGTCAGACAAAACGTTTATAGCTGAAAAAATCATATGTGATGAAAGGTTTTCAGGATAATGTACTCCCTATATGGGGGAGATATTTGTGGTTTGGGTACCACTCAAAAAAGTTTCGCTCGGGTAACAATTCAAACCACAATCCTCCAATATACTGTTTATGTCCCCCCCACCGTTATAAGGCCTTTGTCACAAGAGGCCACCTCCTCAACAGATGCTACCTCCTCATCATAGGCCACTTTGCCATGCGGCAAATAAGGCCTTCCCATGCTAAGTCCCGAGAGGTAATCCCCCTCTTGTAAGGGCATCACACATTTGTAGAAGGGATGGGTTAAAAAGGGAGGAACTACTGCAATATATATTATTTTATTACAGGAGTTGTACACGCATGCATGCAAGCGTGCAGTCGTGGCTGTGTGTATGCGTTCAATAATCCTAGTAAAGGGCAAAACAATAATAACTATTATGCTGACTGAAATGGTGTCCAAACATGATGATATAGACAAGAATATATTGTAAATAACAATAAGTGGCTAGCTATGCTGATAATACAAATGTATCTCAATAGGGTCTATTATTTACTACTCACTATCTGTGATGCAAACATCTTAGACTTAGCTCATGATTACATGAGACGTGTAATACAGCGAACACTGTTGGAACGATGTTAATATGTTTTGCTGCATCGTAGACTTTGGCTTAAAATACAGATATGCGCAATGGCAGATATTTCTACTTTGTCTAATAAATGACAACATATCGTCTTTTTAATAAATATTATTTATTTTCCTGTGTCCCGTAAACTATTTACAATTTCTGCCATTTTGGAAAAGAAATTATATATGAAATTGATAACGCATGGTATTTACACAAAAAGAGTGTGCTGTGACGAAATAAAATGTTCTTGGCTCCTGTGAAGCAGGCCAAGGAGCAAATAGCCGCTTTTCGACTGTAATGTATTTGGGGTCGTTGCTTTAACATCACACGTGTCTGAGTTCTGGTTAGTAATTCTATAATATTCATGAAGAGTAACTCGCATATTTAAAAAGCATTTTATCAGGAAGAGAAATTCCCGTTAGTAGCAATCCATGTTAAGCTAATGGATAATTGTATGCAACGAAATAAAGCTGAGTCAGACATAAATGTTTTGAAATACGTCGGTACATAAGACATAATGGCAAAATTTTATGATTGTAACAATGCTTTAAATTCATGTCAGGTAATTATGGATTTATTTTCTAATAACACGCAATCATAAATTTGCAAGCTAATGACAACTAAAAAGACTTTAGGCCGTGTCAGAAGTAGGTGCCTGCGACCGGGAATCGTGCATTTTAAATCAGACATGATCACTGTTGAGATTTATCCTGAATGTGGTGCCATGCGGAGAACAAGTGCATATGTGTGCCAAATCTGAACTTGAAATATCAAAGTACTGTTTTGAGCGCCAACTTCAGTCACGGGGCTACTGCTGGCATGGTCTCACGGAAAATATATAATTGTACAGATGTACTTGTTCTGTAAATTTTACAAGATGTTCGTGTAATACCAATATCGCGTTCTTAAATGTCATGTAATATTTTAACAGCAATGATTTGACAGCAACATACCGACAAGTCTGCTCGAAAAATTTAAACACATTAAATTCAATGTTTCCTACGGGTGGGTGTACGTGTGCATGTGTGTGCACGTATGCAAAGCATGCGTGGATGGATGCATGTGCATCAGTGCAGAAACTGGGCACCCCTCTTTTTTTAGGGTCTGAATCTGTTCATGAATTTAATTAAAACGTGTTGTTGCAAATAAAACTGCTAAAATGACATTAAAATGCGCATTGTAGCAACAACTCTATGAACTGGCATTCCTGTCTCATATCCAATATAAAAGGGCTTTTTGGTACCCCAGTTGTAGAGGGACACAAGTGACTTCCGTTTTGAGATAATGCACTTTTGGCCCCCATGTTGTGACACGATGATACGTCAAATGTACCTAATTATTATCAGACGACCCATTCCCAATGAAGACGTGGTGTAACTTTATTGGGCAGTTGCAGACTCCCTATAATGCAACGTGATATTCGTGATGGATGTCACATTGCGGCGTAAACCTTTTGACGCTGATGTCAATGCGACGTTACAAAAACGTCTCTTGGGGCCCCCACTCTTCACGTATTTTAATGTTAGTTTATATAAATAATATAAATGTGTTTTTGTCTTTTAAAAAACCTTTTAATTCCAAAGGCATTTATGTGTGATAGGGGAAAGTAGGGAGGAGTGGGCCACAGGGAGGGGTGGGCCTCAGGGAGGAGTGGGTCAGAGGGAGGAGTGGGTCACAGGGAAGAGTGAGTTACAGGGAGGAGTGGGTCACAGGGAGGGGTTGGCCACAGGGAGGGGTGGGTCACAGGGCTGAGTGAACAACAGGGCCACACAGAGGCGAGGGCCACGTGGAGGCATGGGCCCCAGGGAGGAGTGGGGCACACAAAGGAATGGGCCATAGGGAGGAGTGGGTCACAGAGAGGAGTGGGCCACAGGGAGGGGTGGGCCTCTGGGAGGAGTGGGTCAGAGGGAGGAGTGGGCCACATGGAAGAGTGGGTCACTTGGAGGAGTGGGTCAGAGGGAGGGGTGGGCCATGTTGAGGCATGGGCCACAGGGAAGAGTGAGCCACTGGGTTGGGTGAGCCACAGAAAGGAGTGGGTTACAGGGAAGAGTGGACCAGAGGGGGAGTGTGCCACATGGAAGAGTGGACCGCAGGGAGGAGTGGACCACAGGAGGAGTGGACCAGAGGGGGAGTGGACCAGAGGGGGAGTGTGCCACATGGAAGAGTGGACCGCACGGAGGAGTGGATCACATGGAGGAATGGACTACATGTTGAGGCATGGGCCACAGGGAGGAGTGGGCCACTGGGTTGGGTGAGCCACAGAAAGGAGTGGGTTACAGGGAAGAGTGGACCACAGGGGGAGTGGGCTACAGGGAGGAGTGGACCACATGGAGGAATGGGCTACATGTTGAGGCATGGGCCACAGGGAAGACTGAGCCACAGGAGTGAGCCACAGCGAGGAGTTGGCCACAGGGAGAATTGCGCCATATAACTTTTCTCCACAGGTAACTGCTGGGAATCCTCAAAGTTCAGGTCACATGAATCACTGGGGCCACCCCACACGATGCACCTAGTGTGGAAATCATCAGAGCGGGAATTACCGGGTACTTGAACGTCACATTTATACGTGAAAAATTAAATTGTCACATTTTGATGTGATTATTCAACGATATAAACAAAGTAAATGACATACTTTCATAAGCAAGTATGATGACATAATTTTCATGTTAGAAGCAGTTGTTAGATTTCATCTAGAAAAGTAGGTTATCGTGGATTATCCAAAACGCACGCACGCACGCACGCAAACACGAAGTATTGAACGAGACATTTGCCAATTTTTTTATATATGGGGGTCACAATTATTTGAAGGGGATCATTATATATATCGGGGATACATATTGTATATATAATAATGATCGGGGGTACCCAAAATGGAGATGTGACATCGGCACATCACATCCGTTGTCAGGAAACTACGCAGGCTTTGAGTGCATCGCCACATAAAATACAAGAACCTGTCTCATACTTGCCATACCATCCAACACCCAGCCCCGGAATTCATGAACGGGATATTAACCATATACAGACCAGGGCGTTCACTATGATCATCATCATCCGTCACGATGACCGTGTCTCGGACTCGAATGAGCACTTATGGTGATCACATGTTTAGCAACGCCGTAGACTGTGTTAATGTTTTTAGTATTTATTTATTATAATTGTTTTACCATAATAAGTATTATGCATGCCTAATTTTGGCTGTATATTATCACCTTTTATTCATATATATAATTTTGGTTGTATATATTATCGCCTTTTATTCACGTCTAGACTATTATTATTATTATTTATTATTATTTATTATTATTATGATCACCGCATAAGTGATTGTTGTCTTGTGTCAAAGTTGCACTCGGGAATGTGATTAATGCAATTAACTGCTGACTTCTGATTAAAGGTAAAAAAAATCATGTACTTGGGCCTATGCACCTAGAAGTGTTACACAAGTATAACCATTTGTAACTAGAATTAATAATATCATGAAAGTGGTTTTCTAGGAAAACTTTGTTGAGCACACAGCATGTTAATTTCATGGACCGAGCCATATTGTTAGATAACCCTACGTCACAAGTGTCAAGTCTAGCAAAATTTGCTCGCCAAATGGAAATATATCTATTCCTATGCTTGCTGATAGGATATAGCCAAGCTATTTGCATCCAAACTAGTTCTGTTTATACCAACATAACCAAATATGTCATGCGTAGTTTAGGTTACTTGATTTAATCAACTGCGTATGCACTTATTGGTCGCTCTGGTTAAAATGTCAGCCCTTAGTCAACTGGAGAAATGACTGGAATCTCCCACTTTTAGGGCATATTCTGAGTTAAATGTTCATTCAGCACCAAATCTGTGCAATGAAATTGTTTGGTTCTGTACAATATAATAATAAAAATAATAATAAAACAATAATATTACATAAAACAATTACGGTGGTAGGATAAAATATACACAATATTATATAAAATCTAGACAATTATATCATATGGTGCAATGCATATTACAAAATAGAAATAGTACATAAACAATAAATGATGACAGGATAAAAACAAAAAATCTAGACAATTATATCATATGGTGCTGTAGACAAATAAAAAACAGATAATACAATAAATAGAGAATGATAGAATAAAACAATTAAACTTATAAATGAAACTTAAACTATAAATGAATCTATATATATACAACTTAATTGTACGCTAAATTAAAACATAAAAAAGGCAGTCTTTAGCTTGCTCTTAAAAATGTTAGCATCGTTAACACTTGATAAATCTTTGGGTAGAACAGAATAGTAAACTAATTATATTCTTGATTTTAGTTGCATAGTTACTTTTTATTATCTCTTTTAAGTGCATAGCCCCCAAACCATGACTTTTGTTTCACTTTAAATAACATATTTGATGTGCTCCATACAGCCTTATCCATACATGATAGTGAATGAGATCAAAGAACTGCCCAATTGTATGCAGACAGTGAACGAAGATGTGTGCAACATCAAGCGAGAAATGCTACGCCAACAGTGGCAAATCGATGCTCTAAAAAAAGCGACAACATTGAAATCTTAGGTTTCACTGAACCAATGCAAGGGGAACCGATGATACTTCCTGCATGACCATTGATATGTGCGAGAAGCATAGTGTGGATGTCGCAACTCACGATGCACGGCAAGGCATGCTGGGAAGGGCCAAGGCCATCGTGGCCAAATATGTGTGAAAAGAGAAAAAATCTGAAATCGTGAGAGCAAAGAAAAAGCTGAAGGATGTCAGTGGCCTGAAGATCATGATCTACGACTTCCCTCCGCACCAAATTGTTGTGAGAAGTGAAGAAGGACAATTAAAATGTATTCAATCTGACCTGACAAAATATATGAACAATGCTCAGTTTTAAAATTTAAATCCTTTACAATTCCTGAATACAACTGTTGTGATTTTGAAAATGACATTGACCCTAATAACAATTTCTTTAACAGTACTTCTACACGCTGTGATTATTACACAGTAGAACAATTTATTAAGACCCGAAACGAAATACAGATTGTAATGCAACTTTAGCTGATAACATTTTCATAATTAATTGACCAGTTATATTACCAGAAAGTTACTTATAAATTATTATAGAGATCATTTACCTGCATTTTATTAAAAAATTGAGTGACTAACTTTATAGTCCTATTCACTCGACTGTATGATAAGAACTGTTCAAATACGAAAACGTACTTATCAACCCATCTTGAAGAATAAATTGGTTCACTAGAGGTTGTGAAAAAATTAGATTGGAAAAAAGAACATTAAAATATATTATTAGTAAAAGTAAATATGGTAAAGGGTAAGTGGAATTAATTTAATATATTTAATTTAATTATTAAAATGACAACACTCAACTTACCAAAACTTGTCTATTAGTAATAGTAGATTAACTAAAAAAAACCCACATATTGTTAATGGTTTCAATGATTTTTTTTGCAAATGTAGGGCCATATCTTGCACAAAGACACATTAGAATACCTAATAGAAATATAACCGAGCCTGATTAATTATATAGCACTAACTCCAACACTATTTTCTTAGCTGAGGTTGAAACAATGTAACTAATATTGACTCAAGCTACAGGTTATTACAATGTTGATATAACATTTGTTAAACAGGCACTTTCTAACAATGTAGTACAATTTACTCATATATGTGACAAATCCTTCAGTAGTAGTGCATTTTTTAGTAAAATGATAGTTGTCAAAGCCATCCCTGTATTTAAATTCCTTCAACAGCCCTCTACTCTGTCTGCCATGACCTGGCCATCACCCCAGTGACAAGATCTGTGTGACAACAGTAACAACACCTGCTCGCCATGACACAGTACCCAGTACAGTAGTTTGACACTGAACCACGTGTCCTACTCCCAGTCAAAACACCAACAAGTCCGACTAAACGGATAGAACATTCTGCTGAATGGATGTTGACCACGAAGTAATCGAGTTCATATATATCACACATTTTTATTACATCTCTTGTAACAACGAAGTAATTTGTGTCAAGCCAATCGTCATACCAGGTTTCTCCACATTGTCTGACTTGGGAGAAAACATAATACCATTATGTGGTGGGAGACGTCATGTATGTATATGTGACTGATGTTGTGAACAGTAGAGAGGGGGACTGTTTGAGCCATGGGGTGTCTTGAACCAGGGGCCCCTAGCCAAAGGTAATGCATACTTCCACACAGTGTTGTAATACGAGCATACCTTGGTGACTATCAGGATAACCAAGAAGCCCACAACCATTGTAAGATGTTCCTCGGCATATCACACGTGGTGAATGAATTTTGAACACCCTAAATAAATATATGGAGGTGACTGACTTTTCTCTGATGTCATAACTGTTAGTATTTATTATATAGCATTTGTTGTAACCTGAAAATGGACATTATAAACCTTGCAATAAAAGAGTTATTATTAATGATTTTTACCTAAACTGAACGGCAAGTTTTGAAAACGAAACTGAGCTGATGGGCACCATAAACCACTGTTTGAGCTGATGGGTACCATGAACCACAGCTTGAGCTGACGGGGCACCATATGCCACATTTTGAGCTGATGGGGCACCATGAGCCACAGTTTGAGCTGATGAGGCACCATGAACCACAGTTTGAGCTGATGGGGCACCATGAGCCACAGTTTGAGCTGATGAGGCACCATGAACCACAGTTTGAGCTGATGGGGCACCATGAGCCACAGTTTGAGTTGATGAGGCAGCGTGAACCACAGTTTGAGCTTATGGGGCACCATGAACCAGTTTGAGCTGATGGGGTACAGTGAACAATAGTTTGAACTGATGGCGCACTGTGAACTACAGTTTGTGGGGCACACTGACCATGATCAAGGTGCCCCGCCGCTGGCTCAAATTGGCCCACGGCATTATAATGGATGACAAGTGGAGCACCAGCTGGAACACTCAGTCTAGTAACACAGGGTGGATGGATGAACTGCGAACTACTCATACAGGTGCTAGAATATACCTGAGATATTGACAGATCTCTGTCTACTGCCACTACAAGGAGTGGATGACAAGTGGAGCACCAGCTGGAACACTCAGTCTAGTAACACAGGGTGGATGGATGAACTGAGAACTACTCATACAGGTGCTAGAATATACCTGAGATATTGACAGATCTCTGTCTACTGCCACTACAAGGAGTGGATGACAAGTGGAGCACCAGCTGGAACACTCGGTCTGAGATATTGACATAACTCTGTCTACTGCCACGTCGTAAGCGCTGCAATGAAACAGCAAAAATACTAATAGAGTACATTTGGTTTCGCAAACATCTGAAAGAGAAACATAATATGATGAATGCCAAAGGCTTCAGTACATCAGTGTAAGAACAAGTACAACAACTGGGGCTGAAAAGAAGAAGAGGGGACCAAGAAGGTCCAAGAAGTGAGTTCCAGAGGAGCCTGACATACCAATTGATCAGCCAGTCTCCGATTTCGACGAGGAAGGACCTCTAGAAGAAACTGTCAAGTCAGACAAAGAAGTTGTCTTAGCACATATGTATCAAGAAAAGTCCACCAAACAATGCATTACGTGGCAGGGAAAGTGTTTGCAGTGGATTGAGTGGACAGCCAAGTTGATTCCTACAGAGAGTCACGGAAGATGGCCAACAAGTTCGTCCACCCTGTGGTGGCAGATATCTGTATCAAAATGGCAAATCGTAATGTGTCTTCCCAAACCATTTGTAAAGGGTGGCACCAAAAAGGTCACCTTACAGTTTCCAGTTGATGTAGACAGAGATGAAGACAATACAGTTGTCAGTAGATTACAAGATCTAGTGTGATTAGGCTTATAGTAGGTTAACACACATTGGCTGCACCGGTCCGGTGAGCCTGGTCTAATGTTTCACATGTATCAAACAACGATTGTGTTGCTATACGTTCCTAAGAGTGACCACGGACAGTTGTATTTCATAAGTAAAAAAGTACTAATATCTACAAATATTTACAGTTTTATTCATTTAGTCATTTTCTCAATCTAGCCCACACGTGGGGCACTTTGAGCAACATGAAGACCTTTTTAAAATATGATTTTGAAGTAGAAGTTATAAAGATAACTTTCTGTAAATTGCACAAGGTATGCCTCAATAAATGCTCTATGCAATGGCTAACAATTCATAAACAGGTTGATCATTTGTGAAGCAAGAGGTAATATAATGTGAACAATGGTTCAAGGTGTCCCCCACTCCCCTACATTTGTGAAGCAAGAGGTAGTATAATGTGAACAATGGTTCAAGGTGCCCCCCTCTCCCCTACATTTGTGAAGCAAGAGCTGCTATAATGTGAACAATGGTTCAAGTTGCCCCCTCTCCTCTACATTTATAAACCACGAGGTAGTATAACATGAACAATGGTTCAAGGTGCCCCCCTCTCCCCTACATTTGTGAAGCAAGAGGTATTATAATGTGAACAGTGGTTCAAGTGGCCCTCTCTCCCCTATATTTGTGAAGCAAGAGGTAGTATAATATGAACAATGGTTCAAGGTGCCCCCCCCTACATTTGTGAAGCAAAGGGTACTATAATATGAACGATGGTTCAAGGTGCCCCCCTCTCCCCTACATTTGTGAAACAAGAGGTAATATAATGTGAACAATGGTTCAAGGTGTCCCCCACTCCCCTACATTTGTGAAGCAAGAGGTAGTACAATGTGAACAATTGTTCAAGATGTTCCCTCTCCCCTACATTTGTAAAGCAAGAAGTAGTATAATATGAACAATGCATCAAGTTGCCTCCCTCTACCATACATTTGTGAAGCGGTAGTATAATATGAACAACGGTTCAAAGTGCCCCCCTCTCCCCTACATAATGAAGAGGTAGTATAATATGAACACTGGTTCAAAGTGCCCCCTCTCCCCTGCATTTGTGAAGAGGTAGTATACTATGAACACTGGTTCAAAGTGCCCCCCTCTCCCCTACATTAGTAAAGAGGTAGTATACTATGAACAACGGTTCAAAGTGCCCCCCTCTCCCCTACATAATGAAGAGGTAGTATAATATGACCACTGGTTCAAAGTGCCCCCCTCTCCCCTACATTAGTGAAGAGGTAGTATAATATGAACATTGGTTCAAAGTGCCCCCCTCTCATCTACATTTGTGAAGAGGTAGTATAATATGAACACTGGTTCAAAGTGCCCCCCTCTCCCCTACATTAGTGAAGAGGTAGTATAATATGAACACTGGTTCAAAGTGCCCCCCTCTCCCCTACATTTGTGAAGAGGTAGTATAATATGAACACTGGTTCAAAGTGCCCCCCCTCCCCTACATTTGTGAAGAGGTAGTATAATATGAACAATGGTTCAAAGTGCCACCCTCTCCCCTACATTTGTGAAGAGGTAGTATAATATGAACACTGGTTCAAAGTGCCCCCTCTCCCTACATTAGTGAAGAGGTAGTATAATATGAACACTGGTTCAAAGTGCCCCCTCTCCCTACATTTGTGAAGAGGTAGTATAATATGAACACTGGTTCAAAGTGCCCCCTCCCCTACATTTGTGAAGAGGTAGTATAATATGAACAATGGTTCAAAGTGCCACCCTCTCTCCCTACATTTGTGAAGAGGTAGTATAATATGAACAATGGTTCAAAGTGCCACCCTCTCCCCTACATTTGTGAAGAGGTAGTATAATATGAACAATGGTTCAAAGTGCCACCCTCTCCCCTACATTTGTGAAGAGGTAGTATAATATGAACAATGGTTCAAAGTGCCCCCCTCTCCCCTACATTTGTGAAGAGGTAGTATAATATGAACAATGGTTCAAAGTGCCACCCTCTCCCCTACATTTGTGAAGAGGTAGTATAATATGAACAATGGTTCAAAGTGCCACCCTCTCCCCTACATTTGTGAAGAGGTAGTATAATATGAACAATGGTTCAAAGTGCCCCCTCTCCCCTACATTTGTGAAGAGGTAGTATAATATGAACAATGGTTCAAAGTGCCACCCTCTCCCCTACATTTGTGAAGAGGTAGTATAATATGAACAATGGTTCAAAGTGCCACCCTCTCCCCTACATTTGTGAAGAGGTAGTATAATATGAACAATGGTTCAAAGTGCCCCCCTCTCCCCTACATTTGTGAAGAGGTAGTATAATATGAACAATGGTTCAAAGTGCCACCCTCTCCCCTACATTTGTGAAGAGGTAGTATAATATGAACAATGGTTCAAAGTGCCACCCTCTCCCCTACATTTGTGAAGAGGTAGTATAATATGAACACTGGTTCAAAGTGCCCCCCTCTCCCCTACATTAGTGAAGAGGTAGTATAATATGAACACTGGTTCAAAGTGCCCCCCTCTCCCCTACATTTGTGAAGAGGTAGTATAATATGAACACTGGTTCAAAGTGCCCCCCTCCCCCCTACCCCTCCACTTGTGAGTGGAAGTAGACAAACGTAATGTCTTACATGATAAAAAAATTATATACAAAAATATTAGAAAAACTTATTATTTAGTTTACCTCCTACTGGTTGAGTTCAACAACTGCCTTTAAGGACCTGGGGTCTATTGTATGGAGGTCGTTTGATTTCTGGTGTATTCAGTAAATAATGAGGTTACATAATTATTTTACTGGCATTATGTATGATTATTTTATTTTATGTATGATTATTAGCTGTCCGAAACTGTTCTTCTAAATGTGTGATTTTGTTGTGGCTGATTTAAAACGTGGAGACTCGTGCCCTGGAATGGCAGAGATACCAAATGGATATTTCAACTGAGTGTTTATCAGAGAAGAACCAAGGATAAATCTGACAGCTTACAGTAGTTTACATTTACACTTTAAATGTGACATTAAATCAAATAAACATGAGAGAGGATAATTAGTGTTGAAGTTGACAGGACCCCAAAAACAACAAAAGTGAGCAATATATATATATATGGATTTATGTGTCATGTAATGAGTGCATAAAGGTGTTTATGTGGAATAACAGCGCAGGAAATGTGCACGCATGCGTTATTAGGATATCCCTGTGGCAAGACGTAGTTTAGCTTCATAGACATGTTTTTATACCGTAGACCCCACCCCGCACTGTCCCTTCATGCACATGTTCCCGAGAAAACACGAGCAAGGTGTGGTCTGGGCAGTATGTTGATCTGCATACCTTGCTCCCAGAAATCAACCTGACTTAGCCGGATTTCTCGTTAACTGTCCGACCAGGGGCCCAAAGCTAAATTCAGATTCTTTTTACAGTGGTCCAGGACTTTGCATATATGCATATTTGTTTTTCTCCTGAAACCTGAAAATGCTTTTAGTGCACCTAAAATGCACAAATACATCCACACAGTTAGAAATTTGGCAGAGGGTGGGGGCAGCTGGCAAGGGTATCACGAGTCGTTCAGGGCACTGAGGAGTATGGAGGGGTGGGTCAGCAGTGTAGCCATAACCCCTGCCGCTTCAGACACCAGTGAGGGTAGCCACCCTGCGATTAGATTGCTGAAATCGCAAACATGAAAATCCGCTTTCCCCAGCGCTATATGCACAAACAATGACCGGGTCATACCATCGTCAGTTTCACCGGAAGCTCTAAGTGAGGTATTGCAAGTTTATGAAGTTGTTAAAAGTCAGTATCTTGTCAACGGGTTCAGTGCAGGTTTTGAAACTGGATGTCTAGGTGTGCCAGTGCAGAAAGGTGAAGGTGTCACAAACATGAGGTCCACTTTTGAATTTCCACAGGTAATTGATTTCAAACTCAAGAAAGAGTTAGTCCTGGGGAGAATTGTGGGCCCTTTTGACGTACCACCAACTAATCCTGCTTACAGGATTTCTTCACTGTGCGCTATACCTAAGAAAACACCAGGGGAATTTTAGCGATACATAATTTGTTTCATCCAGAGTGGTCTTCAGTTAACGATTACAATTACGCAACAATTCAGGCTGTAATTTCCTTCATTAAGGAATCCGAATCAATAGTTTTTTTGGCTAAAGTAGACACTGAGTCAGCTTTTCGCATCATTCCGGTGGCACCAAAGGAAGCACCATTGTTAGGCTTTAAATGTCACTGATGGGGGGTGCGAGCACATGTTCCATCTTTGAAATGTTCAGTACATCATTAGAATGGGTGGCAATGAACAAACTCGGCGTAACAAAAGTGGCACACGTAATTGATGATTTTTTGTTTATGGCAGATTCTCTGGAGAAATGTGAACGTGATATGAAGGCATTTACATAATGCAGGTTTGGCACCAGCTTCCAATATTTCCACAGTCTCCCTGAACTCCCTGCTAAGCACTGTATTATTTCCAGTCTTCTAGCTGGGGCGCAGAATTTAGGAACGGTGTCGGATGTCCGACTTCCAGTTACACTGCCAATACTTGCCCGACTCATTAGGTGGCTGCCACATGCTTACTTCGCACTATAAATGTGTCATGTTGCATGCCATGATGGTTCTGGCACTTAAGGCTTATTTGTGGATGGGTGAGATGGTTCCCCAATCCAGCAGCTTAGTACAAGGGTGCCTTCACTTTAGGGATGTAACACTGAATGGTGACATCATCACAGTTTCATTTACGCAATTTAAACCTAGTGGTAGACAGGGCCCTCAGTCTTTGCAGGTTAATGGACAGTGTGTCCTAGGCACATCTATTTACCCAGCCACATGGCTCAGAGAATTTTTTTCAGGTTAGGGGCTCAATGCATTCGCCCTTATTTGTGTACACATATGGCACTCCAATGCTGCCAATGGAGTTTGATATAATATTAAAGTGTCTGCTAGAATTCTGTGGGCTGAGTACTTAAGAGTTTAAAGATCACAGTTTCAGTATTGGGGCGGCCACATCGGCAGCATTAAGGGGCTAGTCGGACACACAAATTAGAGTAGCAGGTAGATGGATATCGAATGCTTTCAGGAAGTACATTCGAATATCATAACAGCCGTAGATACAAGACTCGTAAATATAGCAGGTAATCTGCAGCTGTATGGACAGGTCTCGTAAGTATAGCAGGTAATCTGTAGCTGTATGTACAGGTCTCGTAAGTATAGCAGGTAATCTGTAGCTGTATGTACAGGTCTCGTAAGTATAGCAGGTAATCTGCAGCTGTATGTACAGGTCTCGTAAGTATAGCAGGTAATCTGTAGCTGTATGTACAGGTCTCGTAAGTATAGCAGGTAATCTGTAGCTGTATGTACAGGTCTCGTAAGTATAGCAGGTAATCTGTAGCTGTATGTACAGGTCTCGTAAGTATAGCAGGTAATCTGTAGCTGTATGTACAGGTCTCGTAAGTATAGCAGGTAATCTGTAGCTGTATGTACAGGTTTCGTAAGTATAGCAGGTAATCTGTAGCTGTATGTACAGGTCTCGTAAGTATAGCTGGTGTTCTGATAGATGTGGCGTCGCTCACTGTTATACTAAATATGGTGGCTTGATTGGTCTATATGTTTGTGGCTCTGGGGATATGGCCGAGACCTCTAGCAGTGGCGGAGTCGATAGCTTGTGTCCTAACTATCATAATGTTTCACAAGAGTGTAGCAGTATATATCAAGCCCCTTAAAAGGAATTCCTTTAAAACTAATGTAATGGTTGTATTGGGAGATAGCCAAAACTCTGATGATGTCGGAGTCATTAGCTGTCTACTTAAACTGTGTAAAATTTGCAGGGATGTACTTGGATGTACAGGCACTGTAGCTGCGGATCTGACAATGCCATATTTAGTAGTTTCATCTTAATCTTATTGTATCAAACAAAATCCATACAAATGTAGAATTATATATCAGTGTATATAGTATATAGTCAATGGAGGCTCTCACTAAGACATAGCATATGTCGCTAGTGTGAGAGCCACCTTACGTTTAAAGTAGAAACAATAAAAAAATTATATTTGGAATCTAATTTAAAATGTACTCGCCTGCCTAAACAGAATATAATAAAAAAGATAATATAATGATAATACAGATGTGGCGCAGCAACTATGCAACACTTGTCGAGTGAAACAAATATGCATATACATACATGTATACCTACAAACATTATTATATAATTTGCAATTTCATATTGTGTAACACTGAAAAACATAATACCTGTACTAGGACTTTGTAGTAGTTTCATGATTTTTTGTACGAGTTAATACTACTGCAATTTATGCATTTTGGAGGGTCACACTTTTGGAATAGTTTAATCTTGGTTGTGTAATTTGCATACATAACAATTTGGAATATGGCAATGTTTCGTATTTGTTTAAATAGTTTTGTTTTGCATAAATGAAGAACCCATGCAGACTATGCGTGCGACATTTATCTTTAATTATATTCGGAGTGTCATTTAGGATACATACTAGATTTATTTGAATGCTTCTCTTTGTATATTCATAGTTCGTTCTTAAAATTACAATGTTTCTGTGCCTTCTATAATGGTTATGCATTTAAAAACAAACATAAAGGACATGGCCTGAACATACTCTAGCAAGTAGTTGTTTACATACTTATAGTGTTTGTAGACTGTGTGTTGTGTGTAAATACCATTTGGGGCCGGCATGCTTCTTATGATTATTTGTTGATGTATAGTCGCCCCTCGTTATTACGCGTCCCGTTATTACGCGGATTTGGATATACTGAGGTCGGTCGTGGACCCCGATTGTCTGCCCCCAGGGGAAATGCTAAATGGACCTGCTTAAACCTACTTAGAATTACTTTGACAATTCTTAAGAAACATTAGGTGAACGATGTCAATGAACGAGTGTCAATAATGTGACATAGGTGTTAAAAAAATGGTGTGAAAATTTAAGAAAACAATTTCAAATTGGTGTACCTCAAGATCTTATTATGGTCCCACTCTACTTTTTTAAATGAAACTTGTTGATACAATGACATTGCTAATGATATAATATGATCAAGATCGGGGTTTGCAAATGTTTGCTTTGTCAGGTTAAAATCAGTGACCTTCACAACAATTTTTTTGTTCAACTGATGTATAATTAGGGACGATGTGTTAAAGACTTAATTTATTCCAGATTTGTGTTCATTTTATATATTAGCATGACACAAGTTAATTGTAACTAAAAAAATGTCCCGCAAGTTATTGGTAAAAATTAAGTTTTCAGTATTGTATTTGCGATTCACGAAAGTGCGTGTCTAAAAACAAAGCCGTGACGTCATATGACGCCAGCCCTGAACGCATGGATACGAGGTAAATGTCAACTCCACCGTTGAAGATGCGATGGGGCGTCGCCGCTGATTTGAATGGCTTTGCAACTTGGGCTCGGCAACGACATCAGCCATTAGCAACGCTGTGAACCGGGATAATGCACGTGCAGAGCCACGACGTTGCGGAGATTCGTGCTCGCGAGAGCCATGTTCACAATGGACTAACTGCGACAACCAGACACGACAACGTGCACGAGATGGAGCCACTGACGGACGTGGTGCGGAACATGCAGCAGTCGATGTCCGCGTTGACGCAGCAGATGGGAGAGATTATTTGTTCACAGCGCGTCATGGAAGGATCCTCAGCAGCCGTGGGCTCATCAGACACCACTTCACGAACGATGACGCAGAGCCTTCCCCGACCCAACGTATTCAGCTTGACAACGGCCTTGGAGACGATCGAGCGGTTGACCGGGGCATCGTTGTGCTCTGCTCTCGCCAACACTTTGAGATGGCAGTGCTGCACGACAACCGCCGTCGCTTCGGAGAGTCGGCCCGATGTCGAGACGGTGTCACCGGCCCTGAGAGCAGCAATCCTTGACGGTAAAGACATTAACTTGGCTTCACTCCTGATACCCCACTTAGACCTAAGAGATTACAGTCGCTACGCTGGTGTGGACGGCTCTCACCACCTCCTCCGCCTGCTGTCGTCCGACCCCTGTTTAAACCGTAACCTGACACTGGCTGAGTTCATTGCGGCCTTCAACAAGTACAGGAACATAATGTGTGAAGTGTGGGATACGAGGAAGGAGCTGGATGCTTACGAGGCAATAGTTGTAGGCATCGCGTCCCGCATAGAAGGCACAGCTTTCTACGAATATCATAAAGCGTTTTCAGCTTGGGCAGCTGTCCTCACCCAACAACATAATGTGAAGCTAGACTGGGGGCTCTGGGACAATGGCCTGTTTTGTTCCCTGTTCGTCGGTCAAACAGCGAACGTGCGTTTGTTGTGCGATATATATATATATATATCTATATGTGTATATATATATATATATATATATATATATATATATATATATATATATATATATATATATATATATATATATATATATATATATATATATATAAACAAGTCGTTGATTGTTCACTATGTATGAGATCGTGGGTCTTGTATTTAAAAACGTAGGCATACAGTTATAATGTCTATTGTAATAATGCCATTGCTTGAATTTTAGTTTACGACTATGGGCTCTAACAACCTGATGTTCAGGTGACTAGTATGGGCTCAGTCACAGGCCTGGCAGTGGGTTGGAGGAGTCTTGATGACAAGTGCATCTACATGCGTCTCTATGTCGTTGACTGCATAAATATCTAGTTAAGCACGATTTGTATATTGGCATGGGAAAGTGCTATGAAAGCAGCAGGGATGTGTCATCATTCGTATGTGTGTATATATATCGTATGAATTGTATATAATGCCATACAGACATGGAGAAATGTGTATGTAGAATGACATGAAGACAGGCAGCTTGGCGCAATGCTGCAAGCACAATGATCAGTCATTGTATGCAATGTGTCATTTACATATATATAATAAAAATATTTTATATGCATATATATATATATATATATATATATATATATATATATATATATATATATATATATATATGTTAGAACCATGTCCGTTCAAGTAAACATCCGGGCCTTGCAGCCAGCCCTCTCAGTGTCACAGCTGGCCCCAGAGAAATACGACCGGGCTGTCCCTTTTCGCCAAGTTTTTTATAATAAATACTGTTCATATCTTACCATTGTGTTTGTGTTGTTCTGTCATAAACTGTTTGTGTTCGATGACACATATTATATGGATGTTAGTCGAACATCGACGTGGTGAAAACATGTGTCTTGCAGGGTTTTGTCGACATAAAGCCGAAATAAAACATAACCCTGAACATATTTCTAATCTTCGAATCAAGAAAACCCGCCTCACATGGTTTGAGTGAGTACTCGTGTACAACGCAATGACACACTATAAATCACATCATCTTACCTGAGTTGTGTTAGAAGTGGCAGGTGACCCAGTGCGGCGGCCAAAGCTGATGTCCCCTCACCAGACAGGCTGCAGTTGTCCAAACTGCAATACATATAAATATTGTCAATATAATAATGAAATGAATCTATTGAAGATTGCAACACTAAAGTGTGGACTTAGAACTAAGGTGTTAATGGGTGTCAATGGGGTCATTCCATATGAAATCAACCAACAACATTCTTCACCCTCTCAGGTTTTAATGACATTTGACATCCACGTTGGACCTGTTGTGAAATTGAAGTTATTGCATTTTATAACAAACAAAATGAAAAAAAAATTGTGTTACCCATTAACACGTAGGTAGACATGACGTTGGCTCTAGTTATCTTAAAGGACTGATGTTCATCTTAAACTAAAGCCAAGACATTGCCCTATCCTTAGATCATATGGCAACTTAAAACTATTATGTTGGACATGTCACTGATCTAGACATTTCACCTTGATATACCCAAAATAAATAAACTCAGATTTTTTTTTTTTATGTTTAGGACGTAATTGTATCAGCAATTTTCAAGCAAAATATATACAATGGTACAAATATTATTATTAATATAACAAGCATTTCTGCCAACTAACTTCAAATTGCTGGAAATCTATGAATAGGACAATAAATTAGTTTACTTTTAAGACCAAAATCAGAACTATGTCACTATTAGGAGCAAAAAATTTAATATAGGTGTTAAAAATTGTATGAAAATTGAAGAAAAAAAATGTCAAATTGCTGTACCTAAACGTACATGTTATTATGGTCACACTCTACTGTTTTTAATGAAACTTGTTGATACAATGACATTGCTAATTATATAATATGATCAAGATTGGGGTATGCAAATGTTTGATTTGTCAGGTTAAAATCAGTGACCTTCACATTTTTTTTTTAACTGCCGTATAATTAGGAACGAATGTATTAAAGCCTTAATTTTTTTATTTCAGATTTGTGTTCATTTTATATATTAGCATGACACAAATTAATTGTAACTAAAAAAATGTCCTGAAAGTTATTGGTAAAAATTAAGTTTTCAGTACTGTATTTGCGATTCACGAAAGTGAGTGTCTAAAAACAAAGCCGTGATGTCATATGACGTCAGCCCTGAAAGCACGGATACGAGGTCAACGCTAACTCCACCACTGAAGATGCGATGGGGCGTTGCCGCTGATTTGAATGGCTTTGCAACTTGGGCTCGGCAACGACATCAGCCATTAGCAACGCTGTGAACCGGGATAATGCACGTGCAGAGCCACGACGTTGCGGAGATTCGTGCTCGCGAGAGCCATGTTCACAATGGACTAACTGCAACAACCAGACACGACAACGTGCATGAGATGGAGCCACTGACGGACGTGGTGCAGAACCTGCAGCAGTCGATGTCCGCGTTGACGCAGCAGATAGGAGAGATTATTTGTTCACAGCGCGTCATGCAAGGATCCTCAGCAGCCGTGGGCTCATCAGACACAACTTCACGAACGAACATCGCGCCGACGACGCAGAGCCTTCCCCGACCCAACGTGTTCAGCTTGACAATGGCCTTGGAGACAATCGAGCGGTCGACCGGGGCATCGTTGTGCTCCGCTCTCGCCGACACTTTCAGATGGCAGTGCTGCACGACAACCGCCGTCGCTTCGGAGAGTCTGCCCGATGTCGACACGGTGTCACCGGCTCTGAGAGCAGCAATCCTTGACGGTAAAGACATTAACTTGGCTTCACTCCTGATACCCCACTTAGACCTGAGAGAGTACAGTCGTTACGCTGGTATGGACGGCTCTCACCACCTTCTCCGCCTGATGTCGTCCGACCCCTGTTTAAACCGTAACCTGACTCTGGCTGAGTTCATTGCGGCCTTCAACAAGTACAGGAACATAATGTGTGAAGTGTGGGATACGAGGAAGGAGCTGGATGCTTACGAGGCAATAGTTGTAGGCATCGCGTCCCGCATAGAAGGCACAGCTTTCTACGAATATCATAAAGCGTTTTCAGCTTGGGCAGCTGCCCTCACCCAACAACATAATGTGAAGCTAGACTGGGGGCTCTGGGACAATGGCCTGTTTTGTTCCCTGTTCGTCGGTCAAACAGCGAACGTGTGTTTGTTGTGCGGCAGTGTAGCACACTTGAGTAGTTTCTGCCCCATGATAGCAAATGCAAAGGCACCAGCTGTCAGTTACAACTTCTCCCGGGGTCCCTTACCTGGTAGACTTAGTCATGCCCATACTACCACCGATGTGCAGGGAAGACCCAGAGTTAGTGTTGGGCAGAGGGAAATTTGCAACAATTTAAACTCAGACCGTGGTTCTACGAGGCAGAACTGCAAATTTCTTCACTCAGGTATTGTGTGCAGAGCATCACACCCTAGCGTCGTGTGCCCAACTAAATCCAATGGCTATCGAGCTAGAACACCCCAACCAGTGACGAGAACGGATAACAGACCACCAATGACTACACAATGACTAACATCAACCGACCAAATAGGTGGACAGACAGTGACCCTGACACCTATAGACAAAGACAGACTGGAGATGGAGTTAGCTGGGCACCCAGATAGGAATTTCGTGGTCAATCTCATCAATGGTCTACGAGAGGGATTCTTTACGGGAATTAACGAACCACCCATGATTACTTTAGAACATCCAAATAATATGTCTGCTAACAGTCACCCAGAAATCGTTACCAAATTAATTGATGATAAAGTGAAGAAGGGGTTTTTGGTAGGCCCCTTTGAAACACCCCCTTTCTCAACTTACAGGGTGAGCCCCCTTGGTGTGGCCAAAGGCTCCTACTCCAGAAAGAAGCATTTAATTGTAGATTTATCTGCGCCCCATAACAATAATAACCATGCCAGTTTAAATCAACTCATCAACAAGGATGAATACTCACTAACCTATGTCAAATTAGACGATGCCATTAGTGGAATTTTAGAGAGTGGTCAGGGTTCTTGGTTATGGAAGGCTGATATCGTCGATGCGTTTAAGCAGATTCCTATCCACCCGTCACTGTGGCATTTGTATGGGGTCAAGTGGAATGGGGCATATTTCTTCTACACCCAGCTAGTATTTGGGAGCCGCTCGAGCCCTAAATATTCGACTGGCTTTCCCAGGCTGTGTGTTGGATAGCCAAACATAATTATGGGATTGAGTTTATTCTCCATCTGTTAGACAACTATCTGACGATAAACTCTCCCAGTGCCACAGCAGAGAGAACCATGGCTCTACTTACCATGATTTTTAACAGGCTACGGGTCCCAATAGCACCTCATACGACAGTGGGACCTACCGTACAGTTGCAGTATTTAGGTATAATCCTCGACACTGACAGCATGGAAGCTCGCTTACCATTAGACAAACTTACCAGGATTAGAGAAATGTTGCACAAATTTGAAAGCAAGCAGAGAATATCCAAAAGAGCTCTACTGAGCTTGTTGGGCCATTTAAATTTTGCGTCCAGAGTAATGAGACAAGGACAAAATTTCATGTCCTACCTCCTTGCTTTGGCAGCCTCAATTAAAGAATTACACCACCACGTCAAGCTAAACGCAGAATGTCGCCAGGATATGGCTATGTGGCATAGATTCCACACAGGGGTATCATTTACTTATTTAGCTACAGAGCATTCCATTTGCCCTCTCCAACCTATGTTGGCGTCATGCAAACACTGTTGGCTATAGCAGCTCAGCCACATGATCCCTGTTTACCATGCTAGCAGGAACACCTCAGACACGGGCATTTGTCATTGACAAATTAAAGATTCTCCTATCAGAACTGGGTTATAATCCAGCCTTGTACAGTGGCCACTCTTTCCGGATAGGGGCCGCTACGCTACTACGGCTGCAGCAGATAACATCCCAGATCACATGATCAGGACCCTGGGTAGATGGACTTCTGATTGCTACTGCAGATATATCAGAACGTCACATGAATCGTTACAACAGGCTCAACAAGCTATGTGTGGGCATTTCAGATGAGCACAAGTTCTTGCAGTGGGCAGAAGTCTTGACTGTTAGACACTCTTAGATGGGTGGTTGTGCCATTAGATGAAACATTGTTTCAGAACAATTCAACAATGTATATACGATATGCATATATGTATATATATATATATATATATATATATATATATATATATATATACACACAAGTTGTTGATTGTTCACTATGTATGAGAATCGTGGGTCTTGTATTTAAAAATGTAGGCATACAGTTATAATGTCTATTGTAATAATGCCATTGCTTGATTTTACGTTTACGACTATGGGCTCTAACAACCTGATGTTCAGGTGACTAGCATGGGCTCAGTCACAGGCCTGGCAGTGGGTTGGAGGAGTCTTGATGACAAGTGCATCTACATGGGTCTCCAAGTCATTGACTGCATAAATATCTAGTTAAGCATGATTTGCATATTGGCATGGGAAAGTGCTATGAAAGCAGCAGGGATGTGTTATCATTCGTATGTGTGTATATATCGTATGAATTGTATATAATGCCATACAGACATGGAGAAATGTGTAAGTAGAATGACATGAAGACAGGCAGCTTGGTGCAATGCTGCAAGCACAATGATCAGTCATTGTATGCAATGTGTCATTTACATATATATAATAAAAAATATTTTATATGCATATATATATATATATATATATATATATATATATATATATATGTTAGAACCATGTCCGTTCAAGTAAACATCCGGGCCTTGCAGCCAGCCCTCTCGGTGTCACAGCTGGCCCCAGAGAAATACGACCGGGCTGTCCCTTTTCGCCAAGTTTTTTATAATAAATACTGTTCACAGGGTCCGTACACCATGACAGAAACCAAATTGGTTGCCAGTTCATCAGCTGACTTCAGCAGTGCTGCTATGTCCTGGTTGAGCCGCCTCTTCTTGGCCTCCATTTTCTCTGCTTCCTCACTCTCATGCTTTCACTTCGAGTTGAAGTTTTGCTCAACGTTCTGTTTCAGAACTTTCTCCTTCTCAGCCTCCAAGTACGCCATGTACCTTTGTCGTGCTCCCTGTGCATAGGAAAGCACTGATTTGGTTACTGGCATTTGGCACACACCACCAGCTGCTGTGATTGCATCGTGCACAATGCACTGTGCGACAAGGGATTCCTCCTTCAGGTTCTCAACAGCCACGTGACTGTTGATTGAGAAACCACGCTCGACAGTGGCTTGTCCATGAGAGAGAATGAGCAGTTTCTTTGTCACCATCCACAGCTTCTCATACTGTGTGCATCTGAGGTAGACTGCAAGGAATGTATCCAGTCTCTCATTGTCTGGGTTGAAATCCTTGAATGTGGTGGAGTTGGCAGGAACCACCTCATTCACAAAGGCTCTGAACTGCTGCTGGATGGCATCGCAATGCGCATCTCGGACTTGGTGCAGATCCGACAACTTGTGCAACACTCTGCCAAACTTCGCAATGCAGTCGTCCTTCCTGCCAGCCATCAACTGAGGGTCGAGACACGTCAAGTTTCTCGTCATGGTGTATGTGATTGGGCATTTCTCTAGGAGTTTCTGTGTGGCCCAGACAAGCCCTTTCTTGCGCTCCATTCTAAATGCCATTCTCTCTCTTTCACTGAGCTTCTGCTTGACAGATGTGACAGCTGCCAACTCTTTCAGCTTCTTCGCTGCGCAGAACCCAGGGTCAATTTGGGAGTGAGGCAAATGTGAATCAACGTCATCAATGTTGAGCTTTGCCAGCTGTGCTGTAGAGGTGGCCTCGCGCACAATCATGTCAAGATCACCACAAAGGAAGGGGATCATTGGCTTGTCCGTCTGGTATCTGACCAGAAACTGGTCAAACTGTCTCGCAACGGACTCGAAAAACATCAGGCGTGCAGACATCAGTGAGTCAGCACAGCCTGACTTCACGGTCGTGAATGCTTTTCCATCAGGGACATTGTACTTCTTTGGGTACTTGGTGATGGTATCGACGTACTTTCGTACATGACCAAGTACCAGCAACGCACGGGATGCCACTCGCGCATTCTCTACCCACCGGTGCATACAGAACTTCATGGGAAACACTGTTGTTCCCGTAATTGCGGTGAAGTCTTCTCGCCTGGCGGGTGTTTCGTGGAAAATCCAGTGCAGTGCCCAGAGAAATGACTTCAGATCCCATCCAGTTGCTCCGAAACCAGCTCTGAATGCATTGTGGACCACATGCAGGCCACAACTGCCGATGTCAATCAGTTTCTGTGAGCGGTCATCGTACACCTCAGACATCAGCTTTTGGTAGAAGGACCAATTCACATTTGGCCCATCCATGGACAGCTGGATCATGTTTGATAGGTTCATTGTACCACACTTCTCAACAAACACATCAACCATGTTTGCAGCTGTTGCATGGCCAAGAAAGGCACTGGTGAAGTATCGGGTATGCACTGCATTTCTACCATCATCAAAGAACCTGATGTGTATGTCCATCTGTTTGTTCTGAGTGAAGCGGTTGAAGCTCTCATCAAAGAGGATGACAAAACTGTCAAGCAACCGCACCTGGTCCTTCAGTTGCTGGCTGACATATGGAGCTAGTCCATGGCAGATGATATAGGCGCTCTTCTTCTCACCACAGCTGAACGACTTTGCGATGGTGCTATCTGGGAACATAAGCTGAAACAGTCTGTCTGTTTCCATGCAGCTAACGTATGAGTAGTGAGATGACACGACTTTCATTGCCCACAGCACTTCTGCACGCCAGTGATCGTCGGTTGTCACATGACTTGCGATGGATGCAGTGTTCACCGATGACTGAAGACGTGCAGGTGTTACAGGCATCGACGTGATGGCACTTCCAGAAGGTGTAGGTTCTTCAACACAGTACAAACACTAGACAAATATCATCTCATTGAATATAATATTGTACACAGTATATACATGATTATCAATTATATATATATATATATATATATATATATATATATATATATATATATTACATATGTATACACATATAAATAGTATAATTATGACATGTCCAACAAAATATTATTTGTCAACATATCCTTTCCGTATTATGTCATGAACCTAACTGATAATTATGTTTTCTTGTCAATCATAGACACCAGCCTGCGTTGACGCGCATTAACAAACAGCTGGAACTATTCATGTAAAGTATGTATTGGTGCATTCGCTAGGTGGCGCCACATATTCACCTGCGACATTGACGGAACGTCCGTCAACAACCGCATCGCAGCGAAATATCGCCCATTAACGTGGACAGTTACATTCGGTTGTCTTTGCTTATTAATTAAGATAACTCTGTAATATCATAAAACACATATCTTATTATTATCACAAAGTATCATAGATGCATACCTTTAGATTCCTGTGGTCTGGTATTGCCGAATAATGTCACTATTGAGGTTCCCGCACAGCTCGTATTTTGAAGTTTCATATTATCTGCGTGTTTTTTGCCAGGGATGTGGCTTCTAACGGCAGATTCTCCCATAGCTTTCACATCAAACGAACGTTTGCAAATCCGGCAATGTGCCAAAAAAACATTTGTCGGATTTCGCACGAGCCATTTGCTATACTTAGGATGTTTTAGCCAGTCGTCTTGAAACCTCGACTTCCCCATTTCGAAAAAATATTCGAACTACGCTCGGTGAACAAAAGGTCAATGTCTACCTGTACCAAGCATAATGTGGTCTGTTAATCTTTACTTCTGGCCTTGTCAAAATTCAAGGCTTTTCAAGGCTGCATGCCTGAATTCAAGGATTTCAAGGCCTTGATTTTGAGTTGGTAAAATTCAAGGTTTTCAAGGATTTCAAGGCCCCGTACGGACCCTGTGTTCATATCTTACCAATGTGTTTGTGTTGTTCTGTCATAAACTGTTTGTGTTCGATGACACATATCATATGGATGTTAGTCGAACATCGACGTGGTGAAAACATGTGTCTTGCAGGGTTTTGTCGGCATAAAGCCGAAATAAAACATAACCCTGAACTAATCTTCGAATCGAGAAAACCCGCCTCACATGGTTTGAGTGAGTACTCGTGTACAACGCAATGACACACTATAAATCACATCATCTTACCTGAGTTCTGTTAGAAGTGGCAGGTGACGCAGTGCGGTGGCCAAAGCTAATGTCCCCTCAACAGACAGGCTGCAGTCGTTCAAACTACAATACATATAAATATTGTCAATATAATAATGAAATGAATCTATTGAAGATTACAATACTAAAGTGTGGACTTAGAACTAAGGTGTTAATGGGTTTCAATGGGGTCATTCCATATGAAATCAACCAACAACATTCTTCACCCTCTCAGGTTTTAATGACATTTGACATCCACGTTGGACCTGTTGTGAAATTGAAGTTATTGCATTTTATAAAAAAAATTGCAAAAAAAAATGTGTTACCCATTAACACGTAGGTAGACATGACGTTGGCTCTAGTTATGTTGGACATGTCACTGATCTAGACATTTGACCTTGATATACCCAAAATAAATAAACTCAGATTTTTTTTTATGTTTAGGACGTAATTGTATCGGCAATTTTCAAGCAAATATATACAATGGTACAAATATTATTATTAATATAACAAGCATTTCTGCCAATTAACTTCAAATTGCTGTACCTCAACAACATATCATGGGATCTTTTTAATTTATTGGAAATCTATGAATAGGGCTATGTATTAGTTTAACTTTAAGACCAAAATCAGAACTATGTCAATAATGTGACATAGGTGTTAAAAAATTTCAAATTGCTGTACCTCAAGATCTTATTATGGTCCCACTCTACTTTTTTTAAATGAAACTTGTTGGTACAATGACATTGCTAATTATATAATTTGATAAAAATAGGGGTTTGCAAATGTTTGGTTTGTCAGGTCAAAATCAGTGACCTTCATAACAAATTTTTTTTTCAACTGCCATGTAATTAGGGATGAAGTTATGTTTTAAAGACTTCTAGATTCAAGATTTTTTATTGTAGATTTGTGTTCATTTTATATATTAGCATGACATAAATTAATTGTAACTAAAAAATATGTAGCCAGCACATGGCACTGATGCCATCTTCTCACATCTGTAGCCAGCACATCGTTACAAGTGACTCAAATTTTGGATGGGATTTGTGGATCACCAGGTGCTTACGATGCAAGATTGAAATTCCAGCCTTTCGTCCGCTGATCACAAAAAAAATTATAAAATTGTATTAAAGTCGCCAAATAGATGCAGTTAATATTATGCACGTTACCTTAAAAATTAAGCAACTTTCAGTAGGCTATATATATATATATATATATTACAATAACAAAATAGGAAATTACTTACAGTAGACAGTTTCAGCTATAAGTTTTTGCTCCCAACTTATCTCAATACTTAACGTATAGCCAATAAGTTGAACAGTGTGTGGGGTGTGTGGGTGTGTGGGGTGTGTGGGGTGTGTGGGGTGTGTGGGGTGTGTGGGGTGTGTGGCATGAAGTGGGAGGAGGGAGTTTGGCCCTACAAACTGCTGGCAGGTGGGCAGTTGGCCTAAGCAACAGGTGTGATGTGGGGTTGGTGGGAGGTGGACTCTCAACGTTGGTGGGAGGTTGGCCGCCAAAGCAGGTGGGATGGAAGTTGAGTAAGTATATCTTCTTTGAAGTAACGTCTAAAAACTCATAAGGAACATTTTCACTAATGGAGGCCATTCGGTCAGTATTTACGTCTATGTATCATACAACCGGGAAATTCAGCTGACATCAGTGCCTATAAGTTACGGAACTAGCGTGAAAAACTAATAGCTGACATTGTCTACTAGTGTCACTCAAAACAGTGATCTTGTTGACTTGGAGTTCAAAAGAAATGTCAAATATGCTATGAATTATCGCGCCTGGGAATTGGACATCTCAATATACGAACTGTGGTCAGTTTTATTTTTAATGTCTTGCTGAATGTGTGATGAAAACAGTTAAACTCTGATTTTGATTGTTTATTTTTAAAATCATACTTTTACGTGCCTGTTTTGTGTCATCCAGACACTAACAAGTTTTAAAACCTAATATTATGTACATACTACAAGGGTAGATTATTAAGGATGAATTGGATGTCTGAGAATGTCTAATTTAACAGTGTTTGACAGTAGACTACCACTAGCCAACCTTCTGTCCCTAGAGTACCATTACTTTGACAACAAAATTGTTCCATGGGAAGGTATTCGAATTCCACAAATTGTGCAGGGCCAAAGTCACCTTGGGGTAACTTTGACCCAAATATGTGTATGTTGTATGCTGTCCAGCGACTATATACTATATAAGCTGAGACCATACATACATAATTGATTATACAATAATAATAAAAAATATGGAGGGAACCGAAGTGACCATAATCTGCCCAGGCTGGGGTGACTTCGGCCCGGTGCACAAAAACATGTTGTCGTGACACGTGAGACCTCCACATACATTCCATTCGCCAACATGGCCGTGTTATTGTAATGCTACATCACATTTCTATGGATTCTGAAATTGTGGTCCTTTTAAAACAAAGTCACACCATAATTAAACATGGGCCAAAGTCACCTGTTTAAATTTCTGAAAGCACAAATTGGGAATATGGCATTATAAATTTATATTTAGTTGACACCTTCATTGGATCTTAGATGCTATTATTGTTCTCAGATCGTAGGTCTTAGACTGTGAGTAAATGTTGAGTCCTTGGTATGTATGGTGGGAATCTACCATTCAGAATGTTGGTTAAAATGTTCAAGCACTTACTTTTCATAATTTTCTCAGAACATTCACATTTAAAAGCATCAAATTCTCAGAATTGCTAGTAAAGGCCTGTAGCATTACAACAAGACCATCATTTTGTTGAGTGGAACCCGTATTGACATCCCAGGTCCCATGACAACTAAAATCACCCTAGCTTACGGTACTTAATAAAAAACCTAAAAATGCTCTTTGCTATTTTGGGTTAGAAAAAGTGTTTACACTGCATCGCATACAACCTTTAAATTTGGGGCATGGCCACAGCACCCTCTAGTACTTGGACACCATCTAAACTTGTACACTCTGTCATATAATCCATGGTCAGTTCCTAGAAACTGACATGTGCTGAAAACCTTTCTGACAAATGAGCAGCTGTAACTAATGTAAGCAATTGAAAGCAGAGAATGTCAGTAATAATTAATCAAACTTTTTTCAGCTTCTGCAGAAGGCGACACTCCTGAAATTTCACAAGAAGTCGCGACCCGTCCACTGGAATATGAGGCAACCAAACTGGATGCTGATAATTATTTCTCAAACTAACAGTTGACTTTTCTTGTAGTCAGAAAATGTTTTTGAATAAACATTTAAATTGTCGTCAGTAGTGGATGTAAATTACATCAGTGATGAATTCCACACAACCTCCCTATCGCCAAATCCTGCACACAACCCTGAATATAGTTTGTTGACAAGCAGTAAATACGTATGTTGGGAATCCACCACTCTCATAGATGGCAATGTGTCACGTTTACAATGTTTACAAGCAGTAAATACATATGTTGGGAATCTACCACTGTCATAGATGGCAATATGTCATGTTTACAATGTTTACAAGCAGTAAATACATATGTTTGGAATCTACCACTGTCATAGATGGCAATATGTCATATTTACAATGTTTACAAGCAGTAAATATGTATGTTGGTAATCTACCACTGTCATAGATGGCAATGTGTCATTTTTAGAATCAGTAAATACATATGTTGGGAATCTACCACTGTCATAGATGACAATGTGTCATGTTTACAAGCAGTAAATACATATGGTGGGAATCTACCACTGTCTTTGATGGCAATGTGTCATGTTTCCATGTTTACAAGCAGTAAATATGTATGTTGGGAATCCACCACTCTCATAGATGGCAATGGGTCATGTTTACAAGCAGTAAATATGTATGTTTGGAATCCACCACTGTCATATATGGCAATGGGCCATGTTTACAATGCTTAATTATCACATTTCATGGACTGCTGACTGGAATCATTACATTTCACATGGTTTAATCCTCTTGAGTCAAACATGTTGTACTGACTGGAATCATTACATTTTACATGGTTTAATTCTCTAGAGTCTAGCATTTACTCAATTTGTTTTGACTGGTGGCATTACATTTCACATGGTTTAATCCCCTAGAGTCTAACAGTTACTCAGGTTGTACTGACTGGAGTCACTACATTTCACATGGTTTAATTCTCTAGAGTCTAACAGTTACTCAGGTTGTACTGACTGGAGTCATTACATTTCACATGGTTTAATTCTCTAGAGTCTAACAGTTACTCAGGTTGTACTGACTGGAGTCATTACATTTCACATGGTTTAATTCTGTAGAGTCAAACAGTTACTCAGGTCGTACTGACTGGAGTCATTACATTTCACATTCACTCTGGAGTCTAACAGTTACTCTGGTTGTACTGACTGGTGTCATTACATTTCACATGGTTTAATTCTGTAGAGTCTAACAGTTACTCAGGTTGTACTGACTGGAGTCATTACATTTCACATGGTTTAATTTTGTAGAGTCTAACAGTTACTCAGGTTGTACTGACTGGAGTCATTACATTTCACATGGTTTAATTCTGTAGAGTCAAACAGTTACTCAGGTCGTACTGACTGGAGTCATTACATTTCACATTCACTCTGGAGTCTAACAGTTACTCTGGTTGTACTGACTGGTGTCATTACATTTCACATGGTTTAATTCTGTAGAGTCTAACAGTTACTCAGGTTGTACTGACTGGAGTCATTACATTTCACATGGTTTAATTTTGTAGAGTCTAACAGTTACTCAGGTTGTACTGACTGGTGTCATTACATTTCACATGGTTTAATTCTGTAGAGTCAAACAGTCACTCAGGTTGTACTGACTGGTGTCATTACATTTCACATGGTTTAATTCTGTAGAGTCTAACAGTTACTCAGGTTGTACTGACTGGTGTCATTACTGGTGTCACTGGTGTCACTGAATATATCAATTTAAAGCTGGTCTTATAATATCTGGTATGTAAAAATGTGTATCCCGATAGATAAGATTTAAGGTTAAGAGGTCAACACCCAATCATATATGAACACCCTACCGCTTCCTCACATTAATTGTACCCATTAGCCATTTTTTATTGTTTTGTTTTGCTATTGTGACACCCAGTGGGATTACTCCTAGTTACCTTGAGGCAATTATATCTGTGGGTGCTGATAATTATTTTCAGACCAAAAACTTTCCCCACCCTGTAAGCCGGGAGTGTATTTGTTGTACAAAAATAAACATTAAGACACAAATGTGACACCTTAGCCATATTAAATTGGTACTGCACTATTGTGACACCTATCCACATTACTCCTTGTCATAATACTATCTAAATATGTATTTGTTTGATCAATTAGAGATTCGCAACAATATTGTTGGATTGTGGGCATGTAGCGGTATCTGACAGTGGTGGAGTCTCTAACTGTTATCTTAACAATTGTAAGATTATAATTAATGTCTGTCTGATAGAATGGTGATGATAGGGTTGCTTTCTAGGTTTATGGTAGTAGGATATAGCTGAGACTCTGACAGTTGTGGAGTCTCTAACTGTTATCTTAACCATTGTAAGATTTTGATTAATGTCTGTCTGATAGAATAGTGATGATAGGATTGGTTTCTAGGTTCATGGTAGTAGGATATAGCTGAGACTGACAGTAGTGGAGTCTCTAACTGTTATCTTAACCATTGTAAGATTTTAATTAATGTCTGTCTGATAGAATAGTGATGATAGGGTTGATTTCTAGGTTCATGGTAGTAGGATATAGCTGAGACTGACAGTAGTGGAGTCTCTAACTGTTATCTTAACCATTGTAAGATTTTAATTAATGTCTGTCTGATAGAATAGTGATGATAGGGTTGCTTTCTAGGTTCATGGTAGTAAGATATAGCTGAGACTCTGACAGTTGTGGAGTCTCTAACTGTTATCTTAACCACTGTAAGATTTTAATTAATGTCTGTCTGATAGAATAGTGATGATAGGGTTGGTTTCTAGGTTCATGGTAGTAGGATATAGCTGAGACTGACAGTAGTGGTCTAGGGGAGCGCCTGTTGCAAATCTGTGACTCTCTGACAAGGGTATGTCAGGGTGAAACCTTGTGACATGAGCATGGACCCCATTGGTGGGGGTTTGTAACACTGGAATTCAGGTGACCTTGTGGCACCTTAATCACCACCGATATTGGGTGAAGTGTCATTGCTAGGCAATGTCATACTATACAGAAGCTGAAGGACAGATAAAATAATGTCGTGATCAATGTCGGTCGGCTGTCATGGTATGTCAGAGAATTATTAGCAGTGTATGTCAATACCATTTTGGGGCTGGCATGTTGGCACGGACTATGATTGTGTGCTGATGAATGTAAAACTGAAAGTGGACAAATACATGGTTGTTGGTGTGTCATTAATAAATTGTCATTAATTTGGCATATTTCACTACACTGGGCATGCGTTGTTGTTCTGCGTAACATATATATGATTAAAAGGGCATATATAAAGTGAGGCAGGTGTAGGGTGTTCATATAGGCCAAATCTTTGTGCTGAATGGCGTAAAACTAAAAAATAAGACCAAGTTAACAGAAATTGGTCAGAAAAATGGCAACAGCAATTTTTTTTAAATTAATACATCCGAAAAAAAGCTCAACCAGTTGTCACACGTTAACATTTCATGTATACGGAAATACATTGGCAACATAATTATTTCTATAAGATATGATTTTGACCTTAAATCTGACCTACCAGTGTACGCATATTTCACATACTGGATATCGTCATACTAAGCTGTTTTCAGTATGTCATTAGTTTTAAATTGATGCCAACCACAATGTCATAGAAAATTACAATTTGCACGCACGCATGCACAAACACACCCGCGCGCGCGCATGCACACACACACACACGAGAAACTAGGGGACATTTGATATGTTAATCATAATTACCTCTCAAGAAACTTGAAGTTTGTTCTGGATATTTCGACTGCATCTCGCAGTCGTCTTCAGCTTTCAAGTTTCTTGAGAGGTAATTATGATTAATATTAATAACCAAGAAACCGGATCATCTATCCATTCAAGGACATTTCATATGTTGCTCAATAAGGTATGTTGCAACTCTCTTACATAATCAACTTTGTACTATTTATTTCTGTGTTCAACCCTAATTGTCGTGGACTAATACTCGAGTTAGCAAGTGAACAATGACGAGATTGGCTTAGGAGAATCCAACGATACTTATCAAGTCATATTATTAAATAGTATTGGCAATACATCACTTAATGGAACATGACTTGACATGTTCGACTAACATATCCTTTGCACATACAGTATTTGTAGGAAATTTCATGTTGTCATAAAGAACATATACGTCAGATATTGTCAACATACCTCAGTTTCTGTAGGTATGTCATCCGTGACACACTGGCAGCGAGGACTTGCCCACTTGTTGGGTCATCAAAGTTGTTGCTGTCGAGCCTGACAGAATAAATAATATATGAGCAAATTATTAATTAACATATTAACATGTAACACGTTAGTAGAAAATTAATCAACTGTTGATAAAAAATATCCAGGCATGAACAAGTCTTGCAATTTATATTAATGCATGCGTGCGTGCTTGCGTGCGTGTTTGCGTAGTGTCGTGTGAGTGGTCACTTCCTCTTAGCATGTTACTGTGAAATTATTATTAGCAGTGTATGTCAATACCATTTTGGGGCTGGCATGTTGGCACGGACTATGATTGTGTGCTGATGAATGTAAAACTGAAAGTGGACAAATACATGGTTGTTGGTGTGTCATTAATAAATTGTCATTAATTTGGCATATTTCACTACACTGGGCATGCGTTGTTGTTCTGCGTAACATATATATGATTAAAAGGGCATATATAAAGTGAGGCAGGTGTAGGGTGTTCATATAGGCCAAATCTTTGTGCTGAATGGCGTAAAACTAAAAAATAAGACCAAGTTAACAGAAATTGGTCAGAAAAATGGCAACAGCAATTTTTTTTAAATTAATACATCCGAAAAAAAGCTCAACCAGTTGTCACACGTTAACATTTCATGTATACGGAAATACATTGGCAACATAATTATTTCTATAAGATATGATTTTGACCTTAAATCTGACCTACCAGTGTACGCATATTTCACGTACTGGATATCGTCATACTAAGCTGTTTTCAGTATGTCATTAGTTTTAAATTGATGCCAACCACAATGTCATAGAAAATTACAATTTGCACGCACGCATGCACAAACACACCCGCGCGCGCGCATGCACACACACACACACACACACGAGAAACTAGGGGACATTTGATATGTTAATCATAATTACCTCTCAAGAAACTTGAAGTTTGTTCTGGATATTTCGACTGCATCTCGCAGTCTTCTTCAGCTTTCAAGTTTCTTGAGAGGTAATTATAATTAATATTAATAACCAAGAAACCGGATCATCTATCCATTCAAGGACATTTCATATGTTGCTCAATAAGGTATGTTGCAACTCTCTTACATAATCAACTTTGTACTATTTATTTCTGTGTTCAACCCTAATTGTCGTGGACTAATACTCGAGTTAGCAAGTGAACAATGACGAGATTGGCTTAGGAGAATCCAACGATACTTATCAAGTCATATTATTAAATAGTATTGGCAATACATCACTTAATGGAACATGACTTGACATGTTCGACTAACATATCCTTTGCATATACAGTATTTGTAGGAAATTTCATGTTGTCATAAAGAACATATACATCAGATATTGTCAACATACCTCAGTTTCTGTAGGTATGTCATCCGTGACACACTGGTAGCGAGGGCTTGCCCACTTGTTGGGTCATCAAAGTTGTTGCTGTTGAGCCTGACAGAATAAATAATATTTGAGCAAATTATTAATTAACATATTAACATGTAACACGTTAGTAGAAAATTAATCAATTGTTGATAAAAAATATCCAGGCATGAACAAGTCTTGCAATTTATATTAATGCATGCGTGCGTGCTTGCGTGCGTGTTTGCGTAGTGTCGTGTGAGTGGTCACTTCCTCTTAGCATGTTACTGTGAAATTTTAACACATTTGTTTTCTCATCTAATATCACCTTTTTAGGTGATCTGCAGGTGATGTGAAGAAATTATATGAAAGTCACAGGCTATTGTCATTATTTGTGTGGGGCTACTAGAAATAATATAATAGGTTATGTGGTTAACCCTGTTTCATTTTGTGTTATCAACACATTAGGGAAAATGTGTTATAAATTTGTGTTTGGAAAATAATTCATCACTGCCCTTGCATACATAACATACATACGCCATAAGTGTGCATGTTGATTCATGTGCATACATGTGTATGAATGGCGTGAGTGAGTACTCATGTACAACGCAATGACACACTATAAACCAGATCTTCTTACCTGAGTTCTGTTAGATGTGGAAGGTGACCCAGTGCGGTGGCCAAAGCTGCAGACCCTTCACCAGACAGGCTGCAGTCGTCCAAGCTGCAATACATATCAATATTGTCAATATAATAATGAAATGAATCTACTGAAGATTACAACACTAAAGTTTTTAATGTACTTTTATACTTGACGCATAGCATATAACTTGAACTTATCTAATACGTAGCCATGATGTAGTTTCAGCTGTAAGTTTGAAGCAGTGAACTTGCCAATACAGTGCTAATGTGAGGGGGTGACAGGAAGTGGGAGGTTGGTTCTAAACAAATGGTGGGAGGTAGGAGGTGGACTCTCAAAAATAGGTGGGTTTGGTGGGAGGTGGACTCTAAAAATGGTGGTAAGTGGGAGGTTGGCCATCAAAAAAACTTTTGGGACTGAGGTTGAGTAAGCGTATCTTCTTTGAAGTATTGTCTAAAAACTAATAAGAAGAAATTTCACTAATGGAGGCCATTCGGTCAGTATTTACGTATCCGTATCTCGGCGCAACACTTATGGAGAACATGTGACCGGCAAATTCAGCTGACATCAGTGCCTATAAGTTACGGAACTAGCTAAACGTACTGTGACAAACTATAGCTGAAATTGTCTACTATTGTCACTCAAAAAACAGTATTGTTGACTTAGATGGAGTTCAAATAAAATGCCAAACACACTACGAATTATAGCGCCTGGGGACTGGACATCTCAATATATGAGCCTGTGGTCAGTTTTGTTTTCAATGTCTTGTTGACCTGGAATACGTGATGAAAACAGCTAAACTCTGGTTTAGGTTATTTATTTTAAAATTATACATTCACGAGTCTATTTTGTGTTATCCAGTAATTAACAAGTTTTAAAACCTATTATTATGTACATACTACAAGGGTAGATTATTAAGGGTGCACTGTCCCTTTGACAGCAATACTGTTCTATGGGAAAGTATTCGAATTCCACAAATTGTGCAGGGTTAAAGTCACCTTGGGGTAACTTTGACCCAAATATGTGTATGCTATACACTGTCCAGCGACTACATATTATATAAACTGAGACCATATATACGTAACTGATTACACAATGATAATAAGAAAAAGTATGGAGGGAACTGAGATGACCATAATCTGCCCAGGCTGGGGTGACTTTCGCCCTGTGCACAAAAAGTGTTGTCATGACACGTGGAACCTCCACATACATTCCATTCACCATTCTGGCCGTGTTATTGTAATGCTACATCATTCTGAAAATGTGGTCCTTTTAAAACAAAGTCACACCGTAATTATACATGTGCCAAAGTCACCCGTTTAACTTTCTGAAAGCTCAAATTGTAATAAAATTGGGCAGGCCATGACATTAAGCTTTTGTGCCCAGTGGCCAGTGGAACCTCCACATACATTCCATTCACCATTCTGGCTTGTTATTGTAATGCTAGAGTCAAACAGTTACTCAGATTGTATTATGTTACAGCGAGTTTTAGATAATATGCCGGAAACAGGTCCCATGCCAAAGCCTAAGCTAAATGTAACTAGGCATGTCCGTCACATATATCTCTCTCCAAACATCCTATATGGTACAGCATCAATTGAATTTGTGCTAATTAATGTAAGATACTAGGCATTTACACAGGTCCCCTTTCGGTTACGTTAAAACAAAACAAATTGTGAACACATTTTCCCGAGCTTCAGAATCAACATCGTTTTGACTTCGACCTCGCATGCTATCGCATGCTGTCCAAGTTCGTCCGGTTTTTGTGATTGGTAGCCAACGGTTTAGTTGGTAGGCCATGTTGGTTCAGTTGTACCAACAAATATCCAAAATATGTAATGATACCTTAGACATAATTTTTAGGCTGTTGCTATAGGTCCAGACCCGGACGTAGTACAAAATGGCTATTGGTCCAGCACTTCATGTGCGCATGCGCAATGAGAAGCTGCCGGTAAAACATAGCAGCAGCTAAAGTTCCGTCACAGACAACGTATGAATGAGCCATGCTAGTACAGGTCCGGCACTAAAATATTACAACACTAACTGCCGCACATCTCACATAGGCGATAATAAGTCTTATATGTCTTGGTCTTCGAAAGATTTAACAAGATTTGCCATCCAAGCCAAAGGCCCAGATGGCAAGTGGACAAGGAAGCCATTGGCTTATCGAGAGTCCAACAATGTTCATCTACTTATAACCCACCCTCCTGAGATATGTGTCAACCTTGTTTTTAAACATATTCAAGCTGCTAGCCGTTACACAATCTGTGGACAATTTGTTCCATTCATTTATTGTCCTCTGTGAGAACGAGTGCTTCCTGATGTCCAATCTACATTGATCCTTTACTAATTTTACCTCGTCCTCTAGTTCTGCTATCCTTCTTGAGTGAGAAAAACATATTTCTATCAATATTTTCATACCCATTCAATATCTTAAAAACTTCAATCTGATCTCCTCTTAACCTCCTTGTCTCTAGAGTTGTTAAACACATTCTTTCAGGTGTTCTTCATAACTAAGGTATCTAAGTTCTGGAATCATTTTAGTTGCTCTCCTTTGTATGCGTTCAAGCGTATCTATATCCTTCTTGCGATATGGTCTCCATGCTTGCAAACAGTATTCTAAATGTGGTCTAACTATTGCTTTATAAAGAGGTATAATTAACTTTTTTCCCTTGTATGTTATGTTTCTTCTAATCAATCCAAGAATTTGATTACCCTTTAAAGCTGCAATACCACACTGCTTTGAAACTTTCATATCAGCACTTACTGTTACTCCTAAGTCCTTTTCTTTTACGGTAGTACCCAGAACAGTATCTCCCATTTTATAGTTTACATTCAAGTTCCCTTGTCCTGTATGTAGGCATTTACATTTCCCATAATTGAACAGCATCTGCCATTTCTCAGACCATTTCACTAATCTGTCTAGATCGTTTTGTAAATGTTGTTTATCACCATCAATATTAACCTTTCCAAACAGTTTTGTGTCATCTGCAAATTTCAGTACGTTACTTGTTATACTGTCGCCAAGTCATTGATATAAATTAAGAATAATATATACGTCCTAATACTGATCCTTGAGGTACCCCACTCAAAACCGATTTCCAATTTGAAACTTCTCCATCTACTACAACTCGTTGTCTTCTGTCAGTTAGCCATTGTTCTATCCAGTCAGTTATGCTATCCCCAATACCATGGGTTATTAATTTAAGTAGTAATCTTTGATGTGGCACTTTGTCAAAAGCTTTCTGAAAATCTAAGTAGATAATATTTACTGGCGATCCCACTTCTATCCACTTAGTGATTTCTTCCAAAAAACATAACATATTTGTTAAGCATGACCTCGCTTTAAAGAATCCATGTTGAGATGAATTTAATAATTTATGCTTAACGAGGAAGTCCACCATATGGTCTGTAATTAACCTTTCTAATAATTTACAAATCACTGACATTAAACTCACTGGTCTGTAATTCTCTGACTTATTTCTCGAACCCTTTTTAAATAATGGTATGATGTTTGCTTCTTTCCATTCAAACAGAACAACTCCCTCTTTTAATGACAAGTTGAATACTCTTGCAATTGGTATACTGATTTGTTCTACTGTTTCCATTAGTAATTTTGGAGGAATCCCATCCACTCCCGGTGATTTGTTATCCTTCATTGCCTTTATTTTCTTAGCTACCAATTCCGGAGTTACAACTAACGGTCCTAAATATTAAGATTCCCTGAAATTTAGCATCAGCAACTGGTAATGAACTAATATCTTCTTTGGTAAACACTGAACTGAAGTAACCATTTAGGTCTTCCGTCATTAAAAACCCCTGTGATATTATATTTCCAGCACTGTCTTCTAGAGGTCCAACCTTGTCTTGTACGTTTTGTTTACTACTGACATATGCATAAAAACTCTTGCTGTCATTTTTTATGTTACATGCTAGTTTTTGCTCATAGCTTCTTTTAGATTGACTGATTTCAGTTGTAGCTGCACTAAGTGCCTCTTTGTATTTTGCATAGTCTTCTTCCTTTCTGGTACGCCTATAAACCCTCCACATAGTTTGTTTTAGCATTATTTTTCTAATTGTCTGTTTTGACAAGTGTTTCTTTCTACACCGTCTTTCCTTGTTTTTGGAAGGGAACACATTTATCGATGATACTCTCAATTTCATATTTTAGAATATTCCAACATTCAATTGCGGTCTTATTCATCAGCATGTTATTGCAATCTAGCTTTGCTAAGTATTTTCTCATATCTTTGTAGTTACCTTTGTGGAAGTTTCTCTTGTACGTTTTCTTATTTTTACTTTCTGATTTTACATTGATGTCAAAATGTATTTGATTATGGTCACTATTACCCAATGGTTCAAATATTTTTACATTGTCCACTAATTCTTTTTGTGATGACAAAACTATATCTAATACATTTTCTCCCCTGGTTGGTTCTAGTACGTGCTGAGTAAGAAAGCTATCCTGGATTAAAAATATAAATTGTTGGTCCTCAATCCCTGTGCTCTCTAGAGAATTCCATTGTATGTGTCCATGGTTAAAATCTCCCATCATGATACATTCCCCTTTACTAAGTAACAACACTAACTGCCGCACATCTCACGTAGGCGATAATAAGTCTTATATGTCTTGGTCTTTGAAAGGTCGAGTATGTTTATTGCTATATTAGAACATCATTGTTGTCAATCATATATATATGTTCAAGGTCAGTTATATATAAAACTGTACTAAATCATCGAAGTATGAATATATACCTGCCTGCCTAAACTAAAGATGTCTCTAATACTTTTGAGATCATTGAAGAAGAGAAGAGGCCTATCCTAGCTATACTTTTCAAATAATGACGTATCATTACTTTGTCAAATTTGAGCATATCAGATAATATTCCTGTGCTTAGTACCTGGTTTATTAATGATTTGTTGACCGTCTGCAGGCGCACATTATAATGCCGCTGGGTATACGCGCATACATTCACTGCACATACAAAGTGGAAAGAGTGCCAGACCAATCGCTGTACAGTTGTGCTTACGGGTCCGGAGCGTTAGCCACTTTATAATTTTGTCATCACTGTCGGAAGAATTTTCTAAATTCCATGACATGACGGATGCTTGTTAGATTATGGATGGACTATTAAATTCCATGTTGTCATAAAGAACCTATACGTCAGATATTGTCAACATACCTCAGTTTCTGCAAGTCTGTCATCTGTGACAAACTGGCAGCGAGGGCTTGCCCACTTGTTGGGTTATCAAACTTGTTGCTGTCTAGCCTGAGAGAATAAATAATATATGTGCAAATTATTAATTAATATATTAACATGTAACACGTTAGTAGAAAATTAATCAACTGTTGATAAAAATATCCAGGCATGAACAAATCTTGCAATTTATATTAATGCATGCGAGCGTGGGGCTACTAGAAATAATATAATAGGTTATGTGGTTAACCCTGTTTCATTTCGTGTTGTCCCCAAATTAGGGAATATGTGTTATAAATTTGTGTTTGGAAAATAATTAATCACTGCCCTTGCATACATAACATACATACGCCATAAGTGTGCATGTTGATTCATGTGCATACATGTGTATGAATGGTGTGAGTGAGTACTCGTGTACAACGCAATGACACACTATAAACCAGATCTTCTTACCTGAGTTCTGTTAGATGTGGCAGGTGAACCAGTGCGGCGGCCAAAGCTACTGACCCCTCACCAGACAGGCTGCAGTCGTTCAAACTGCAATACATATCAATATTGTCAATATAATAATGAAATGAATCTACTGAAGATTACAACACTAAAGTTTTTAACATACTTTTATACTTAACGCATAGCATATAACTTGAACTTATCTCATACGTAGCCATGATGTAGTTTCAGCTGTACGTTTGAAGCAGTGAACTTGCCAATACAGTGCTAATGTGAGGGGGTGATAGGAAGTGGGAGGTTGGTTCTAAACAAATGGTGGGAGGTAGGAGGTGAACTCTCAAAAATAGGTGGGTTTGGTGGGAGGTGGACTCTAAAAATGGTGGTAAGTGGGAGGTTGGCCACCAAAAAAACTTTTGGGACTGAGGTTGAGTAAGCGTATCTTCTTTGAAGTATTGTCTAAAAACTAAGAAGATATTTCACTAATGGAGGCCATTCGGTCAGTATTTACGTATCCGTATCTTGGCGCAACACTTATGGAGAACATGTGACCGGCAAATTCAGATGACATCAGTGCCTATAAGTTACGGAACTAGCTAAACGTGCTGTGACAAACTATAGCAGAAATTGTCTACTAGTGTCACTCAAAACAGTCTTGTTGACTTAGATGGAGTTCAAATAAAGTGCCAAACACACTATGAATTATAGCGCCTGGGGACTGGACATATCAATATATGAGCCTGTGGTCAGTTTTGTTTTCAATGTCTTGTTGACCTGGAATACGTGATGAAAACAGCTAAACTCTGGTTTAGGTTATTTATTTTAAAATTATACATTCACGAGTCTGTTTTGTGTTATCCAGTAATTAACAAGTTTTAAAACCTATTATTATGTACATACTACAAGGGTAGATTATTAAGGGTGCACTGTCCCTTTGACAACAAAACTGTTCTATGGGAAAGTATTCGAATTCCACAATTTGTGCAGGGCCAAAGTCACCTTGGGGTAACTTTGACCTAACTATGTGTATGTTATATACTGTCCAGCGACTATATATTATATAAGCTGAGATCATACATATGTAACTGATTACACAATGATAATAAAAAAAAGTATGGAGGGAACTGAGATGACCATAATCTACCCAGGCTGGGGTGACTTTGGACCCGTGCACAAAAACATGTTGTCATGACATGTGGGACCTCCATATACATTCCATTCACCATCATGGCCGTGTTATTGTAATGCTACATCATTCTGAAAATGTGGTCCTTTTAAAACAAAGTCACACCATAATTATACATGGACCAAAGTCACCCGTTTAACTTTCTGAAAGCACAAATTGTAATAAAAGTGGGCAGGCCTTGACATTAAGCTTTTGTGCCCAGTGGCCTGCCGGGCCAGTAGATGTTAAAAGTTAATTGCCCCCAAAAAAGTTACTAGCCCGAAATATTTTTTTATTGATTAAAAAACCACTATTTTTTGCAACACATCGCATTACAACTCGACAACTACAACTATTTCGTATGGCAGACAATGCTGCATATGCCCTCTGTTGAAACCGCAGGCGCAGCAGGTCGCGTTTTGAGAACGACGAGTGATGTCGCAGCGTGCGTATCGAGTTACAGCTAGTTTTACTCAAAAATACGACGGGCGAATCGCACCTGACACTGTATATAACTATGACTGTTACAATTGGGTTTATTTCTTTCGAATATAATTTTTTGGACTGAAGTACAAAGTTACGATAAACTTAGCTATCTGCGCCCTAGCGGGTCCTGGAATGTCGTGACACGTAGCGGATAATCTGTGAACCAGTCGGTTTATATGAAATCGGTACGTTGAAGGCGTATTGTAACAGCCGATACGTACAGCGCAGAGGAAAATGCTGCGATATACCAATATTGTACTGGTATCACGGCACAACCTTAGTAGGCCTAAAACATAGGCATCCGAAATTCACAAAAAGTCCACATGACGTCGCTAGTAGCGACGTCATGTGGACTTTCTTGTGAGGCTCGTACATATCAAAATAAGATCGCAACTATTCAAAGCGACAAAACTAAATCAGATGAGATGAAGATTGTGTTTAATTGTAGCGCTGGGGTGGATGGCAAGGAAGGACAAGCTATTGAAACGGTGACATTTGGCTGTGACCAATGGGATAGAAACGATCTGAAACTAGGTTGGCTCACAGGGCCAGTGAAATATGGAAACTTGTGGCCCGAACTGGCCCAACAGTCCCAAAAAAGGTGCCGGGCCAGCGGGCCAGTGGTAATGTCAAGGCCTGGTGGGAATATGTCATTATAAATTTATATTTATAAATTTATATTTATTTTATACCTTCATTCGATCTTAGATACTATTATTGTTCTTAGATCTTAGGTCTTAGACTGTGAGTAAATGTTGAGTCCAGCACCTACGGCCTGTCCATGGTAAAGTTGCACACCATTCAGAATGTTGGCTAAAATGTCGAAACATTTACGCTTCGTAATTTTCTCAGAACATTCACATTTAAAAGGATCAAATTCTCAGAATTGCTAGTAAAGTGCTGTAGCATTACAATTTGATGAGTGGAACCCGTACTAACACCCCGGTTTAATGACAACTGAAATCACCCCAGTTTACGGTACTTAATAAAAAACCTGAAACAGCTCTTTGTTATTTTCGGTTATAAAAAGTGTCTACACTGCTTCACATACAACCTTTAAATGTGGGGCATGGCCACAGCGCCCTCTGGTATTTGGACACTGTCTCCACTTGTACACTCTGTCATATAGTCCAAGGACAGTTCCTAGAAACTTACATGTACTGAAAAACTTTCCGACAAATGAAAAGCTGTTTAACTAATGTAAGTAACTGAAAGCAGAGAATGTCAGCAATAATTTCACACTCTCTTTCAGCTTCAGCAGGAGGCGACACTCATAAAACTTCACAAGAAGTCGCGACCTCTCCACTGGAATATGGGGCAACCAAACCGGACGCTGATAATTCTTCTGTATCTCAAACTAGCAGTTCACTTTTCTTGTTGTAAAAAAATTTTTGCGTATAAACATTTAAATTCTCATCAGTAGCGGGTGTACATTATATCGATGATGAATTCAACATACCGTGTAATTTACACATCCCTGTCGCCAAATCCTGCACACAACCCTGAATATAGTTTGTTTACAAGCAGCAAATCCGTATGTTGGGAATCTCCCACTGTCATAGATGGCAATGTGTCATGTTTACAAGCAGTAAATACGTATGATGGAAATCTACCACTGTCATAGATGGCAATGTGTCATGTTTACAATTTTTTCAAGCAGTAAATACATATGTTTGGAATCTACCACTGTCATAGAGGGCAATATGTCATATTTAAAAGTCGTTTGTTGTGATCAACGAAATATCAATAGAAAAGAACACAACACATGTAGTAATTCACATATATAATGTAGCGTAACATGCTACCGTAATAAACATAATTATCGATAACATAGAATCACTTGGCGAGAACACGTCGTTACGGATGATAACAATCCATGCTCTAAAAGTCACTTCCGGTACATCTGTCCTTGTAGACGTCGTCGCCACAGAACCTCCCCCCAGAGCTTGAGTACGGGTTCAAGGTCGATATCGAATTGGTACCCGTACAACTCGGCCACCTCTAGTAGTAGGTAGCTGTGGTGGAAGAGCTCCTATAATATCAGTGTCTAGGAACGCCGGTTTCAGTCGGTCAATGGATACAGTTTCATGTCGGCCGTTGTAATCCAAGACGAAGAACTTCTCGTTCCGTTGAAGGATGAGAAACGGGCCATCGTACGGTCGCTGTAGAGGGGTGCGATGTGCATCATGTCGAACGAATACGTGTGTCGCTGATGTCAACGCAGTGGGAACAGCAGTTCTGTGTGAACCATGATGTTCCGGAATGGTAGGTCGCAAATATCGCATAGCAGTGCGCAGACGTGGGAGGAACGCGGCTGGATCGTCTACGTGTCCAGCGGGTAGTTGTTCGAAGAACTGTCCAGGTAAACGCAGTGGCATACCAAACACTAGTTCGGCCGAGGAACATCCTAGATCTTCCTTCACAGCAGCACGTATCCCGAGTAGAACTGTCGGAAGCACCAAGATCCAACAGTTAGCAGCTGCTTCGAGACGACTTTTCAGTGATGACTTGAGTTGACGATGGAATCTCTCGACCATGCCGTTGGCTTGCGGGTGATAAGATGTCGTTCGAACACGAGTGCATGCCATGATTTTCATTAGCTCCGTCCAGAGATTGGACTCAAACTGTCGTCCTCTATCCGAAATGATTGTCGACGGAACCCCCAATCGTGAGATCCATTGGTCGAGAAGAGCGTGAGCACAACATTCAGCAGTTGCATTGACCATTGGTATAGCTTCGGGCCAACGGGTGAAGCGATCCACCACTGTGAACAGGTAATTATATCCCTGCGAATGAGGAAGTGGGCCTACAATGTCAACATGAATTGCATCAAAACGGCGATCGGGAATGTCAATCTTGTGAAAAGGAGAAGCGATGTGTCGCTGAATCTTCGACTGTTGACATGAACAGCAGTTCCGCGCCCATTGCGTAACCTCTCGATTGAGACCATGCCACGCGAATCTGGCAGAAACCAGGCGTTTGGTTGCTTTGCCACCAGGATGAGAAAGATTGTGCAACTGATCGAAAATGTCTCGACGTAAGACACGTGGCACAACAGGTCGAGCATATCCTTGCGAGATATCACACACCAGCGTATCAGTTGAATCGAGAAGTGGCAGATCTACTAGTTGCAACCCAGTGATAGCCGTACGATAGGCCGGCATTTCGTCGTCGTCTCGTTGTAACTGTGCCATTCTTTCGTAGTCGACTGCAGACGATGTAATGGCATTATTCTGATCACACAGTTCAGCTCTTGAGAGTGTATCAGCAACCACGTTGTCTTCTCCTTTGAGATATCTGAGATCGGTAGTGAATTCAGCAATGTACGATAGGTGGCGCGTCTGTCGAGGCGAATGTTTGTCAGAGGGGTTGCTGATGGCGTAGGTCAACGGTTTATGATCTGTGTTGACATGAAACTCTCGCCCTTCTACAAAGTATCTGAAGTGGCGAAGAGATAGATACACGGCCAACAGTTCACGGTCGAATGTACTGTAGCGAGTCTCTGGTGGTGTGAGCTTTCTTGAGAAGAAGGAAATGGGTCGCCATTGTCCACGAACCAGTTGAGAAAGCACCGCTCCCACAGCAACGTCAGATGCATCAGAAGTAATGCTAGTTGGTGCATCATGATGGGGATGAGTGAGCATCGTTGCATCGGCCAACGCTCGTTTGCTTGCCTCAAAAGCAGTCTCACATTCCTCTGTCCATGTGATGTCCTTCTTTGTAGCAGCTGACCTCTTTTCATCTGTAGCGTCTGCTGACAACAGTCAGAGGGTGCAAGATCTGCGCGCAACGTGGTATAAAGCGGTGGTAGAAGTTGACTAGACCGAGAAATTCTCGAAGTGAACGCGTGTTGGTCGGTCTAGGGAATTCTCTCACCGTCAGAACTCTGTCTGGCAGGGGGAGGCACCTGACGAGTCAATGTTATGTCCCAAAAATTCCAGACTTGTCACGCCAAATTCACACTTAGCCGGATTCAGAACCACGTTATGCTCGGCTAATGTTTCAAAGAGGCGACGTAGATGTTCTCTGTGTTCAACCTCTGATCTGCTGGCTATCAGGATATCGTCTAAATACACGAAGACGAAGTCTAATTCACGACATACATCGTCCATGAATCTTTGGAATGTCTGTGCAGCATTCCGCAGACCATATGGCATTCGTACGTATTCGAACAACCCGAATGGTGTGATTATCGCTGTCTTTTGGATATCCTCAGCCGCCACTGGAATCTGATGATATGCGCGAACGAGATCAACTTTGGAGAATATTCTCGCTCCTGCCAGTTTCGCTGTAAAGTCTTGTAGATGTGGGATCGGGTAGCGGTCAGGGACTGTGATGTCGTTAAGAGCGCGATAGTCACCACATGGACGCCATTGTCCAACTCCTTTCTTGGGGACCATGTGTAGAGGAGAAGACCACGCACTGGACGATCTTCTAATCACTCCCATGTCTAACATCGTTTCAAACTCGCGTTTAGCAATCGTCAACTTTTCAGGTGCCAGGCGACGAGCCTTGGCGAAGACAGGACGACCTTTGGTTTCGATAGAGTGCGATACATGAAGCTTTGAGCGTGTTGTGGCAAAGTCTGTTCGCGTAAGAGACGGGAAATCAGTCAGAATGGTTTCATATTCTGATGGTGATTTGAGGAAATGCAGTCGGAGAGGTTGTAGTGCTGTAGTTTGAAGAGACCCGTGTGCAAATGATGCAGCTTCTATTATACGGTTGTTCTTCATGTCTACAACGATTCCATTGGAGCGAAGAAAATCAGCACCAATGAGCGCCATGCGTACGTCTGCAATTTGGAATTTCCAGGTGTAGTTACGTTGAAATCCAATGTCAAGGGAGATGTTTCGTTCTCCATATACTGCAATTCTCGAACCATTGGCTGCTACCAACGGTTGACCTTGTTTACTCTCGAGTTTTTCGCGACTTGTTGCTGGAAAAACGCTGACCTCTGCACCCGTGTCGATCAAAAAAACGCGTTTTGGATGCATGATCGGTGAGGTAAAGTAGGCGAGAAACATGGCTGCATCCACTATTCGCCACTAGTGGGCAGCTTTGGCTTTTCCCGACCAAGAACACGGCGATCGACATTTACGAGCTTTGGTACCGAACTTAGCATGAAACCAACACAGTTGGTTGTCACTGGTATGTCGAGGTACGTTCTGTTGTTCTACTTGGTTCCGCAGTCTTGCATTTTCTCTTCTGAGTGAGTCGATTTCGAGGAGTGTTTCTGAAGACAGAGAAGACAGTGAAGGCTTTTGCGTAGAGGTATCCGCTTCAAGGGTGTTACAATTCACTCGGTTGCCCACAGCCATCATGACATCTGCTTGTGTTGCCAATTCAGTCAGTGGAACGTTGGCACGCGTGGCCAAAGCTACTTGAACGTGATCTGGGAGACGAGTGAGGAATAGACGACGAAAAACGATGTCGTTTAACGCTGCGGCTCCAGTGCCTCTCAGTCTTTGCATTTGACGAAGTAAAGATGATGGTTTTTGATCTCCTAGATAGACGCCAGTTAACAACCGATCCATCCTTTCTTCTTCTGTAACACCCAGGCGTGTAATGAGAGCGTTTTTGAGAGCATCATATTGATTCTCAGCTGGCGGTTCGAGAATCACATCTTCTATTTCAGCTGCGACTGATGGAGCTAGCGCACCGATGATGTTCGGTCTCTTGTTATGCGCATTGCCGTACATTGTCCTTCAATTTGTGCAAACCACAATCGCGGATTTTCCGTCCAGAAGGGAGGAATTTTTATGCTCACAGCATTAGTGAACGTCGCTTCGGCCATGATGTTTTGTAATCACGTCAGGGTCACCAATTTAGTGTTCGAGTGATTATAAATAAACTTTTTGCAAAACACTAAAAGTCGTTTGTTGTGATCAACGAAATATCAATAGAAAAGAACACAACACATGTAGTAATTCACATATATAATGTAGTGTAACATGCTACCGTAATAAACATAATTATCGATAACATAGAATCACTTGGCGAGAACACGTCATTACGGATGATAACAATCCATGCTCTAAAAGTCACTTCCGGTACATCTGTCCTTGTAGACGTCGGCGCCACAATGGCAACGTGTCATGTTTACAAGCAGTAAATACGTATGTTGGGAATCTACCACTGTCTTAGATGGCAATGTATCATGTTTACAAGCAGTAAATACGTATGTTGGGAATCTACCACTGTCTTAGATGGCAACGTGTCATATTTACAAGCAGTAAGTACATATGTTGAGAATCTACCACTCTCATAGATGGCAACGTGTCATGTTTACAAGCAGTAAATACGTATGTTGGGAATCTACCACTGTCTTAGATGGCAATGTATCATGTTTACAAGCAGTAAATACTTATGTTGGGAATCTACCACTGTCATAGATGGCAACGTGTCATATTTACAAGCAGTAAATACGTATGTTGGGAATCTACCACTGTCTTAGATGGCAACGTGTCATGTTTACAAGCAGTAAATACGTATGTTGGGAATCTACCACTGTCATAGATGGCAATGTGTCATGTTTACAATGTTTACAAGCAGTAAATAGGTATGTTGGGAATTTACCACTGTCATAGATGGCAACGTGTCATGTTTACAAGCAGTAAATACATATGTTGGGAATCTACCACTGTTGTAGTTACCTTTGTGGAAGTTTCTCTTGTACGTTTTCTTATTTTTACTTTCTGATTTTACATTGATGTCAAAATGTATTTGATTATGGTCACTATTACCCAATGGTTCAAATATTTTTACATTGTCCACTAATTCTTTTTGTGATGACAAAACTATATCTAATACATTTTCTCCCTTGGTTGGTTCTAGTACGTGCTGAGTAAGAAAGCTATCCTGGATTAAAAATATAAATTGTTGGTCCTCAATCCCTGTGCTCTCTAGAGAATTCCATTGTATGTGTCCATGGTTAAAATCTCCCATCATGATACATTCCCCTTTACTAAGTAACAACACTAACTGCCGCACATCTCACGGAGGCGATAATAAGTCTTATATGTCTTGGTCTTTGAAAGGTCGAGTATGTTTATTGCTATATTAGAACATCATTGTTGTCAATCATATATATATATGTTCAAGCTCAGTTATATATAAAACTGTACTAAATCATCGAAGTATGAATATATACCTGCCTGCCTAAACTAAAGATGTCTTTAATACTTTTGAGATCATTGAAGAAGAGAAGAGGCCTATCCTAGCTATACTTTTCAAATAATGACGTATCATTACTTTGTCAAATTTGAGCATATCAGATAATATTCCTGTGCTTAGTACCTGGTTTATTAATGATTTGTTGACCGTCTGCAGGCGCACATTATAATGCCGCTGGGTATACGCGCATACATTCACTGCACATACAAAGTGGAAAGAGTGCCAGACCAATCGCTGTACAGTTGTGCTTACGGGTCCGGAGCGTTAGCCACTTTATAATTTTGTCATCACTGTCGGAAGAATTTTCTAAATTCCATGACATGACGGATGCTTGTTAGATTATGGATGGACTATTAAATTCCATGTTGTCATAAAGAACCTATACGTCAGATATTGTCAACATACCTCAGTTTCTGCAGGTCTGTCATCTGTGACAGACTGGCAGCGAGGGCTTGCCCACTTGTTGTGTTATCAAACTTGTTTCTGTTTAGTCTGAGAGAATAAATAATATATGTGCATATTATTAATTAATATATTAACATGTAACACGTTAGTAGAAAATTAATCAACTGTTGATAAAAAATATCCAGGCATGAACAAATCTTGCAATTTATATTAATGCATGCGAGCGTGGGGCTACTAGAAATAATATAATAGGTTATGTGGTTAAACCTGTTTCATTTCGTGTTGTCCCCAAATTAGGGAATATGAGTTATAAATTTGTGTTTGGAAAATAATTCATCACTGCCCTTGCATACATAACATACATACGCCATAAGTGTGCATGTTGATTCATGTGAATACATGTGTATGAATGGCGTGAGTGAGTACTCATGTACAACGCAATGACACACTATAAACCAGATCTTCTTACCTGAGTTCTGTTAGATGTGGAAGGTGACCCAGTGCGGTGGCCAAAGCTGCAGACCCTTCACCAGACAGGCTGCATTCGTCCAAGCTGCAATACATATCAATATTGTCAATATAATAATGAAATGAATCTACTGAAGATTACAACACTAAAGTTTTTAACATACTTTTATACTTAACGCATAGCATATAACTTGAACTTATTTCATACGTAGCCATGATGTAGTTTCAGCTGTAAGTTTGAAGCAGTGAACTTGCCAATACCAATATCGGTATATCGCAGATACGTATCGGCTATTGCAATAGCCGATACGTATCGCGCAGAGGAAAATGCTGCGATATACCGATATTGTACTGGTATCATGGCACAATCTTAGTAGGACCAAATACAGGCATCCGCAATTCACAAAAAGTCCACGTCGTCGCTAGTAGCAACGTCATGCAGATTTTTTTTGTGAGGGTCGTACATATCAAAACAAGATCGCAACTTGTGGCCCGAAATGGCCCAACAGCCCCAAAAAAGGTGCCAGGCCAGCGGACCAGTGGTAATGTCAAGGCCTGGTGGGAATATGTCATTATAAATTGATATTTATTTCATACCGTCATTCGATCTTAGATACTATTATTGTTCTTAGATCTTAGACTGTGAGTTAATGGTGAGTCCAGCACCTACGGCCTGTCCATGGTAAAGTTGCACACCATTCAGAATGTTGGCTAAAATGTCGAAACACGTTTCGTAATTTTCTCAGAACATTCACATTCAAAAGGATCAAATTCTCAGAATTGGTAGTAAAGTGCTATAGCATTACAATAGTACCATAATTTAGTTGAGTGGAACCAGTACTAACTTCCCAGGTTCCATGACCACTCAAATCACACCAGTTTACGGTACTTAATAAAAAAAACCTGAAACCGCTCTTTGTTATTTGGGTTATAAAAAGTGTCTACACTGCTTCACATACAACCTTTAAATGTGGGGCATGGCCACAGCGCCCTCTGGTATTTGGACACTGTCTCCACCTGTACACTCTGTCATATAGTCCAAGGACAGTTCCAAGAAACTTACATGTACTGAAAAACTTTCTGACGAATGAAAAACTGTTTAACTAATGTAAGCAACTGAAAGCAGAGACTGTCAGTAATAATTTCACACTTTCTTTCAGCTTCTGCAGGAAGGCAACACTCCTGAAACTTCACAAGAAGTATCTTCCGGCTACTTGGACTTGGTGCAGCGACTTGAATTTGGTGTAGATCATTTACAGAAATACGTGAAATATCAAATAGAATAAGTATTACTATTGCATATATATTATACACAAACGTATTGTAGACATATATTAGGAAACAGGTTTTGTTAATTATTAGTCAGAGGGAGTATTTTAGAGTAAGTTAGTTTCGGATTCTGTCAGGGAATTCAGCGAGCGTTAATAGGGGTGTTTACAATTCGAAAAATTAGATAACATAGTGAATAGTCAGTAACAGTGAATATTGGTTAGAATAAGTATTAGTATTATACATATATTGTTCACCAACTTCTTGTAGACATATATTAAGAAACCGTTGTTGTTAACAGAGGTAGTATTTTTTTTTCCCGGATTCAAACTCAACGAGTGATAAAAGGGAGTTTGTTTAGATTTAACAAGATTTAACAAGATTTGCCATCCAAGCCAAAGGCCCAGATGGCAAGTGGACAAGGAAGCCATTGGCTTATCGAGAGTCCAACAATGTTCACCTACTTATAACCCGCCCTCCTGATATATGTGTCAACCTTGTTTTTAAACATATTCACGCTGCTAGCAGTTACACAATCTGTAGACAGTTTGTTCCATTCATTTACTGTCCTCTGTGAGAACGAGTGCTTCCTGATGTCCAATCTACATTGATCCTTTACTAATTTTACCTCATGTCCTCTAGTTCTGCTATCCTTCTTGAGTGAGAAAAACATATTTCTATCAATATTTTCATACCCATTCAATATCTTAAAAACTTCAATCTGATCTCCTCTTAACCTCCTTGTCTCTAGAGTTGTTAAACCACATTCTTTCAGGCGCTCTTCATAACTAAGGTCTCTAAGTTCTGGAATCATTTTAGTTGCTCTCCTTTGTATGCGTTCAAGCGTATCTATATCCTTCTTACGATATGGTCTCCATGCTTGTATACAGTATTCTAAATGAGGTCTAACTATTGCTTTATAAAGAGGTATAATTAACTTTTTTCCCTTGTATGTTATGTTTCTTCTAATCAATCCAAGAATTTGATTACCCTTTGAAGCTGCAATACCACACTGCTCTGAAACTTTCATATCAGCGCTTATTGTAACTCCTAAGTCCTTTTCTTTTACAGTAGTACCAAGAAGAGTAGCTCCCATTTTATAGTTTACATTCAAGTTCCCATGTCCTGTATGTAGGCATTTACATTTCCCAAAATTGAACAGCATCTGCCATTTCTCAGACCATTTCACTAATCTGTCTAGATCGTTTTGTAAATGTTGTTTATCACCATCAGTATTAACTTTTCTAAACAGTTTTGTGTCGTCCGCAAATTTCAGTACGTTACTTGTTATACTGTCGTCCAAGTCATTGATATAAATTAAGAATAATATAGGTCCTAATACTGATCCTTGAGGTACCCCACTCAAAACCGATTTCCAATTTGAAACTTCGCCATCTACTACAACTCGTTGTCTTCTGTCAGTCAGCCATTGTTCTATCCAGTCAGTTATGCTATCCCCGATACCATGGGCTTTTAATTTAAGTAGCAATCTTTGATGTGGCACTTTGTCAAAAGCTTTCTGAAAATCTAAGTAGATAATATCTACTGGCGATCCCTCGTCTATCCACTTAGTGATTTCTTCCAAAAAACATAACACATTTGTTAAGCATGACCTCGCTTTAAGGAATCCATGTTGAGATGAATTTAATAATTTATGCTTAACGAGGAAGTCCACCATATGGTCTTTAATTAACCTTTCTAATAGTTTACAAATCACTGACGTTAAACTCACTGGTCTGTAATTCTCTGACTTATTTCTCGAACCCTTTTTAAATAATGGTATGATGTTTGCTTCTTTCCATTCAAACGGAACAACTCCCTCTTTTAATGACAAGTTGAATACTCTTGCAAGTGGTATACTGATTTGATCTACTGTTTCCATTAGTAATTTTGGAGGAATCCCATCCACTCCCGGTGATTTGTTATCCTTCATTGCCTTTATTTTCCTAGCTACCAATTCTGGAGTTACAACTAACGGTCCTAAATAGTCAGATTTAGTCCCCTGAAATTTAGCATCAGCAACTGGTAATGAACTAATATCTTCTTTTGTAAACACTGAACTGAAGTAACCATTTAGGTCTTCCGCCATTAAAAACCCCTGTGATATTATATTTCCAGCACTGTCTTCTAGAGGTCCAACCTTGTCTTGTACGTTTTGTTTACTCCTGACATATGCATAAAAACTCTTGCTGTCAGTTTTTATGTTACATGCCAGTTTTTGCTCATAGCTTCTTTTAGATTGTCTGATTTCAGTTGTAGCTGCATTAAGTGCCTCTTTGTATTTTGCATAGTCTTCTTCCTTTCTGGTACGCCTATAAACCCTCCACATAGTTTGTTTTAGCATTATTTTTCTAATTGCCTCTTTTGACACGTGTTTCTTTCTACACCGTTTTCCTTGTTTTCGGAAGGGAACACATTTATCGATGATACTCTCAATTTCATATTTTAGAATATTCCAACATTCAATTGCAGTCTTATTCATCAGCATGTTATTCCAATCTAGCTGTGCTAAGTATTTTCTCATATCTTTGTAGTTACCTTTGTGGAAGTTTCTCTTGTACGTTTTCTTATTTTTACTTTCTGATTTTACATTGATGTCAAAATGTATTTGATTATGGTCACTATTACCCAATGGTTCAAATATTTTTACATTGTCCACTAATTCTTTTTGTGATGACAAAACTATATCTAATACATTTTCTCCCCTGGTTGGTTCTAGTACGTGCTGAGTAAGAAAGCTATCCTGGATTAAACATAGAAATTGTTGATCCTCAATCCCTGTGCTCTCTAGAGAATTCCATTGTATGTGTCCATGGTTAAAATCTCCCATTATGATACATTCCCCTTTACTAACTTCCTTTATAGCGTTTTTTATTTTTGTGTTGTCCTCTTCGTTTATGTTTGGACTTCGGTAAACTAATCCAACAGTTAATTTTGAATTTCCTGAAACAATTTTGCACCAAACAGCTTCATCGCATTCTGCTTCCCTTTCTAGTTTCATTTCATAAGCCTGAATAGATTCTTTAACATATAAAATAACTCCCCGCCCCTTCTTCCTATTCGATCTTTCCTAAACATTACGTATCCTGTCAGTCCTAATTCAGCATCTGTTATATCTATGTTGGCCCATGATTCAGTTATACCAATTATGTGAGGGTCAATATCTTCTACCATAATGTTTAATTCGTTTTTCTTATTTACTATGCTCCTTGCATTTAAACATACGCATCTATAACCTTTTTCAGAGATGTTTTTCGGATGATTTGATATTGGTTTATCTGTGCTAGTGGTCTCTTGTTCTGCTTGAGACACCTCTAGGTAACCCCCCTGCACTTCTAGTTTAAAGAATGTTTACTTCCAAAAATATTTGTCATTGTACCCAAGTCGCTATCTACTGCTGCTGAAAGTTTGTCCGCGAATACTGCCGCCCCCTTTCCACTTAAATGAAGCCCATCCTTCATGTACATATCACCCCTCCCAACAAAACTTTCCCATAAATCCACAAATCCAACTTCCTCTTCCCTACACAGCCTCTGGACTAACATGTTAATTGCCATCCCCCGACAATTTCGATATTTATGACCCCTCCTGCCCATCACAGGTAAAATCCCTGACAGTATTACCTGCTCAACCCGCGTCTGTTTTAGTGTTCTGACCAACTGCCTATATTTCCTAACTATGGCAGTTGTACCCTCCCTCTCTACGTTATTTGTCCCTACATGTACTAAAACAGATCCACCCTTACCCGAGCCTACGATGTTTTTTACCCTCTCAGTTATCGCCTCTATTTTGGCTCCAGGCAAGCAGACCACCACATCATCTCCCTTGTTTAAGACTCTGTCGGTCTTCCTAACTATCGAATCCCCCACAAACACCCTCGCTCTCTTCCTCACCCCCTCTATCACTGCTGCAGAATAACTCTTCCTTTCGATCCCCTCCATCACATTCTGTCCTGACCCCTTCCCTTCCGTCTCCCCCACTCCCTCCTCCTTCCCTCCTGTCTCCCCTACTCCCCTCTCCTTCACTCCGGTTGTTTTCCCTCCCGTCTCCCCCACTCCCTTCTCCTTCCCTCCTGTCTCCGCTACTCCCCTCTCCTTCACCCCGGTTGTCTTCCCTCCCGTCTCCCCCACTCCCTTCTCCTTCCCTCCTGTCTCCCCTACTCCCCTCTCCTTCACCCCGGTTGTCTTCCCTCCCGTTCCTTTCCTTCCCGTCTCCTTACGTCCTGTCTCCCTATGACCTGTCACCTTCCCTCCTCTCAGCTTCCTCCCAGGCTGAGGTGAGCTCTCCTAGCATCTCTTGTGTCTTTCCCCACTTTATCGTCTACTGTTCCCTCACCGGAACTACTGGCACAACTTCCTGTTCCCTTCCCACCATTGCCACAACGAGCAGTCTCAGCTCTTTCAACTCCACCTCTATTTCCTTCATCCTTGCGCATCCCCTACACTCAAAATTAAAACTATCTGCCTGGACCTCAGCCCAGGACTTTTCGCACCAGACTTGACGAAATCTACCCAGTTACTACAACTGCCACAAATTACGTGCCTTGTGGCCTTTAACTGTCGTTTGCACGGGGCCATCATACAATTTAGTTTTAATTAGTTTGCTACGTTAGCCTTGAAAAAGGCTGTTTTTGTGATCAAAAGAACACTTTAGGCTAAAAATCCTGCCACCTAGCGAATACGGAGAACACTGTGTAACAAAACAACGAAGTGAGTGTGTACTAATTTACGCTAAAGTCCTGCTGTTAATTCCTTTTACCGAAAACGTTGACTACCACTATGTCAGATATTACCTTATGTATGTAATTTAAGTAAATAAATCACTTTATCTTATATATATATATATTAGCTAATGTAAACGATAGCTCGATGCACGGGTTGAATGACTTGTAAACAAACTCCCTTTTATCACTCGTTGAGTTTGAATCCGGGAAAAAAAATACTACCTCTGTTAACAACAACGGTTTCTTAATATATGTCTACAAGAAGTTGGTGAACAATATATGTATAATACTAATACTTATTCTAACCAATATTCACTGTTACTGACTATTCACTATGTTATCTAATTTTTCGAATTGTAAACACCCCTATTAACGCTCGCTGAATTCCCTGACAGAATCCGAAACTAATTTACTCTAAAATACTCCCTCTGACTAATAATTAACAAAACCTGTTTCCTAATATATGTCTACAATACGTTTGTGTATAATATATATGCAATAGTAATACTTATTCTATTTGATATTCCACGTATTTCTGTAAATGATCTACACCAAATTCAAGTCGCTGCACCAAGTCCAAGTAGCCGAGTCATTCAACCCGTGCATCGAGCTATCGTTTACATTAGCTAATATATATATAAGATAAAGTGATTTATTTACTTAAATTACATACATAAGGTAATATCTGACATAGTGGTAGTCAACGTTTTCGGTAAAAAGGAATTAACAGCAGGACTTTAGCGTAAATTAGTACACACTCACTTCGTTGTTTTGTTACACAGTGTTCTCCGTATTCGCTAGGTGGCAGGATTTTTAGCCTAAAGTGTTCTTTTGATCACAAAAACAGCCTTATTCAAGGCTAACGTAGCAAACTAATTAAAACTAAATTGTATGATGGCCCCGTGCAAACGACAGTTAAAGGCCACAAGGCACGTAATTTGTGGCAGTTGTAGTAACTGGGTAGATTTCGTCAAGTCTGGGTGCGAAAAGTCCTGGGCTGAGGTCCAGGCAGATAGTTTTAATTTTGAGTGTAGGGGATGCGCAAGGATGAAGGAAATAGAGGTGGAGTTGAAAGAGCTGAGACTGCTCGTTGTGGCAATGGTGGGAAGGGAACAGGGGAGTTGTGCCAGTAGTTCCGGTGAGGGAACAGTAGACGATAAAGTGGGGAAAGACACAAGAGATGCTAGGGAGAGCTCACCTCAGCCTGGGAGGAAGCTGAGAGGAGGGAAGGTGACAGGTCATAGGGAGACAGGACGTAAGGAGACGGGAAGGAAAGGAACGGGAGGGAAGACAACCGGGGTGAAGGAGAGGGGAGTAGGGGAGACAGGAGGGAAGGAGAAGGGAGTGGGGGAGACGGGAGGGAAGACAACCGGGGTGAAGGAGAGGGAGTAGCGGAGACAGGAGGGAAGGAGAAGGGAGTGGGGGAGACGGGAGGGAAAACAACCGGAGTGAAGGAGAGGGAGTAGGGGAGACAGGAGGGAAGGAGAAGGGAGTGGGGAGACGGAAGGGAAGGGGTCAGGACAGAATGTGATGGAGGGGATCGAAAGGAAGAGTTATTCTGCAGCAGTGATAGAGGGGTGAGGAAGAGAGCGAGGGTGTTTGTGGGGGATTCGATAGTTAGGAAGACCGACAGAGTCTTAAACAAGGGAGATGATGTGGTGGTCTGCTTGCCTGGAGCCAAAATAGAGGCGATAACTGAGAGGGTAAAAACATCGTAGGCTCGGGTAAGGGTGGATCTGTTTTAGTACATGTAGGGACAAATAACGTAGAGAGGAGGTACAACTGCCATAGTTAGGAAATATAGGCAGTTGGTCAGAACACTAAAACAGACGCGGGTTGAGCAGGTAATACTGTCAGGTATTTTACCTGTGATGGGCAGGAGGGTCATAAATATCGAAATTGTCGGGGATGGCAATTAACATGTTAGTCCAGAGGCTGTGTAGGGAAGAGGAAGTTGGATTTGTGGATTTATGGGAAAGTTTTGTTGGGAGGGTGATATGTACATGAAGGATGGGCTTCATTTAAGTGGAAAGGGGGCGGCAGTATTCGCGGACAAACTTTCAGCAGCAGTAGATAGCGACTTGGGTACAATGACAAATATTTTTGGAAGTAAACATTCTTTAAACTAGAAGTGCAGGGGGGTTACCTAGAGGTGTCTCAAGCAGAACAAGAGACCACTAGCACAGATAAACCAATATCAAATCATCCGAAAAACATCTCTGAAAAAGGGTATAGATGCGTATGTTTAAATGCAAGGAGCATAGTAAATAAGAAAAACGAATTAAACATTATGGTAGAAGATATTGACCCTCACATAATTGGTATAACTGAATCATGGGCCAACATAGATATAACAGATGCTGAATTAGGACTGACAGGATACGTAATGTTTAGGAAAGATCGAATAGGAAGAAGGGGCGGGGGAGTTATTTTATATGTTAAAGAATCTATTCAGGCTTATGAAATGAAACTAGAAAGGGAAGCAGATTGCGATGAAGCTGTTTGGTGCAAAATTGTTTCAGGAAATTCAAAATTAACTGTTGGATTAGTTTACCGAAGTCCTAACATAAACGAAGAGGACAACACAAAAATAAAAAACGCTATAAAGGAAGTTAGTAAAGGGGAATGTATCATAATGGGAGATTTTAACCATGGACATATACAATGGAATTCTCTAGAGAGCACAGGGATTGAGGATCAACAATTTCTATGTTTAATCCAGGATAGCTTTCTTACTCAGCACGTACTAGAACCAACCAGGGGAGAAAATGTATTAGATATAGTTTTGTCATCACAAAAAGAATTAGTGGACAATGTAAAAATATTTGAACCATTGGGTAATAGTGACCATAATCAAATACATTTTGACATCAATGTAAAATCAGAAAGTAAAAATAAGAAAACGTACAAGAGAAACTTCCACAAAGGTAACTACAAAGATATGAGAAAATACTTAGCACAGCTAGATTGGAATAACATGCTGATGAATAAGACTGCAATTGAATGTTGGAATATTCTAAAATATGAAATTGAGAGTATCATTGATAAATTTGTTCCCTTCCGAAAACAAGGAAAACGGTGTAGAAAGAAACACGTGTCAAAAGAGGCAATTAGAAAAATAATGCTAAAACAAACTATGTGGAGGGTTTATAGGCGTACCAGAAAGGAAGAAGACTATGCAAAATACAAAGAGGCACTTAATGCAGCTACAACTGAAATCAGACAATCTAAAGGAAGCTATGAGCAAAAACTGGCATGTAACATAAAAACTGACAGCAAGAGTTTTTATGCATATGTCAGGAGTAAACAAAACGTACAAGACAAGGTTGGACCTCTAGAAGACAGTGCTGGAAATATAATATCACAGGGGTTTTTAATGGCGGAAGACCTAAATGGTTACTTCAGTTCAGTGTTTACCAAAGAAGATATTAGTTCATTACCAGTTGCTGATGCTAAATTTCAGGGGACTAAATCTAACTATTTAGGACCGTTAGTTGTAACTCCAGAATTGGTAGCTAGGAAAATAAAGGCAATGAAGGATAACAAATCACCGGGAGTGGATGGGATTCCTCCAAAATTACTAATGGAAACAGTAGATCAAATCAGTATACCACTTGCAAGAGTATTCAACTTGTCATTAAAAGAGGGAGTTGTTCCGTTTGAATGGAAAGAAGCAAACATCATACCATTATTTAAAAAGGGTTCGAGAAATAAGTCAGAGAATTACAGACCAGTGAGTTTAACGTCAGTGATTTGTAAATTATTAGAAAGGTTAATTAAAGACCATATGGTGGACTTCCTCGTTAAGCATAAATTATTAAATTCATCTCAACATGGATTCCTTAAAGCGAGGTCATGCTTAACAAATGTGTTATGTTTTTGGAAGAAATCACTAAGTGGATAGACGAGGGATCGCCAGTAGATATTATCTACTTAGATTTTCAGAAAGCTTTTGACAAAGTGCCACATCAAAGATTGCTACTTAAATTAAAAGCCCATGGTATCGGGGATAGCATAACTGACTGGATAGAACAATGGCTGACTGACAGAAGACAACGAGTTGTAGTAGATGGCGAAGTTTCAAATTGGAAATCGGTTTTGAGTGGGGTACCTCAAGGATCAGTATTAGGACCTATATTATTCTTAATTTATATCAATGACTTGGACGACAGTATAACAAGTAACGTACTGAAATTTGCGGACGACACAAAACTGTTTAGAAAGGTTAATACTGATGGTGATAAACAACATTTACAAAACGATCTAGACAGATTAGTGAAATGGTCTGAGAAATGGCAGATGCTGTTCAATTTTGGGAAATGTAAATGCCTACATACAGGACATGGGAACTTGAATGTAAACTATAAAATGGGAGCTACTCTTCTTGGTACTACTGTAAAAGAAAAGGACTTAGGAGTTACAATAAGCGCTGATATGAAAGTTTCAGAGCAGTGTGGTATTGCAGCTTCAAAGGGTAATCAAATTCTTGGATTGATTAGAAGAAACATAACATACAAGGGAAAAAAGTTAATTATACCTCTTTATAAAGCAATAGTTAGACCTCATTTAGAATACTGTATACAAGCATGGAGACCATATCGTAAGAAGGATATAGATACGCTTGAACGCATACAAAGGAGAGCAACTAAAATGATTCCAGAACTTAGAGACCTTAGTTATGAAGAACGCCTGAAAGAATGTGGTTTAACAACTCTAGAGACAAGGAGGTTAAGAGGAGATCAGATTGAAGTTTTTAAGATATTGAATGGGTATGAAAATATTGATAGAAATATGTTTTTCTCACTCAAGAAGGATAGCAGAACTAGAGGACATGAGGTAAAATTAGTAAAGGATCAATGTAGATTGGACATCAGGAAGCACTCGTTCTCACAGAGGACAGTAAATGAATGGAACAAACTGTCTACAGATTGTGTAACTGCTAGCAGCGTGAATATGTTTAAAAACAAGGTTGACACATATATCAGGAGGGCGGGTTATAAGTAGGTGAACATTGTTGGACTCTCGATAAGCCAATGGCTTCCTTGTCCACTTGCCATCTGGGCCTTTGGCTTGGATGGCAAATCTTGTTAAATCTTGAAGTCGCGACCCGTCCACTGGAATATGGGGCAACCAAACCGGACGCTGATAATTCTTTTGTATCTCAAACTAGCAGTTCTTTTCTTGTTGTCAAAAATGTTTGCATATAAACATTTAAATTCTCATCAGTAGTGGGTGTACATTATATCGGTGATGCATTCAACATACCGGGTAATTTACACACCCTACCCTCCCTGTCGCCAAATGCTGCACACAACCCTAAATATAGTTTGTTTACAAGCAGTAAATACGTATGTTGGGAATCTCCCACTGTCATAGATGGCAATGTGTCATGTTTACAAACAGTAAATATGTATGATGGGAATCTACCAATGTCATAGATGTCAATGTGTCATGTTTACAATGTTTACAATCAGTAAATACGTATGTTGGGAATCTACCACTGTCATATATGGCAATGTGTCATGTTTACAAACAGTAAATACGTATGATGGGAATCTACCACTGTCATAGATGGCAATGTGTCATGTTTACAATGTTTACAAGCAGTAGATATGTATGTTGGGAATCTACCACTCTCATAGATGGCAATGTGTCATGTTTACAACGTTTACAAGCAGTAAATACATATGTTGGGAATTTACCACTGTCATAGATGGCAATGTGTCATCTTTGTAATGCTTATATTTGATTGAATGTTGAAGATTTAAACATTCTGTAATCGACATTTCATACAACTCACTACGAATATATAATGCATCAGGTGCAACAAATGTTAGTTTGAATACTTTGTAATAAATGCAGATTGAAGGATTCCACCATAATTATAAATGAGAACAGGTGAAAACAAAGCTATATATTGTATATTAATTTAATGTAGATAATACAGACATGCAGATTTCATTAAGAAATTAACATAAAAAACATGTATGTACTCGCTCAATTATCCAAAAATAAATGTTCTTTTGGGGAATTAGTTTCTTCTCTTAATTAACTTCAGTAATATATTATAAATGGTTATATACATAGGTAGGGGATAGTTGCCATTGAGGATGTGGATGAGAGAACATGTAGGCAGACCAGTGACAATGTGGCAAGTCTCCAGAATGCTGTTAGTGACTTCAAGAAGGCAGGTCTGTTGTCATTGACCATACACGTATTCCAAGACTCCGACGTCGCTGCTGCTACAGTATCTAATGTAATCATGGAAGCTGCACAAGAGCACAACCTTACGCTACCTCTGACCCCAGCTGTTGCAGCTCCAACACTGACAGCTGTTGCCATGGTGACTGCACAATAGCACAACCGTATGCCACTTCTGACCCCAGCTGCTGCAGCTCCAGCACTGACAGCTGTTGCAATGGTGATCGTACAACAGCACAACCCTATGCCACCTCTGACCCCAGCTGCTGCAGCTCCAGCACTGACAGCTGTTGCCATGGTGACTGCACAACAGCACAACCCTATGCCACCTCTGACCCCAGCTTTTGCAGCTCCAGCACTGACAGCTGTTGCCATGGTGACTGCACAATAGCACAACCCTATGCCACCTTTGACCCCAGCTGTTGCAGCTCCAGCACTGACAGCTGTTGCCATGGTGACTGCACAACAGCACAATCCTATGCCACCTCTGACCCCAGCTGTTGCAGCTCCAGCACTGACAGCTGGTGCAATGGTGATCGTACAACAGCACAATCCAATGCCACCTCGTACACCAGTTAATTGTTGCAGCTCCAGCACTGACAGCTGTTGCCATGGAAGCTGTACCAGAGTTATGCCCACCGAAGAAAGAAACCATAGCTAAACAAAGCAAAGTCGGACCGGAGAAAGCTAGGCCTACACCCACCCAAGGGCCTACTACTTCTAAGACCACTGCAACTCAATCGAGAGCACACAACAGTTCTGATCCACCTAAACCTACTCGATTGCATCTCATCAATAACACTGAAGGCTGCAAAACTGGTCAGTGGTGCACCATTGTGTACGATGGTAAAACCTACCCAGGCATAATGCGATGAGTAATGGATGTGACGAAAGAAATTGTGGTGGTGCAGTGCGTGTAAATTGTGGGACAGAACAGTGCGATCTCTTTTAATCACAATTATACAACTAACAATAACCAAAATGTTTAATAACACTGTGGAAGAATGATCAATATCATCATTTGTACTAAATGGAGTTGTTATATTTCACATGGTTTAATCCTCAAGACTCTAACAGTTACTCAGGTTGTGCTATGTTATAGCGAGTTTTAAATAATATGCCAGAAACACGTCCCATACCAAAGCCTAAGCTAAACGTAACTAGACATGTCCGTCACATATATCTCTCTCCAAACATCACATCTGTTACGACATCATTTGAATTTGTGCTGATTAATGTTATATACTAGGCATTTACACAGATCCCCTTTCGCTTAGGTTGAAATAAAATATGTGCTGATTAATGTAATATACCAGGCTTTTACACAGTTCCCCTTTCGCCTAGGTTGAAACAAAAGAAATGTGTGCTGATTAATGTAACAATCTAGGCATTTACACAGGTTCCCTTTCCCTTCCAGGCAATGCTGAATCGTCCTCTGGTGCTTTTCAATGCATTGTTTCATTAATCAATGCATCTATAGTTGAGACAGCGATGCGATTAAATGTACTGTTCATATTTAAGACAGGTTTACCGTACAGTTAGAACAGCTTCTTAGCACACTAAACCAGTTCTATTGTTCAGTTTGTGTTAATAAAACATAATATTTGGTACACATGTGCTATGACAATAAGGAGCACCTAAAAGAATGTGGTTTAACAACCCTAGAGACAAGGATGTTAAGAGGAGATTAAATTGAATTGAATGGAAATGAAAATATTGATATATGTTTTTCTCACTGGAACAAATTATCTACAGATTGTATGTTTGTGCTAGCTGCATGAATATGTTTAAAAAAGGTAGATATATACTGATTGATAATTTTTTTTCACTCTGTAACATACTTAGTTATATACTATGTCCGATGGTCTAGCCATTCACGCATCATTTACATATATTTACCTATGTACATAGAATAAAAAAAATAAAAAATTAATCATAACATACATAAAATTAAATAGATAAATACAGAGAATATTTGAAATGGTGGTGTAGCACTCAAATATTTGTGTAGTGACTTCTTAAAGCTTGCAACAGACTGGCTGTTTTGAACGTCCTGTGGCAAGCTATTCCATAACTTCAAACCAGACACACTGAAACTGCATTGATAATAGGCAGTTCTGGCTTTAGGTGGTTTTGGCTGAGACATTTCTGGTTTATAGGAGTGACTATTTGATGTAAACATATCACACAAATATTGTGGTGCTAGACCATTCACACATTTGTACATAAAAACACATTAATGAAAATCCCTTCTTTGTTGTAATGATAGCCAGCCTAGCTCTGTGAAGATAGCGCTTCTGTTTTCTCGAGTACTAGACCCAGATATGAGTTTAGCAGCTCTAGATTGTAGCTTCTGGAGTCTGGTTTTGCTGGTTATTGAGGATGAATCATAGACTACATTTCCGTAATCGAAGTTGGTTTGAACTAGTGAATTATATAAATGCTTAAGAGTGTCAATTGGTACTATTTTACGAAGAGATCTTAGGATTCCTATCTGTCTGAGATTTTAGGAGTAATATTATTAATGTGGTCGTCCCATTTGAGGTTTGAGTCTATGTACATACCAAGGTACTTGGCTACTGATACATGCTTGAGTGGTTCATTGTTGATATGAATTCTAACATCAGCCAAATTGGCAATGGACTGATGGGAGCCAAATAGCATAAATTTGCATTTCTTTACATTAAGACTAAGTCTGTTAATATCAAAATACTCTTTGACTTTACATAGATCACTGTTAATGTTGGATTCTAATTCAGCTGAACACTCAGGTTTTGTAGCGATACATCTCAGGGGGGCAGGTTACACACAGATAAAATGTTGGACTCTTGATAAGCCAATGGCTTCCTTGTCCACTTACCATCTGGGCCTTTGCCTTGGATGGCAATATTGCTAAATGTTGTTAAATTATCAAAATCAGCTCATTCAACAGCCTGCATCGTCAACACCTTGAGGCTAGGTGGTGGAAGATGGGAAAAGATATGAGGGCTATGTTCCTGCTACATTTGAAAGGGGATATTTTGTTAATTGTATGTTATTCCCTGGATATTTATATACCAGCAGTGTGCCTCAAGAAATTTTACAATTAGGATATGAATAGGAAAATTGTCATTGCAACAATCAACCCGCTCAGTTAATTCAACCTAATATTATTCGCATGTAAGTATGTATGTACATAATGATATATAATATATATATATATATATATATATATATATATATATATATATAATCTGAAACATAATACATTTGGCATATCTACATTTATATTTTAAAATGCTCAATAACTTGAAATGCCAGACTCTGGTTTTGGGTCATAAGGAATATATTTAAATAAATACAATCTCATTGTAGGATTACCGTATTTGCATAATATTCAAGCTGGTTCCCCTGTTATTTTAGCAAATAGAACAAGTTCAATTATTACCAAACTGTAAATAAACACTAAAGGGATAGATATTTATAGATACTTACATATACATGTACAAAAATGGACAAAACAAAAACCCATTAAAATAATACAGCATACCACTTATTTGACAGTGTTTGCAGTTTGTCTAGCCTTTTTTGTTTTGTTCTAAAATGTTGTCTATGGTGTACTAATTTAACCATTTATATATACATTTGTTTCTTAACCAAATTGCTAACTATGTTCCAGTCTTTACGACCTCCTATTTATCAGATACACATTTCACTGAATGTAACTTTTTTTTATTATGCACAGCCTTCTGTGTAGCTGAGTCTGTTGTTCTGTACTAGTGAACAGTGTTGAGCGTGAGAGTGTTTACCTTGAGATACAGCTCGCTTACAGAGATTTAATGCAATTGAGTGGGCCCTATGCACATGAATGCCTCCCAAAGACAATCCACAGCTCCAAAATGTCCAATGGGATGAGTACTGGCACTGCCAATATTACTACATCAGTGGCCACCATTTGAATTGTAACTTTCCTGTATCATTGGGTACACATACACTGTCAACTACATATATCGTTATCGTAATGTCCACCTCATCATGGGTACATGGCTCTAGCCTGGCTGTGTCCTTGTCAACACGCGTCCATTTCACATTGGTGTTGTTGACACCACCTCCTTCCCATGAGGTCATGATTTGTTTCTGACATGATATGCCACAAAGTTGTCAAGCTCTTCTTTGATTCCACCTGGACAAATGACTGCCACTTTCTTCAAAGTTGTGTTGTTGCCATAACTCTTCAAGGTTTCCAGGTTCCCCTGCTTTTTTGAGTGTTTTTTCTTCAGTCTCTTCTTTATATAGCGTCACTTGAGAAAGCAGTGTAAGTGGTGTCGTAGCCACAACTCGTCTACGTTGCCCGGTTCCCCTGCTTTCTTGAGTGCTTTGTTCCAGGTTGTTCTTGATACAGCGGTCACATAATATGTCCAACCTATTGATATTCTGCAGACGTTGTCAGATGTAAAATATGATTACATAAATTGAACAGTCACTTGATTTGGTCCTGACAACTGTGTATTAACATATGCACGATGACCGTCCAACACTTCAGTGTTCACAACCGGGTCAGAATCAGGAACCCCTTGTAGTGTTCCTGGCTCTAAACAATTTCCTGATTACATATCTGGTAATGGACCTCATGACTACGATGACTCACTGTGCTTCTTTTAATTAAGCATCAACCATTAAATCCAGCTTCAGAACTGTTTCCTGGACTTATATTTACCAACTGTTTTGTACTACTGAACTTGTATCTAATGTGAGCCATCTGTGGGAGTGTCCCTGCTATTTCAGTTTCCATGATTACTGCAACCTGTTCTATCATCTACTGTCTTTAATAATTCATTTGTGGGAGTGACCCTGCTCTTTCAGTTTGCATGATTACTGCAACCTGTTCTATCATCTACTGTCTGATGCATAATGGTGCACCACCAACAAAACTCTTGCTTGGAAGAAAGGTAAGGACACGGTTGTCACCAGCGAAATACAGATGAGAGAGATACAAGAGGAAATGAACAAGAGACAATGACAGAGGCAAAACATTGCTTGAATTTCACACTACCTCGACTATGTGAGTGAAAGTTCAAAATGTTCACATAGGACAGTGGCAAGACAAAGTCATAAAACCATCAAGCCCGTGATCGTATAAAGACGAACTGGAGGATGGACGTGTCTTGCATAGGAAATATCAACACCTGTTGCTCACCAGAGAAACCTACCACCAAGCAATGAACATGTCCTGTGCAGGAACCATCAACACCTGCTGCTCACCAGAGAAACCTACCACAAAGCAGTGAACATGTCCTGTGCAGGAACCATCAACACCTGCTGCTCACCAGAGAAACCTACCACAAAGCAGTGAACATGTCCTGTGCAGGAACCATCAACACCTGCTGCTCACCAGAGAAACCTACCACAAAGCAATGAACGTGTCCTGTGCAGGAACCATCAACACCTGTTGCTCACCAGAGAAACCTACCACAAAGCAATGAACGTGTGCTGTGAAGGAACCGCCAACACCTGCTGCTCACCAGAGAAACATACCACAAAGCAATGAACGTGTCCTGTGCAGGAACCGTCAACACCTGCTGCTCACCAGAGAAACCTACCACAAAGCAATGAGCGTGTCATGCGCAGAAAACATCAACACCTGCTGCTCACCAGAGAAATCTACTACAAAGCAATGAACGTGTCCTGTGAAGGAACCGCCAACACCTGCTGCTCACCAGAGAAACCTACCACAAAGCAATGAACGTGTCCTGTGCAGGAACCATCAACAAATGCTGCTCACCAGAGAAACCTACCACCAAACAATGAACGTGTCCTGCACAGGAACCGTCAATGGCTGTTGCTCACCAGAGAAATCTACCACCAAACAATGAATATGTCCTGCACATGATCCATCAACACCTGTTGCTCACAGAAAAACCTTCTACAAAGCAACGAACGTGTCCTGCGCAGGAACCGTCAGCAAATGTTGTTCACCAGAGAAACCTACCACCATGCAATGAACGTGTCCTGTGTAGGAACCGTCAACACATGTCGCTCACCAGAGAAACCTACCACCAAACATTGAATGTGTCCTGCGCAGGAACTATCAACACCTGCTGCTCACCAGAGAAACCTACCACCAAGCCACGGACATCAGTGAGTTTACACCAAAGGCGCCAACACTGATTGATACCAGCAAGGATGTGAGCGCAAGTCCACATTTATCACCAGTGTTGCAAACACGCTCACCACACGAAAGCAAACCTGGGAGCCAATTGCAGGAGAAGTTTATGGTGCGCAGAAACCCAGATAGAGTAAAAATGCCAGTGGCAAACATTTGCTGACCGTTGCGCTGAATAAAGTGATATCATTTGGCACGTGAACTCAAACAAGATGGTTGTCGTCATTTTACTTTATGGAACATTATTAATAACATGTATCATAGCAATTATGATACTACTGATGGTCACGAACAACCAATTTATCCCTTAAAGATGATGGGTATTTTTGTTAGTGTAACTAATAGCGGTGAAGGTAAAAGTGGTTTGGGCCATAAACTCGATATGCGCCACAAACTCGGTATGCACAACGCTATTGAGTAATCAAATAAAAGCTTCCCAGCAAACCACGATATACTACATGCTACTTTTTTTGTGGAATGCGTTATATCTGTAACCGGCATGGTTACTGGACAATTAGTAATGTATAATTGCCCCACCAATCACACCACCGGTCACCCAGCAAAGGTCACGCAAGGATACCAGAGGAGCACAGGGTTGATGGTGCCATTACTTGCCACCATATGGAAGCACCCTGGGTAATCTATAGATAATCTAGTTAATTAGTTATTATTATTATTATTATAACTATATGTCTTATGGTTAATTGCATTTATTGTGTAGGTAGCTGGTCTTGTTACTAATAATTAAGTTGTTTAAATACAAAATTTACCCAAGAGACAGAGGTCACATGTGGTCAGGGGAGGGGCTGTGTCCCAGTGGGCCAGGCTGATCCCACTGTCAACAAGACAACAACATCCCTGTTTTGGTAAGTTTCTACATACTGTTATACCTTAGAAAATTAATTCTTTCAATTTACAATGGCACCAACATGTCTACTAGATAATTTTCCATCTTTCTATATAAACATATTGATATGTTCAGTTGTAATTACTTAATAGTGACTCAGATTACTGATGTGCTAAGAAGATGGGGAGCAAATGAACTGTCTGGACTTTAGGGAGGAATGTCTCCACCAGCTGTCTGTTAACAGCAAGGGCGTAATGACATTTCGAAAGGGTGTAGCCAGTAGCTGGTAGAATAGGTTAGAAAGTTAAGTTTATTCATGTTTAGTACTGTTACATAGTTAATGTATTATGATAGACAAAATACATCATGCAGGGACTGTGCATGTGCCGTATAATTATATAACATTCTGTGCAGTTAAGCCAGAATCAGACTGGAGCATTCTCCCTCTCTTTGATGTTGTCTTCATTAATCACCATGTGGCACTGGCTGGGTAGGGTGTGTGAAATATTCCCAAGGGACAAGTGCTTGAGAGCAATCAGGGGCCACATTAGATAGTAACTTGTAAACAGGGATCAAGGGTTTGGTTTGATCATTTAATGTAGTATTGATATCTTAATACATTTCTGATGACACCATTGTGTTAGCATACATATAATAATGTAGTTAGTCACTATTTTGTTTATTCATTCATAACTGATAATTGGTTGTATATCATTTACAGGTGCATATGACCCCCTGTAAAATGCAGGATGTGGTTGCACTGAGTCGGCGCTCAGACACATTATAACACTTGGTTTGGCCTGCCGTGCCCAGTTGGGGTGAGCAGTGACCAGTGACTTTCTTGTGCACCATCAACAGAATGTATGCAGGGCATCATTAACAGGATGCATGTCAAGATACTCTTGGTACGTAGCTCTCTGTTGGACATTGAGACTAGTGGTTGTTACTTTGTGTGTCCTTCTTGTCATTGTTAAATGGCCGGTCTCAAGCATGTTTCATGTCCTACTTGACGTTGTCATGGATGATTCCGTCAAACCATTTGACCATCCACTACTCTCAAACCAGTCACCCAACGAATGTACGCTGGATGCAAATTAAGGGAATGTTCCCTGTTGCAGGCCATTTTTGATATGCCCTCTTTCGATAAATCTAATTCATATATGATTAGCAAATGAGTCAATCATCTAATCACATTATTTTTTGATCGCTTCTCCAAGTCACAAAATCACAGTCTAACATTTTAAATCACTCAAAAACTAGTATTAACTATAGAAGTGGGTATAAATTTATGCCCAAAGAAATGTATATCTAAACTTTGTGGCAGCCATTTTGAAAATATTATACCAAGCCTGCTCGAAATGAAATTTTTTGTTGTTGTCCAACACTTTTCTTATACAGCACCTGTCATATTACTATTGTGGCTAAGATTATGTCATAATGAACCAGTCCATCGATCAATGCACTGAACATTGTCACGCTTGAGTTAGCATTGTCGTTCAATGTACACTTTAATTGATCGATGCACTGAACACTGTCATAGTTAAGACAGCTGTGCCATTCAATGTACTAGTCCATCGATGGGTGCAACAAACAAAGCCACATATTTGACTGATATGCGTCCTCTTTAAAGGACTCATCCTGTTTGATGCCAATGCATATCCAATCCAATCATGATAGAAGGTATCCAGAAGCAGTTTACCCCACTAACTATTGATATCTTAATACATTTCTGATGACACCATTGTGTTAGCATACATATAATAATGTAGTTAGTCACTATTTTGTTTATTCATTCATAACTGATAATTGGTTGTATATCATTTACAGGTGCATATGACCCCCTGTAAAATGCAGGATGTGGTTGCACTGAGTCGGTGCTCAGACACATTATAACACTTGGTTTGGCCTGCCGTGCCCAGTTGGGGTGAGCAGTGACCAGTGACTTTCTTGTGCACCATCAACAGAATGTATGCAGGGCATCATTAACAGGATGCATGTCAAGATACTCTTGGTACGTAGCTCTCTGTTGGACATTGAGACTAGTGGTTGTTACTTTGTGTGTCCTTCTTGTCATTGTTAAATGGCCGGTCTCAAGCATGTTTCATGTCCTACTTGATGTTGTCATGGATGATTCCGTCAAACCATTTGACCATCCACTACTCTCAAACCAGTCACCCAACGAATGTACGCTGGATGCAAATTAAGGGAATGTTCCCTGTTGCAGGCCATTTTTGATATGCCCTCTTTCGATAAATCTAATTCATATATGATTAGCAAATGAGTCAATCATCTAATCACATTATTTTTTGATCGCTTCTCCAAGTCACAAAATCACAGTCTAACATTTTAAATCACTCAAAAACTAGTATTAACTATAGAAGTGGGTATAAATTTATGCCCAAAGAAATGTATATCTAAACTTTGTGGCAGCCATTTTGAAAATATTATACCAAGCCTGCTCGAAATGAAATTTTTTGTTGTTGTCCAACACTTTTCTTATACAGCACCTGTCATATTACTATTGTGGCTAAGATTATGTCATAATGAACCAGTCCATCGATCAATGCACTGAACATTGTCACGCTTGAGTTAGCATTGTCGTTCAATGTACACTTTAATTGATCGATGCACTGAACACTGTCATAGTTAAGACAGCTGTGCCATTCAATGTACTAGTCCATCGATGGGTGCAACAAACAAAGCCACATATTTGACTGATATGCGTCCTCTTTAAAGGACTCATCCTGTTTGATGCCAATGCATATCCAATCCAATCATGATAGAAGGTATCCAGAAGCAGTTTACCCCACTAACTATTGATATCTTAATACATTTCTGATGACACCATTGTGTTAGCATACATATAATAATGTAGTTAGTCACTATTTTGTTTATTCATTCATAACTGATAATTGGTTGTATATCATTTACAGGTGCATATGACCCCCTGTAAAATGCAGGATGTGGTTGCACTGAGTCCGTGCTCAGACACATTATAACACTTGGTTTGGCCTGCCGTGCCCAGTTGGGGTGAGCATTGTTATTTTGGTTTCATGGGCTGTCATGAAGTATTACTATTAGGTTAGGAAACATTTATTTTGACGGTCATCCATAACTATCGTAAGGAATTAATTATAGACGCTGCATATACCATATGTGTGTGGGTATTAGTACTGATTTGTGCACTCATAGTCTCCAAGGATTGTGTACCTTTATATGTTATAATGGATGTTAAGCATAACTGATGCTGTGTTATTCATGGAGTACATCACATATTTTAATTAATTGTAGCTGCATTTTTAGCTGAGTATATTTGTTGTACACTTCACCACTTGTACACTTCACCAGGAGTTCATACAGTGTTATTGGTACTTAGGGTTCATTTGATTGTATTTCCAACCTGGGAACACAGTGTTTAAAGACTATAACCCTATGTATGTTATTGGTACTAAGTCTGTCATGGCGTATTGCTGGATAGAAATCTAGATACAAATACCACAGGTGCCAACCTGCTATTTCGTGTCTGAGATAATCTATAGGTAATAATTATGTACCAATGTTATGCAGGGAATATAAGTTTTTGACTCTGTTGATTAATGATCATGTTTAACCATTGTAGTAGTGCATGTAGTAATAATATTTTTGTATGTTTTACAGGTTTTTTTATATAGTTTTTGTTATACAAAATAAAGTAAATCACCATTTCCCGTCTTCATGAGATTCCACGGTTACACACACACACACACACATATATATATATATATATATATATATATATATATATATATATATATATATATATATATATATATATATGCAATACTCGCATATGACTCTCATTTTCAAGCAATAAATATATATTTTAAAACCGTTTTGAATGGTAATTATGTTATATTAAATACTATCTTTGCAATTCATCTTACATTTTACGGTATTGTCTAGAACCTGGGCCAACCCTATTTTCGCTCAGTTTCACCATTATTAAGATTAATTTTCTTACCAACCAACCATACATACAGGTATTTGTGGAATGCATAAATGATTAAAACATTGTCTATTAACTATTTTTTTTAACCTTTTCCAATGTTTGAATATTCATATTTTAAATAATTTATGTGTCATCTTTCTCCTGTGTATTGTGATGAACGATGCACATTCCAACACACAAAGGAAAGGTGACAAAATCTACATATGTACATAACTACACATTGCACATGGTTGGTGTACGTAATCCTTATTTATAATGGCAAAAAAATAAAGAAGGGCAAATTCTACACAAGTGCCACCTTTTACAATAGGCTTTGGTTTATTTTACAATGTTTTTAATCTACTAGAATTTGTCATTATTAAAGTTGACATTAAACTACGCCGCATTAGGACCTGATTTTCAATGCAATCCACACAAACATGCCATGACAATAACACGATTTCATGTAAGACCATCATATTTTATTTTAAGTAGTTGTTTCTGTATTAATATACAGTTTATGTTAATAATGCAGTACACATTTTATTGCGAATACGATCAGCTGAATGTAGTTGCTACAAGGTTGTATGCAACTATCAATACGAATATAGCGAACACGTTTTACAGCTAAATTAATTCTAATGTTACGATTGTGCTACTCAACGTTCTTGGCTAATTTTAATTTAGTTGTTCATATATGGCCACAGGTAATGTATATTGACTTCAGAAGCAAACGCAATATATAGCCTAACAACGTGTCATAGAAAATAGGATTGATCTCAAAAAGCCAAAATTCTATGTGATGCGTTTTGTGAATAGGCGCCTGATGTGCAATACAAATAGATCCCGTTCACCCTTTAGGTTGCCTGCATCATCAATGCCCTTAGGCTGGGCTGAGGAAAGGAAGACGATAAAGAATCACTTTTTCACCTAACATGAAATACATTCAACATGTCACAGGAACTCACAGGAACCTTGGACAGAAGACCTCCTGCACAGGTGCATGTAATGGAAGGTGCAGATTAAATACTGGTTAATGTGAGTACGAACGTCAATTAGATATTGTACAAGTATTGTGAATGTGCTAATAACAGTCATTTAAAAGTTCTTACTTGAGGCTCTGGATGGACGTGTTTGCTGCCAAGCCAACACTCAGTTCTTTGACTGTGTCTGCATCTAGACGACAGTTGCTCAAACTGAAAGTAAAAATCAACAATGTTAATATGCTGGTACATCATAAAGACACCACAACACTCGGCAAGCAAACTTAACAAAAACAGTATTGCACTAATACATGTATCTATTTAGCAGTTAATCAATCATATGTTCTTTCTTCTTCTTTCATATAATTGGCAGGATCCATTTGTCAGGATATTAACGCCAATGGTAGTTTAGAGAATTAGATCACCAGTTCTGTGAGTCCATAACAGGTTTGTCCATTTCCCTGTGTGGGGTCTTTTACTTCCCCTGGCATAGACACCAGGTATAAGGGACCAACGGCTTTTGCTGTCTCTTCTGAAAGACACAGGCAAAGTGGGGTGAACGAAGTTGCCCAAGCATCAAAATGAGCTCATTCGACAGCCTGTATCATCAACACCTTGAGGCTAGGTGGTGGAGATGGGAAAAGGTATGAGGACTATGTTCCTCTTACATTTGAAAGGGGATATTTTGTTAAATGTATGTTATTCCCTGCATATTTATATACCAGCAGTATGCCTCAAAAATGTAACTATTAGGATATGAATAGGAAAATTGTCATTGCAACAATCAACCCGCTCAGTTAATTCAACATAATATTATTCGCATGTAAGTATGTATGTACATAATGTTATATATATATATATATATATATATACACACACACACAGACACACACACACACACACACACACACACACACACACACACACACACACACACACACACACACCCACACACCCACACACCCACACACACACACACACACACACACACACACACACACACACACACACACACACACACACACACACACACACACACACACACACACACACACACACACACACACACACACACACACACACACACACACACACACACACACACATTTAAATAATTACAATTGAACCCACTATTTGTTGAATATAGCAACTAACATAAGGCAATGCAGACTTTTCCTCTGGTGCCATTCAATGTACTATTCCATTGATCAATGCACCAAAAGCTGTCATATCTGAGTCAGCGGTTGTGATTCTATGTACTAGTTCGTCGACTGATGCATGGGTCATAGGTGAGACAGTGGTGCCGTTCAGTTAGTACAGCTTCTCACCACACAAAATCAGGTCGATTGTTCAGGTTGCGATAAAAACATCAAATGTGGTACACTTGTCATGGCAGGTGCTAAGTAAGGTAGGAGGTGGATCCAAATGAAATTTACCTTTTAAGGGGGCGTGGCTCAACATTATCAAAATGATCACAATGAAATTCCAAGAAACAAAGCATTTCTTTATATATACTTCCTTTTCTAATTAATATGTTTGAGTGGCTTAGAATTATATTATATTATATAATTACATTTTTTATATACAATATATCAATTGTTACCTGATATTTATGTTCAATCATTAAAAAGTAAGTTGCATATTAAAATAGTTGTCATGTCAATCTGAAACATAATACCTTATATTTTAAAATGTTCAATAGCTTGAAATGCTAGACTCTGGTTTTGGGTCATAAGGAATATATTTAAATAAAATACAATCTCATTGTAGGATTACCGTATTTGCATAATATTCAAGCTGGTTCCCCTGTTGTTTTAGCAAATAGAACAAGTTCAATTATTACCAAACCTTAAATAAACACTAAAGGGATCGATACTTATAAATGCTTACATATACATATAAAAAAATTACAAAAGAAAAACCCATTAAAATAATACAGCATACCACTTATGTGACAATGTTTTGCAGTTAGTCTAGCTTTTTGGAAAGTCATAATGTATTTATGAATTTGTATCATGACAGATGTGCAAAACACACCTCATGTGTTCAATTAAAATATAACATTTGTTCAAAAATCTGCTTTTTTGAGTGTTTTTCTTCAGCCTCTTCTTTATATAGCGTCATTTGAGAAAGTAGTGTAAGTGGTGTCATAGCCACAACTCGTCTACGTTGCCTGGTTCCCCTGCTTTCTTGTGTGCTTTGTTCCAGGTTGTTCTTGATACAGCGGTCACACAATATGTCCAACCTATTGATATTCTGCAGACGTTGCAGATGTAAAATATGATTACATAAATTGAATAGTCACTTGATTTGGTCCTGAAAACTGTGTATTAACATATGCACGATGACCGTCCAACACTTCAGTGTTCACAACCGGGTCAGAATCAGGAACCCCTTGTAGTGTTCCTGGCCCTAAACAATTTACTGATTACATCCGGTAATGGACCCCATGACTACGATGACTCACTGTGCTTCTTGCAATTAAGCATCAACCATTAAATCCAGCTTCAGAACTGTTTCCTGGACAACTGTTTTGTACTACTGAACTTGTATCTCATGTGAGCCATCTGTGGGAGTGTCCCTGCTATTTCAGTTTCCATGATTACTGCAACCTGTTCTATCATCAACTGTCTTTAATAATTCATTTATGGGAGTGACCCTGCTCGTTCAGTTTGCATCATTACTGCAACTTGATCTGTCATCTACTGTCTGATACATAATGGCGCATCACTAACAAACTGTTGCTTGGAAGAAAGGTAAGGACACGGTTGTCACCAGCAAAATACAGATGAGAGAGATACAAGAGGAAATGAACAAGACACAATGACAGAGACAAACAATTGCTTGAATTTCACACTATATCGACTGTGCAAGTGAAAGTTCAAAATATTCACCTAGGACAGTGGCCAGACAAAGTCATAAAACCATCAGGCCTGCTATCGTATAAAGACGAACTGGAGGATGGACGTGTCTTGCACAGGAAAGGTCAACATTTGTTGCTCACCTGAGAAACCTACCACAGAGCAATGAATGTGTCCTGTGAAGGAACCGTCAACACATGTTGCTCACCAGAGAAACCTACCACCAAACAATGAATGTGTCCTGTGCAGGAACCGTCAACACCTGTTGCTTACCAGAGAAACCTACCACCAAACAATGAATGTGACCTGTGCAGGAACCGTCAACACCTGTTGCTCATCAGAGAAACCTACCACCAAACAATGAATGTGACCTGTGCAGGAACCTTCAACACCTGTTGCTCACCAGAGAAACCTACCACCAAACAATGAATGTGACCTGTGCAGGAACCGTCAACACCTGTTGCTCATCAGAGAAACCTACCACCAAACAATGAATGTGACCTGTGCAGGAACCGTCAACACCTGTTGCTCATCAGAAAAACCTACCACCAAACAATGAAGATGTCCTGTGCAGGAACCTTCAACACCTGTTGCTCACCAGAGAAACCTACCACCAAACAATGAATGAACCGTCAACACATGTCGCTCACCAGAGAAACCTACCACCAAACATTGAATGTGTCCTGCGCAGGAACTATCAACACCTGTTGCTCACCTGAGAAACCTACCACAGAGCAATGAATGTGTCCTGTGAAGGAACCGTCAACACATGTTGCTCACCAGAGAAACCTACCACCAAACAATGAATGTGTCCTGTGCAGGAACCGTCAACACCTGTTGCTCATCAGAGAAACCTACCACCAAACAATGAATGTGACCTGTGCAGGAACCGTCAACACCTGTTGCTCATCAGAGAAACCTACCACCAAACAATGAAGATGTCCTGTGCAGGAACCTTCAACACCTGTTGCTCACCAGAGAAACCTACCACCAAACAATGAATGAACCGTCAACACATGTCGCTCACCAGAGAAACCTACCACCAAACATTGAATGTGTCCTGCGCAGGAACTATCAACACCTGCTGCTCACCAGAGAAACCTACCACCAAGCCACGGACATCAGTGAGTTTACACCAAAGGCGCCAACATTGACTGATACCAGCAAGGATGTGAGCGCAAGTCCACATTTATTGCCAGTGTTGCAAACAAGCTCACCACGTGAAAGTAAACCAGGAGGCCAACTGTAGGAGGAGCTTATGGTGTGAAGAAACCCAGATAGAGCAAAAATGCCAGTAGCAAACATTTGCTGACCGTTGCATTGAATAAAGTGACATCATCTGGCGGGTGAACTCAAACAAGATGGTTGTCGTCATTTTACTTTATGAAACTTTATGAATAACATATATCATAGCAATTATGATACTAATGATAGTCACTTACGAACAACCAATTTATCCCATAAAGTTGACGGGTATTTTTGCTAGTGTAACTAATAGTGGTGAAGGTAAAAGTGGTTTGCGCCACAAACTCGATATGCGCCACACTATTGACTAATCTAATAAACGCGTTATATCTATGCAATATTCGTATATGCCTCTTATTTTGTTTTTAATTTCATGCTGATTATAGGGGGAAGCAACAAAGATATATTATTAAACCGTTTTGAATGGTAATTATGTTATTATATTAAATACTATTTCCGCAATTCATCTTACATTTTAAGGTGTTGTCTAGAACCTGCGCTAACCCTATTTTCACTCAGTTTCACCATTAAGATTAATTTTTTACAACAGCCATACATTGGTATTTGTGGAATGCGCAAATGATTAAAACATAGTCATAAAACATTGTCATTGTCTATTATTTAACTCAAAATCAAACCATCAAGATATGAATAGAAAAACTGTCAACAATCAACCTACTCACTTAATTCAACATAATATTATTCGTATGTATGTACATAATGATATATATATATATATATATATATATATATATATATATTATATATATATATATATCATTATGTATATGTATGTATATATATATATATATATATATACACACAAAGCTACAATTTAACCCACTATTTGTTGAATATAGCAACTAACATAAGGCAATGCAGACTTTTCCTCTGGTGCCGTTCAATATACTATTCCATTGATCAATGCACCGAATGCTGTCATATTTGAGTCAGCGGTGAGACTTGACTAGTGTGTACTTCTTCTGGATCATGTTTCTGATATGAACTGGCACCCACCTTGAGTTGTGCATACTTCTTCTGGATCATGTTTCTGATATGAACTGGCACCCACCTTGAGTTGTGCATACTTCTTCTGGATCATGTTTCTGATATGAACTGGCACCCACCTTGAGTAGTGTGTACTTCTTCTGGATCATGTTTCTGATATGAACTGGCACCCACCTTGAGTTGTGCATACTTCTTCTGGATCATGTTTCTGATATGAACTGGCACCCACCTTGAATCGTGTAAACTTCTTCTGGATCATGTTTCTGATATGAACTGGCACCCACATTGAGTAGTGTGTACTTCTTCTGGATCATGTTTCTGATATGAACTGGCACCCACCTTGAGTCGTGTATACTTCTTCTGGATCATGTTTCTGATATGAACTGGCACCCATCTTGAGTTGTGCATACTTCTTCTGGATCATGTTTCTGATATGAACTGGCACCCACCTTGAGTAGTGTGTACTTCTTCTGGATCATGTTTCTGATATGAAGTGGCACCCACCTTGAGTTGTGTATACTTCTTCTGGATAATGTTTATGATATGAACTGACACCCACCTTGAGATGTGTATACTTCTTCTGGATCATGTTTCTTATATGAACTAGCACCCACCTTGAGTTGTGTATACTTCTTCTGGATCATGTTTCTTATATGAACCAGCACCCACCTTGAGTTGTGTATACTTCTTCTGGATCATGTTTCTTATATGAACCAGCACCCACTTTGAATAGGGTATACTTCTTCTTGATCATGTTTCTGATATGAACTGACACCCACCATGAGTTGCGTATACTTCTTCTGGATCATGTTTCTGATATGAACTGGCACCCACTTTGACTAGTGTGTATGATCAAAGTCAAATAACCACATGTGCCTCGAAACACTATTTGAGGTTGCTTTCTCTCAGATATCTCACAAAGATCAGGAACTTGAGTTAGACTGCTATACTCCATTAATTGAAATGTGGGTCAGGTTCTGACTTTCTTGTGCACCATCAACAGAATGTATGCAGGGCATCATTAACAGGATGCATGTCAAGATACTCTTGGTACGTAGCTCTCTGTTGGACATTGAGACTAGTGGTTGTTACTTTGTGTGTCCTTCTTGTCATTGTTAAATGGCCGGTCTCAAGCATGTTTCATGTCCTACTTGACGTTGTCATGGATGATTCCGTCAAACCATTTGACCATCCACTACTCTCAAACCAGTCACCCAACGAATGTACGCTGGATGCAAATTAAGGGAATGTTCCCTGTTGCAGGCCATTTTTGATATAAGTCACAAAATCACAGTCTAACATTTTAAATCCCTCAAAAACTAGTATTAACTATAGAAGTGGGTATAAATTTATGCCCAAAGAAATGTATATCTAAACTTTGTGGCAGCCATTTTGAAAATATTATACCAAGCCTGCTCGAAATGAAATTTTTTGTTGTTGTCCAACACTTTTCTTATACAGCACCTGTCATATTACTATTGTGGCTAAGATTATGTCATAATGAACCAGTCCATCGATCAATGCACTGAACATTGTCACGCTTGAGTTAGCATTGTCGTTCAATGTACACTTTAATTGATCGATGCACTGAACACTGTCATAGTTAAGACAGCTGTGCCATTCAATGTACTAGTCCATCGATGGGTGCAACAAACAAAGCCACATATTTGACTGATATGCGTCCTCTTTAAAGGACTCATCCTGTTTGATGCCAATGCATATCCAATCCAATCATGATAGAAGGTATCCAGAAGCAGTTTACCCCACTAATATATCAGTTGTGGAACTTCATCCCTAAACACACTGTCAGTATAAACTTCTTGGATGCATTTATTCCAAACATTGCATCATTCCAGACTATATCGAAACAAATGTTCTGGTGAACACTTTGTGTTTATTCATACGTCATATTCTCGATGGCAAATTGTAGTTTATATATTATTTAAAATAATTTCCCTTCTGGAAATTGCAGAAGTGAGGATATAAAAGTATTGCTAAGATGTTAAAAATCGCATGGACGCTCTTACTTCACGCTCTTGATGGACGTGTTCTTGGACAATCCATCCCTCAGTTGCTTGGCGAGACCAGTGTCTAGATGACAACGGCTCAAGCTGAAAGTAAAATATCAATAGTGTTAACGAGCTGGTATCTTAGTCAGATTTTAAACTTAAGAAATTAGTATTGCTCTAATGCATGTAATTATTTAGTTATTAAGTGTATTTTATTTCCTGCAGATTTACATTTACAGCTCGGTATATAATTCTGCTAAATCAAATGAAATAAGGCAATGCTGAATGACCCACTGGTGCAGTTCAATGTACTTGTGCCGATCAGTTCACCAGTGTATCGATGGATTCACCGACTGCTGTCGTATACAGATTCTGTAGCTTATAAATGTACTAATCTGTCGATGGATGCACCGAGCACTTTTATCCAGTATTAACTGATTCAGGTCAACATCGAGCCATCGATGGGTGCAACTAATCTTGTCATATCTGATTTGCTCTTATTGTCCAATGTACCAGTCCATTGACGAGTGGACCAATGTACCAGTCCACTGACGAGTGGACCAATGTACCAGTCCACTGACGAGTGGACCAATGTACAAGTTCACTGACGAGTGGACCAATATACCAGTCCACTGACGAGTGGACCAAACGATGCCACAACTTTGAATTATTGGTGGTATTCAATGACACCTAAATAAGATTAAGAGAAAGAAACAACGCAACTTACTCGAGGTTTGTAACCGGACACTTGGCTTGTCTCAGCACCCAGGAGAGTGCTCTCATTTCTGTCGGGAACACCTTCTTGAACTTGCAATCACGCGAGACAATGACCACAAGTTCTGGATCTTGTGTTTCATGTAGGATAGTGATAACTTTCAGTGGGTCATCCTTCAGCACTTGGGCTACTTTCTTCACAAGTTCTCGATGATCCAGTGACACCTCTGATGAGAGCAGATGATTCATGTAGTAAGCATTACGTTGGTCACCCGAAAGACCGGCAAGAAATGATATGACAACTTCGTGTTTGTGGATTGAGGACTGATCCACAAGAAGTTGCCATATGTTATCAGTTGACCCTTGAAGCAGGCCGATGGCTGAGAAATATTCTTGTAGGGTCAGGTGATTGAATGACCAACATGTGCTAGTCATTCTTGGCGCATTGGTGTCCCTCTTACGTGATTGTGTCATGACCCCGCATTGCATATCGTGTGCATTATCCTCACCTAATCCGACTATTCTCAGGTCTTCTTTGTAAAAGATGATTCGTAGTGGAGTTGTCATCACACAGTGCTTGGCCAAGTCAGCATACTTCCTGAACGGATCCGTTATGACCTGTAGTACATCTTCCACATCCATGTCTGCATGGCTGTACTTCAAGCCCGGGTGCAGTTTGTGTGCTGAGTTAATGGTCGCGTTTAGGTATAACTGCGTTATCGTCTTGATGACTGGCACATCTCCATCCACGCCTTGACTGCGTACGTCTGCCAGAGATTGGCACACAAACTGGCACTGCAGTGGAATGTAGCAGTAAGTGATGAGATTCAAGTTTTCTTCAAAGTTCTTCCTAATGAACTGCTCCAGATGGTTGTTGCCTGCACTAAATATGGAGACATACTTGTAGATGCTGTCTCTCGGGAACCCATAGAGCTCAACAATGCGCTGAAACGAACGCATTGGAAGTTGCATATTTGGCCTGGACGTTACCAAGATAGTAGCATCAGGTAGCATGCTGTTGCCAATGACACTTGACAACATCAAAGACAGGTCAATTGGCGCATTACAATCACGTGCATGGCTGGATTTGTGGTCATAGGGAATTTCGTCAAGGCCGTCAACCAAACACAAGACGCCTTTGGGATTGTTGCACATTTCCCCAAAAGCAACAAGTTTGTCACTAGAAGACAGAGGTAGTCCATCAAGTAACAACTCACTGAGTGTCCAGGTCTTGTCTTGAAGCAGTTCCCTCAGCGTGACCACGAAGACATAGCTGAATTGATCATTCCAAAGATTTCCTACCGCCCATTGGCTGACAATTCGCCTCACAAGTGTTGTTTTACCGACACCTGCTTTGCCACGTATCAGTAGTTTCTTGGGGACGACTCTATCGTTCCTCTTGTCAAAGAGATTCGGCAACAATACAACTGGGCTCCGTTGCATACGTCGCTCCATCTCAATGACATCCCGGTAATTCAGCGTCTCTGGTAGATTTTCTGTGTCATATTGTTGCAGGCGGAGTTCAACATAGACTTCGTCAAGTGGCGCATCCCCTTCCATGTCAAGCACCATGTCTCTGTATCGATCTTTTAGCACTTTCTTCAGGCGATCTGAACAGAAAAAACAAAATGTGAACTATTATGATTAATCGATTGTGTGACTTGAATTACTTCATGCGTCATATTTCCCCTTTCACACCATCCAATGAAACAACACGCGTTCGAGCACATATAGATTCTATTGTCTATTCTATTATTTTTACACATAAAATGTCAAAGTAAGTCCACATTTAACACACAGCTATGCATTGCGAATGATTGATGTACATATTGAGTATTCATAAATGTGAAAATCTGCAAACATAAGATGGACTTTTAGTTTTCAAAGTAATCTACATAGGTACACTATGAGTATAAGACAATTTGCTGGAATCATAATATCACCATTTTATATTATTTAGTGTTTTTTGTTTTTATATAATTCATGCTAACACTACAATAAATATTTATTTAACATGAACAGACTACAGTAACTGTTACATAATTTAATCATAAGCCAATTATCACAGATATTGACATGAATATAACCCGTTTTGCAGATAAGCGCCTCATTCAAGTATGCGTATACAAGGAATAATAATACACTATAACGTTTATATAATAATAATATAACGTTTATATAGTAATAATAATAATAAAGTGTAGTTCACTTTGCAGCCCTACATTAAAACAGTAAAAACATACAATAAATTAATAGATACACAAACACGTACACATGCACATTAAAGTTGCCAAACAACACTTGTCTCGCCCTTGTGAAATTTAAGTTGCTTAGAATTTAGAGTTCGCCTTCGGCTGCTATTTATTTTTTTAGTACACTGTATATGGTTAATGTATATGGATAATGTATAAATTGTGGGTGTACAGTATTGGCCACCCTAAACTTAATGTATAAGTTGTGGGTGTACAGTATTGGCCACCCTAAACTTAATGTATAAATTGTGGGTGTACAGTATTGGCCACCCTAAACTTAATGTATAAATTGTGGGTGTACAGTATGGGCCACCCCAAACTTCACCGGAGTCTTAAGATTATCATTACTACACCGCAAGGTACCGCCCTATTCTGGATAATAAGCAGCACTTCATTGAAAAGCTGCATAAGTTGTTCGAGTAGTGGAAGGTGCTGAAGAAGCACAAGGACAGGACGACGGAGGGTCACAAGAGGAAGGAGGCGGAGTTCGTTGTCAACTTGGAGGACCTCTTTTATATCGCTCATGAGGATGCCTTGAAGCCGATCAAGTTCCCGAAGGACAGTCTTCCCCTTGATAAAAGGGAGAAAGTCCGTCCTGGCATCTTAGGCTACGTTGGGAAGGTCTTGGCTACTAAGGAGATGCAGGTGAAAGTTTGGGCTGACATGAGGCAGAAGAGGCATCAGAACGCAGATGCTGAGGAAGTGGTGTACACTAGCAGGGCTGTCTCGGGTTCCTCATTGTCTCGCACCACCTCAACTGATGCTGAGGAGGTGGTGTACACTAGCAAGACTGTCTCGGGTTCCTCGTCGTCTTGTATCACTTCAACTGATGCTGAGGAAGTGGTGTACACTAGCAGGACTGTCTCGGTTTCCTCGTCATCTTTCACCAATTCAACTGATGCTGAGGAAGTGGCTTAACTAGCAAGACTGTCTCTGGTTCCTCGTCATCTTGCACCGCTTCAACTGATGAAGAAACTTATGTAGAACGAAATGATGCAGCAGGAGGAACTCCCTCCATCCCAAAGTGAGACAGAATGAACGTCGTCACTCCTGGTCTTACAGCCGTCCTCAGTGGAACAGGAATGACTTCTCGAAACGCTACTTACGCCCTCAATCTATCGGCAACGTGAAGGACATCAAACCCGATTTATCAAGAACTTGCAGGAGGAACTGACTCTTGATGTCCCTCTTGTCGTCGACTGGGACAGGAAGCTTATGGACGACCTAACGACGCATGAGTATGTAAATCGACTCCCGATCATCTGTCGTATCAGTCAACTCCTGGGTGTGCCCAAGATCACCTCTGGAGTGGAGGGGGCACAGTGGTGTTCAGATGAGCGGTCACGTCAAGATAATGTTTCGACACCAATGCCTCAATCACTGGTCACATTAAGGGCACTTTCATGCTTTTGGAACAAAAACTGGAACATGATACGGTCCATCTCGCCTGTCATCACCATGTGATGGAGCTGGTGCCTACGAAAACACTGTGTGATGATCATTGGGGCTTGAAGTTCTCCTGTTCAAGCGATACAAGAAGCAGTGGGGTTGCACTGACCAGGTAAATTTCAGCTGAGGCAAAGCAATGAGTATGTGCACAGTATACTAGTCCAATGTTCTGGACTTCACACGAACACAACTCGATGAAGAACAACCCAGGAACAACTATTGCTTGTCCAGGAGTTAACGAAGATGTTGACAAATGATGAGAATCAACAACAGTGAAATGGAGAAATTTTTTGACACGCTGTGTAAATGGAAGCTACGTGTTGTGAAGTGTAAATGGCACAACTGTATTCCATACGGTGTAAACAGAGAAGTTGTATTCCATGCACTATTTAAGCCATACAGTGTAAATAGCAAATTTTTTATGTCAACAGAGGTGACCGACAGAGGACTGTTTTTACCAATAGCAGTAATTTTATACAATCATAATGGTTGGATATGTGTTAATGATGGTCCATGATATGTAATGACACAACTGGTCCTGGGTATCGGGGTTAATAATTAAAGGGGTGTTACAGTGAACACATGTTAAGTTGCTGTTACAGAATGCCCCAATTATTAAAGGGGTGTTACAGTGAACACATGTTAGGTTGCCGTTACAGAATGCCCCAATAATTAAAGGGGTGTTACAGTGAACACATTTTAAGTTGCTGTTACAGAATGCCCCAATTATTAAAGGGGTGTTACAGTGAACACATGTTAGGTTGCCGTTACAGAATGCCCCAATAATTAAAGGGGTGTTACAGTGAACACATGTTAAGTTGCTGTTACAGAATGCCCCAATAATTAAAGGGGTGTTACAGTGAACACGTGTTAAGTTGCCATTCCAGAATGCCCCAATAATTAAAGGGGTGTTAAAGTGAACCCATGTTAAGTTGCTGTTACATAATGCCCCAATAATTAAAGGGGTGTTACAGTGAACACATGTTAAGTTGCTGTGACAGAATGCCCCAATAATTAAAGGGGTGTTACAGTGAACACATGTTAAGTTGCTGTGACAGAATGCCCCAATCAGTCATCCAGAGTGCCAGTGACAGCTGCGATGGTTCGTCACACCCAGGTGGATGTCAATGAGCCTGCAGCAGCGCCAGTCAACGAGTCGACATCTACGTCACAACATGTTTGAACTGTTGCGAGCAGTGCTGCCATAGGGGACAGTGTAAACTATAAGATATGGTTGAATGCTGCACCGCCGCCCAGAGTGGCCACATAGACGAGGCTCCCTCCCCTTTCTTGGCCAATAGTCTCGGGAAATTGCAGGAATAACATTCGAATGTCCTATGTTTACGTACAGGTTGTGTAACGTTAGTTGGTAACCTCGCTGATGTTGTCCAACATTGGTATGTCAACTAATGATTAGTCAATGTAATATCTCCACTGGCCTTACCTAGACTTGTGGACCGTGTTTTACCTAACATTGAGTCAACGTTGTCCAACATTGGTATGTCAACTAATGATTAGTCAATGTAATATCTCCACTGGCTTTACCTAGACTTGTGGACCGTGTGTTACCTAACATTGAGTCAACGTTGTCCAACAGTGGTATGTCAACTAAGGATTAGTCAATGTAATATCTCCACTGGCCTTACCTAGACTTGTGGACCGTGTTTTACCTAACATTGAGTCAACGTTGTCCAACATTGGTATGTCAACTAATGATTAGTCAATGTAATATCTCCACTGGCTTTACCTAGACTTGTGGACCGTGTGTTACCTAACATTGAGTCAACGTTGTCCAACAGTGGTATGTCAACTAAGGATTAGTCAATGTAATATCTCCACTGGCCTTACATAAACTTGTGGACCGTGTATGTATATCATTTATTCGTACACAATAGTTTAGGTACAATTGAATAAAACAAAAATCATTGGCAGCCTGATTAACAAGTGCAGAGTGCGTTAATCATGTTGTTAACATCTTTTTTGGAAAACCGGGTAAGTCAATCTCGTTATTGGATACACGCAATAATTCGAGTATGCACCAAGCGATTCCTGTCAGCTCTGGCTGACTGAAAAGACATTGTCTACGTACGTGGTTCACGTTAATATCTAATACATATATTGCTTACCTATGCCGAATAACCGCTATATTTCGGCCAATTGGTGATTGAGCTGAGTTTATAGCCCGCCTAACGAAGTGCCTAACAATGCCCACAAACCAGTTAACACTCGCGATAAAATAACCTTTTTTTGCATTTATATCATTAAAGTCTGAAAGCTTGTGATCGACTACGTTACCAAGGTGTTTTGCGTTCGTCGCCCAAGTAACATTATTCCCGTTTACCTGGATGCCTTTACAATCAACATTGCTTGCGCCGATCACCATTCCTATAGTTTTCTTATCGTTAAAAGTGACATGGAATTCTTTCCCGTACTCCTCACATATATTTTAAATGTATTGCAGACCTTGTAGCGAAGGTGATAATAATGTGATATCGTCTGCATACGATAGTGCACCAACAAAGTGCTGAGCGATACGGCACCTGTATCCGCTGCTGGCTAATTTAGCTATTAATTCATCGTAGTATACAGCGAACAGTATCGGTGATATAACCGCCCCTTGCTTCACGCCGTTGCGTACATAAAAAAGTCTACATTTGTAACGTTCCCACTGTGCACACATACATTGTCTGATGTATCCGTCAAGAATGAATCTAACAATTACGCTAGGTACATTGCGTTTAAGCATCAAACTGAACAGCTTTCTGTAGTGAACCTTATCAAATGCTTTAGAGGCGTCTAGAAAACAGCTGTATACGCAACTGTTATTATTTACAAAATGATTGGTAGTTTCAATTAATATTCCACTACATAGAGTGGTAGAGTGATTTGCTTTGAATGCAAGTTGCTGATCGCTAGTGCACAATACATCGCTGCATTTTTTCATAAGTATAATGTCAAACAGCTTGCAAATACAATTACACAGTGCTATCCCTCTGTAGTAGTCGCTTTGACTCATGTCTCCACGAGCATTTTTCGGTATTGAAATAATAGTGGATGACAATAAATCTGCAGCACTGTATCCGTGAACAAGCATGCTCGACATGAGGATCGACAATATGATTAAAAATCTCCTACTACTGTTGACCAAATGGTCTGACGATAAACTATATTTTCCGTCTCGTTTGCCTAACTTGATATCTTTCAAGGCATCTGCGACGTCATTTACTGTGATTGAAGAATAACTTCGATCATCAGCTGTGACACCACTCTTAATAGTTCGATATAAAGACAGTAGCTCTGCAGGCTCAGTAGGCGTACCTTGAAAAAGTGTTTCGTATTTTGATGCAAAAACTTCCGAAATAGTTTCTGGATTGCACGCTCCATCAACTGAGTTGATCGAGGGTTTCTAACACTGAGTCAATGTTGTGCAACAGTGGTATGCAAACTGGTAACTAGCTGCTTGAAATAAATATTAGCCCACTATTGGAACAATAAATATAGGGCCTAGGTTATTTAATCAAATGCCATCCAATGTCTAACAGATACCTTCAACAAGGGTTAGCCAATTGTCCACCAATGTTGACCAAGCAATGGCAGGCTGACAATAAGTTATCTAATCGAACGCCACCAATTGTAATAGTCCAGCCTTCAACAAGGGTTAGCACACGTGTTTGTGTGTGTGTGTGTGTGTGTGTGTGTGTGCGTGTGTGCTTGCGTGCATGTGAGCGTGCATGCGTGCGTGCGTGCATGCGTGCGTGGGTGTCTGTGTGTGCCTGTGTCTGTGTGTGCCTGTGTACGTTATCATTATCATTATATGTGTGCGTTATTATTATGCAATTATTATTGGGTGCGTATGTGTGTGACTGTGTGTGCGTGTGGGCGGGCGTGTGGGTGTGTTGTGTGTATTTATCTATATTTTACCCATTCGCGAATGACATCCAATATTATGATTAGCGTGTTAGGTTTGTTCTGAATTAGATCATTGTAATAAATATACATTTATAAACTACATGTTGGGGCTATTTATAAATACATTTATAAACTACATGTTGGGGCTATTTATAAATACATTTATAAACTACATGTTGGGGTTATTCGTAGATTGTTTGTGTATGTTATTATTATGATTTTTGTGTATGTTATTATTATGATTTTTTGTATGTTATTATTATGATTGTCTGTGTAGGTTATTATTATGATGGTTCGTGTATGTTATTATTATGATTGTTTGTGTATGTTATTATTATGATTTTCTGTGTATGTTATTATTATGATTTTCTGTGTATGTTATTATTATGACTGTCTGTGTATGTTATTATTATGAATGTATGTGTATGTTATTATTATGATTGTATGTGTATGTTATTATTATGATTGTCTGTGTATGTTACTATTATGACTGTCTGAGTATGCTATTATTATGATTTTCTGTGTAAGTTATTACTATGATTGTCTGTGTATGTTATTATTATGATTGTCTATGTACGTTATTATTATGTTATTATTATTGCGTGTGTGAATGTTGTGTGTATTTATCTATATTTTACCCATTCGCGAGTGACATCCAATATTATTATTAGTGTGTTAGATTGTGTGAGTGTGCCTATATGTGTGGGTGTGTTTGTGTGAGTGTCTGTGTGTGAGTGTGCCTATATGCATCTGTGTGGGTGTGTTTGTGTGAGTGTCTATGTGCGAGTGAGCCTATATGTGTATGTGTAGATGTGCCTGTGTGTGCTTGTGTATGTATGTGTGTGTGTGTGTGTGTGTGTGTGTGTGTGTGTGTGTGTGTGTGTGTGTGTGTGTGTGTGTGTGTGTGTGTGTGTGTGTGTGTGTGTGTGTGTGTGTGTGTGTGTGTTTATGTATGGGGTCTGCATACGCACATGCATGCATGCGTGCGTGCGTGCGTGCGTGCGTGCGTGCGTGCGTGCGTGCGTGCGTGACATCCATTATTTTCATTACAGTGTTAGGTTTGTTCTAAATTAGATCCCTGTAATAAAACACATTTATTTATATGTACATCTATTAACATAGCACAATTCACACAACAGCAAAACATGACAAGTGTATAACACTAACCAAGTGGCAGCCGTACAGGTTCTTGCAGAGAGACTGGTTCACTCTGTCCAATCACATTCTCAGCAAACACTCGTATCAAATACTGTTTGCCTTTGTTGAGTTGGCTCACTTTGAACTTGAGTGTGTCGCTGTTGGTGTGGCCAGCATTAGTAAAGGTGCGCGTGCAGGCATCAGCCTTTTCCACAATGTAGCAAGTGATGGGTGAGTTGCCGTCACTCACTGGAGCTTGCCACTTCACCCAGACGTAGTCGGTGCAGACCTTCACCACCTGTAGGTTGCGTGGTGGTGATGGGTTGTCTGAATAAAAAATGTGTAACGTTAAAAAATGGCATAGATTAATTATCTAAGATATATTTTCTTAACAGTGACAATTTCAGAATGCAATTTATACATTGAAAACCTGTCCAAGAGCATTAGCAGGGAACATCAACTACTCATAAGATTTTCAAACCAGGTGAAACAGAAGATTCTACCTAGCTTGGCAACAAATCATCGATTATGAGCTAAACTGCACCGTAGGAAACTGCACCGTAGGAAAAGCATTAGCATATATATATATATATATATATATATATATATATATATATATATATATATATATGCACACGTTTGTATGAGGGGGTGCCAGTGTGCATGCGTGCGTGCGTGCGTGCGTGCATGCGTGCGTGATATAACTTAATAATGCACTTTCTGACTCTGAGAAACAAAATACATTATTGTTTATTAATTGTAGGGGATATGTAGGGCAAAATCATATTGCAAAATCAAAATTGTTTTTACTATCATAAACAATAGTTATTAATTAAACCTTTTCAACCAAGTTAGTGTATCTAGTAAGCATGGCTAATTATACATGTTATTTAAATATGGTTGATAAAACGGTTCATCTAACATTTGGTGTTGGGTAAGTTGAGCCACAATGTAGAATAAGGTGAGCCACAATGTAGAATAAGGTGAGCCACAATGTAGAGTAAGGTGAGCCACAATGTAGAGTAAGGTGAGCCACAATGTAGAGTAAGTTGAGCCACAGTGTGGCGTAAGGTTAGCCACAGTGTAGAGTAAGGTGAGCCACAATGTAGAGTAAGGTGAACCACAATGTAGAGTAAGGTAAGCCACAATGGATAAATGCTAAATATCTAAATAATTTAAGTAGGCTTTTCCGTAAGACTTCATAACAACTCAGCCAACACATCTACACAATGGGTACAACATACCACTGACATGTCAACACATACTAAGTAATGATTCAACATACTATATTAACATTGCCTTATAAACCCATTGCAACCAGTGTTCATTATCATACGTAAATCACAAAAAAATTCCTTGACAATAACCATGTATAAGTATAAAATTGTGACGTTTTGTGATGAAAACCGTAACATTATGTGACCTCAAGCACAGACAATATCGCTCACTATTAAGACGCTAAATGTATTCATAATTAATTATTTGGAGCACATTTCTTCTGCGTTTTGATGCTAATGTGCAAATGGCATGTCATGGAATACACATGTGAAACGGTTAGTTTGTATAAGTTTTTAAATCTAAAGTTATTTAATTATGGCAGAGAACTGTATCCGAAGAGCAGAATCAACGCTTATCCCAGCAGAACTATGCCTCTATACCATTGGGGTGTCGGACTGGGGGTGTCCCTGCGACTGCGTTGGATCTTTTTTTACTTCTCCTGGCATAGAAACCAGATAGAAGGGACCAATGAATCTTAGTGTCTCTTCCGAAACACACAGGCAAAGTGGGGTGCATGAAATTGCTGTTACGTCTAATATAAATGGATTAAATTATTATGTACTCAGTCTTCTGCCATTGCCAGGCACATGCTGAGCCCTAGCACAAAACAGTATAGCCATGGCACTGACCACTGCAAACACCTGAATAGCAGTGGCGTCAGTGTGATTATGTCAATGATGTAGGCTGTAAAAATATAGGCCTACATAGCAAACTTTGTGTATGAATCACTGCACCGAATGTGTTGCAAACACGTAACCATTAAAACTATGATCTCAAAGTCAGCCGACAAGTCGAAAGTGTCTTACATGAAAGCCGCGACACAAAATGATGTAATGGAAGTTATTAGAAATTATTGTTGTCGCATATGGAGTAGCTTTGCAATTATAATTGGAACTGGGATTGCATGTGTGAACTTATTCACAGAGGCCGCGTGCGATAGCCTCGATTATCCAGGCTCCGCGTTGTGGCGCCACTGTTTGTCGCATACATCGTTGCCTGGATGCAGAATGTGTTTTTCTTTGTGCAGGAAATTATGTATGCACCCAGAATTTGGGTGCATACATAATTAGCTAATTATGATATCATCCGGGCATTTGGCTACTTCATAAAATAAGGGTTAACTTTTATCAGTTTATATGATACAATTTGTGGGAAGAGGTGACTTTTTCATGAGAGATGGACTTCATCTGACAGGGAAGGGCGCTGAAGTTCTTGCGTGTGAGTTTGTCAGAGTGGTCGACGAGGGCACAGGTACCATAGATTATTTAAACTAGATGCGCAGGGGGAACTGACAGAGAAAACTCAAAGGAGTACTACTACAAATACACATCCAAAGAAATGTTCACCAATAATTTCAGACAATGAACTTAAATGTGTATGCTTAAATGCCAGGAGCATAGTAAATAAAAAAAGTGAGTTAGACATTATGGTAGCAGATATTGATCCTCATGTAATAGGCATCACAGAATCATGGGCAAATGAAGATATAGTAGATGCTGAGTTAGCACTGACAGGCTATGTAATGTTTAGGAAGGATAGACGAGAAAGAAGGGGAGGTGGAGTAATTTTGTATATTAAAGAATCTATCCAAGCATATGAAATTACACTGAAAAGTGAAGCAGATAGTGTGGAAGCAATTTGGTGTAACATAGTTACCAGGAACTCAACATTAACAATAGGAGTAGTTTATCGTAGTCCTAACATAGGACAAGAGGAAGATGTAAAATTACAAAAGGCGATAAGGGAGGTGAGCAAGGGAGAATGTGTTATAATGGGTGATTTTAACCATGGTCATATACAATGGGAATCATTAGAGAGTGCTGGAGGTGACGACCATCAGTTTCTACTTCTAACACAGGATTGTTTCCTTACTCAACATGTCTTGGAACCAACCAGAGGTGGGAATGTGTTAGATTTAATTTTGTTTTCTCAAAATGAATTAGTTGACAATGTTAAAGTACACGAACCTTTGGGTTCAAGTGACCATAACCAAATCCATTTTAATATAAAAGTAAAAACAGGGAATACATATAAAAAAACAATGGAGGAGGAATTTCAACAAAGGCAGATATAAAGTGATGAGAACATATCTAGCAAATATAGATTGGAATAATTTGCTGAAGAACAAGACAGCAACAGAATGCTGGACTTGTTTAAAATATGAGATTGAGGGCATTATTGAGAAATTTATTCCATTAAGAAAACAAGGGAAAAGATCCAGGAAAAAACACCTGTCAAAAGAAGCTATTAGAAAAATTGCTCACAAACAGATGCTGTGGAAGGTCTATAAACACACTGGAAATGTAGAAGACTACACCAACTACAAAGAGGCACTTAACCTAGCTACTACTGAAATTAGAAAATCTAAAAGAACCTTTGAACAAAAATTGGCAGGTAATATAAAAAATTACAGCAAGAGTTTCTATGCTTATGTAAGGAGTAAACAGAAAGTTCGAGATAAGGTCGGACCACTGGAAAGCAACAGTGAAAGCATAATTTCAGATGGGTTCCAAATGGCAGAGGTCCTGAATGAGTATTTCAGCTCAGTTTTTACCACAGAAGATATCAGCTTACTTCCAGTTCCATTGACTAAATTTGAGGGCAATACATCAGAATATTTAGGGCAGTTATTTGTAACTCCTGAAATGATAGCAAAGAAAATTAAGAAGATGAAAGATAATAAATCACCTGGAGTTGATGGGATACCACCAAAACTGCTAAAGGAAATTGTTGATCAAATTAGTACACCACTTGCAAACTTATTTAACTTGTCACTAGAAGAAGGAATAGTTCCTTCAGAATGGAAAGAAGCAAACATTACACCGCTGTTTAAGAAGGGATCAAGGAAGAAGCCAGAAAATTACAGACCAGTGAGTTTAACATCAGTTGTATGTAAATTACTCGAAACATTAATTAGAGACCACATGGTGGAATTCCTCGTAAAACATAAATTAATAAATACATCTCAACATGGATTCCTAAAAGCAAGGTCATGTCTAACCAATCTCTTATGTTTTTTAGAAGAAATTACAAAGTGGGTAGATGACGGGTCACCAGTGGATGTTGTCTACTTAGATTTTCAGAAAGCTTTCGATAAAGTGCCACATCAAAGATTGTTACTTAAACTAAAAGCCCATGGTATAGGCAATGATGTAATCAACTGGATAGAAAAGTGGCTTACACACAGAAGACAGAGAGTAATAGTAGATGGTAAGATTTCAAACTGGAAATCTGTTTTGAGTGGGGTACCACAGGGATCAGTGTTAGGCCCTATACTGTTTTTAATATATATAAATGATTTGGAGGATGACATATCTAGCAAAGTACTCAAATTTGCAGATGACACAAAAGTATTCAGAAAGGTTACTAATGATACAGATAAACAAAGTTTACAGGATGATCTAGAAAAATTAGTTAAATGGTCAGAAAATGGCAAATGTTATTCAATTTTTGGGAAGTGTAAATGTATACACATAGGACATGGAAATATGGACGAGGAATATAAAATGGGGGATGCTGTACTAGGTAGAACCACACAAGAAAAGGATTTAGGAGTAACATTTAATGCTGACATGAAAGTTTCAGAGCAATGTGGGATTGCTGCTTCGAAAGGAAATCAAATTCTAGGCCTAATTAGGAGAACTATCACGTATAAGGAGAAACATCTAATTGTACCCCTGTACAAAGCAATAGTTAGACCACATTTGGAATATTGTATTCAAGCATGGAGGCCATATCGTAAAAAGACATAGATAAGCTAGAAAGAATACAACGAAGAGCAACTAAGATGATTCCAGAATTAAGAGACCTTAGTTACGAAAGTCGCTTATTACAATGTGGTTTGACAACACTAGAGACCAGGAGACTAAGAGGAGACCAAATAGAAGTGTTTAAAATAGTGAACGGTTATGAGGATGTTGATAGGAATATGTTCTTCAAACTTAAAGAAGGCAGTAGAACCAGAGGACACAAAGCAGCATTAGTTAAGGAACAGTGTAGGTTGGACATGAGAAAGTACTCTTTCTCACAGAGGGTGATAAATGAATGGAACAAACTGCCAAATGATTGTGTTAATGTTAGTAGTGTGAATATGTTTAAAAATAGAATTGACAGATATCTGATAAGGGCGGGCTACACATAGATGAGAAAATTGTTGGACTCTCGATAAGCCAATGGCTTCCTTGTCCACTTGCCATCTGGAACTTGTTGTTCGAGATGGCAATCTTGTTAAATCTTGTTAAATTCGAATTAACGTTAAATGTTCATTATATTGACACAACTATCTGACTGAAAAGTTAAATCACACAAAACAAAATGTTTAATGTAGCATCTCGATAATAATGCTGATTGGTTGTTGGTGCTTCACGGGAACACCTATACAAAATGGAGCGGTGACAGTAGGTAACAATGAGACCACGACTCTGTGGCTAGATTCTCTTCTTGGCGCATTCACGAAGCCGAGTGAGAGTCGGATAACGCATGCCAAAGAATGATAATTTTAAACAAAGATGACATGTAAATAATTAACTAGCACACAAAAGTGCTTCATATTAATTACAGTTTTAGATTAATTTTGTGACAAACGTGCTTATTCCTCATAATTTAAATTACCCCGATATTTAAAAAATAAACACAAAAACAATGTAATGAACCACGAACCTTGACTCTAATAACAATGTCAATATTGTGAACTACCAGCAAGGCTTCAGGAATAAACATTCTTGTGAGACTCAACTAACTGGTGCCACAGAAGGTATCACAAAGATGATGGACAAGAGTTACCAGACTGGCCTCCTAATGTTAAACTGGTTGACCGCTAAAATGTTGCCTTGTAGGATGTCCAAATTTGTTCGGAAAGATGAATTCCATGATGTATTTTTAAATAAAACAAAACACGTCTTTGTTTTTTAACCACTGCCCAACTACCCCCCCTTGAGCCTTGGGTGGTTCAACTAGCCCCGTTTCGAATGAAGCATTTATAATTAACTTCTAATTAATGTGTGAAGTGAATAATACAATCGTCTTCCCACTGCGTAGTGAGACCATTTACAGGTGCACAGACAATAAAGTCTCGTCACATGCATTGATAGCTTACACACCAGCAGACGTTTATCACAAACACCTAAAGTTATGGACAAAAAGCATAATGTTTAACTCACTCTTGTGACAAATGGCACCTATTATACGTCAATCGTGTTCTAATAACATGTTTGATCAATGGGTGGTATCAAGTAACTATCGCTGCAGTAGTTTCCTGTAAACATGGGTGGCTCAACAAACCCAGTGGCTCAACTAACACTGCCTTCCTCTACACCTTTTGGAACATTGGCCTAATAGATATATCTAGTGTCATAGACAAGGTGGTGAAATCAACTGCCAGTCTCCAAGTAACTACGTACAGACCAATGGTTAAGGCCAATGTCAAAGACAAGGCGTTGTAGTCCAAAGTAAATCAGTATGTCTCATTACCTTTCCGTTGATAGCGCATCCACCACACAGTCGTTACAATGACCAGTACCGCGATGATGGCGGCAATTCCCAGTAGAACTATAGTGGTCACTACAAAGACATATACTTGAGAAATTGACATATCCATTGCAATATTATTACATAAAACACCATGCTAAAAATAATAACTATATTTAGATACTAAATGACTATGTTGCCATAATATTTGAATGCACAGTATGAAACATTTCTTCAAAAATACTTATATAAAATGATGAATGGTGACATTGAAAAGACACAACAGGGACATTAATCTTTATAGTAGTGTTTTAACATAATTCTTATACAACACTTATATATCAATCTGCCTGAAGCATGAACATAGTATCATTGTTCTACTTACAAGACCACTCTTTTGACTGGGATGTTACTATGAATGTGTCACATTAAACTCACATTAAATATCTGAAGGCTCTACAACTACGCATTATATTTAAAGTTGAGCAATTATTCCAATAAAGTAATATATGTCAACTTATAGCACCCTGTGGTCAAGACCTTCTATATGTTCTTCTAATCACAGTGGTAAATACATTGCAGACAAGTGTACATAATAACTACACAGGGTAGTTAACTGTTTGTAGAAAGGGTAATAGCAGGGTGAATAAAAAACTGACGATCCGACCGCGGGGTCGTACATGAATCCCTGAAAGTATGGCACCCAATATGCAAAACATCTAGGAGTAGCATAACATACAAATATCTAGGAGTAGCATAACATACAAACATCTAGGAGTAGCATAACATACAAACATCTAGGAGTAGCATAACATACAAACATCTAGGAGTAGCATAACATACAAACATCTAGGAGTAGCATAACATACAAACATCTAGGAGGAGTAGCATAACATACAAACATCTAGGAGGAGTAGCATAACATACAAACATCTAGGAGTAGCATAACATACAAACATCTAGGAGTAGCATAACTTACAAACATCTAGGAGTAGCATAACATACAAACATCTAGGAGGAGTAGCATAACATACAAACATCTAGGAGGAGTAGCATAACATACAAACACCTAGGAGTAGCATAACAAACAAACACCTAGGAGTAGCATAACATACAAACATCTAGGAGTAGCATAACATACAAACATCTAGGAGGAGTAGCATAACATACAAACATCTAGGAGTAGCATAACATACAAACATCTAGGAGGATTAGCATAACATACAAACATCTAGGAGGATTAGCATAACATACAAACATCTAGGAGTAGCATAACATACAAACATCTAGGAGTAGCATAGCATACAAACATCTAGGAGTAGCATAACATACAAACATATAGGAGTAGCATAACATACAAACATATAGGAGTAGCATAACATACACACATCTAGGAGTAGCATAACATACAAACATCTAGGAGTAGCATAACATACAAACATACACTTGCTCGATTATAATAAGATTATTACAACTACATATCTACATTGCTGGTAACCATATAAAACAAATTATTATTACACCTAACAGGTAAAGCACATCCATGTTTTAGTTGAGTTATATTGACTTACTTTCCACACCCTGCACCCTGTGGTCAAGACCCTCTAAGCCCTGCATCCTGTGGTCAAGACCTTCTATATGTTCTTTGTTGTCTCGGATGTCTCCTGAAACAAAGATGACTGTTGGCTACACAATACCTAGAGGTTACACCAGTTTAGATAGGAACAGTCTTCAAGTTGTATTTTTATTGGAAACTACTGCCACTGAGGCATTTACCTACCCCAGAAACGTTTAAACATATATCTTCCACAACTCAAAGACCAGCTTCATTAGAAAGTCTCAAATGCACACACACATACATGCATGTTTATACACAGGCAGGCAGAAAGAAAGGCACGTGACCTGGCAAACTTTCAACTAGTGGCGTCACATAGTGAATGTAACATGAGTTACGATTTCACCACTTAAACAACAAACTCCCACCAGTGGCGCCACATAGTGAATGTAATGTAACTTATGTAACTCACGATTTCAGCACTGCCACAACTTACATGTGATGTACAAATTCTGAATATCATCATTTCATTTGGTAAACTCCTAATTTTGTCAATACATCTCTTAATTTCAATTGCATAAAATTGTGGCTAGGTTTTGCTTTGAAAATGTGCATAGGACCAAAATAACATTCGTTTTTTATGTTACATAATATACTCAAATGCATAGTTGCAATGACATTCCATGACAATAGTAAAAATCGCGTTGCCCAACCAACATACCATTCAGCACTGTCCATGTTGAATTCATAATCAAGTTGTGGCAGTGGTGACAGGCTGAGTGGCGCTACTGTCGGGGAGTTTAGATGAAATATGGCTCCACTGGTGGGGAGTTTGCCGGTTCGTATTATATATACCATGTTTCATATCATGGCTTCTGGGTTTCATATTATGGTTTCTGGTTTTCATAATATGGTTTTTGGGATACGTATTATGGTTTCTGGGTTTCATATTATGTTTCATGTGCAACGGAAGTCTCACAATGCAATTTGGAACGTTGCATTTAGCATGATGTAATTTTGGCTCCAATATTAATCCATAAACAGTACTGTCAATAAAACTTGTCATACTTTGAACTTCACCGAGGCGGAGGTCGTGGTCTTGTAAGTGTCCACCATGCTCCACAAGTTGTCCTAAAACATTGACATAATTATTATTGTTATATATATGCGTGCGTGCATATGCATGTTCGTAAATGTATTAATTGGAAACATCCTAGGTTCTTCACCTTTTGGTTATTTGTCACATTAGTGTCTGTCAACAAGTTTGACACAAGAACGAGTTCCATACAAGTGGCTGCTATTTCCATATTATTATGTAAAACCGATGGATAGACTGTCCGCTGGTTCTATTATTGAAGCTCAATACATTAAATGATGAGTCAAGATAAACAAGAACAGAGTTTCTACAAGATATGCTGATATCAGGAGAACAAAGAAACTACAATATAAGGTTGAGCCACTGCTGACAATGCAGGAAACATAATATCAAATGGAATTAATAGACACAGGAGATTAAGCATTTTGCTTCTATAGGGAGCTATAATTCACAGAGAAGCACACTTTAATAAGTGTATGTTTTTTTCTTTATGATTTGTGACTGACGCAATTTTCAGCAAATTACAAAAAAAGGAAGTACACTATTTATGGAAAGTTATAGCATAAAAACATGGGTATTTCTGTCCAACAGTTTCAAATATATTGCCATTCTTTTATCAACAGTGCCCTCAGAGTCAGATACCTCATTAAAGTACAAAACAAATATACCCCAGAAACATTTCAACAGATCTTAGAGACAAGCATATCTATAAAGAAAACATACATGCAAGCATGCACGCATGCACCCCCAACACACAAACATACACATGCACACTCACACGCACACATGCATATTTCTAATTGGGTTATTGTAACTTACCTTCTGCACCCTGTACTCTGTTGTCAAGACCCTCAAAGTGTCCTGCGTTGTCCAGGATGCCTCCTGAAACAAACACTTGTTTTGAAATACCTAGAGGTCTCATCAGTTTAAAGTGAAACAAAAGTCATGGTTTGGGGGCTGTGAACCTAAAAGATGCTAAAATCTAGCAATGTACAACTAAAATCAAGAATATAACGCCAGTGGTTTACTCAGAATGTGTTCTAAAAGTTGGAGAATCTGGTCATTCTGGTTGTTTGATTTAAATCAAATGATTTAAATCAAACAACCCTAATGGAAACGTGTATACATGTACTTATGCATAATATGTATATATCACATAATTTATATGCATGTGTACATAGATGAGTATATGCATACGTTTGCTTGTATGTGTGCATATAATATTATGGGTTATGGAAGCCAATTCAGTTTGCATATTTGTCATCCGGCAATAACGAAATAACACTGTTCCAATCACCTGATACCCTACTACACGAGCAAGGCCAATAATAGTAAACCTTACAAGATGGAATCATAAATAAATGCTTTGGCATAAATGTTGGATAACAATTAATTTTAAGTCGGGTTTCATATTATTGTTTCTGGGTTTCATATGTAATGTTTCGTGCACAATTGTAGTATCACAATTTATTTTGGAACATAGCATGTAGCATGATGTAATTGTGGCCCCAAAATATCATTCCATAAACAATATTGCCTATAAAACTTGTCTTACCTTGAACTTCACTAAATCGTCGGTCGTGGTCTTGTAAGCGTCCATCATGCTCCACAAGTTGTCCTAAAACATTGATGTAATTATCACTGTGTGTGCGTGCATGCATGTACGTGCGCGTGAGTGCTTGCGGTCTATCCGCTGTTTCTATGTTTAAAGCTCAATATACTGTATTAAATGATGGGTCAAGATAAGCAAGAATAGAGTTTCTACCAGATATGTTGATATCAGGAGAACAAAGAAACCATGATATAAGGTCGAACCGCTACTGACAATAGAGGAAATATAAATATAACATCAGATAGAATTAATAGACACAGGAGAGCATTTTGTTTCTATAGGGAACTATAATTCACAGAGAAGCACACTTTAGTAAGTGTTTGTTTTTTCTTTACCATTTGTGACTGATGCAATTTTCAGTAAATTACAAAAAAAGGAAGTACACTATTTATGGAAAGTTATTATAAAAACATGGGTATTTATGTCCAACAGTTTCAAATATATTGCCATTCTTGTATACATCATTAAAGTAAAATACAAATATACCCCGGAAACATTTCAACAGATCTTAGAGACAAATATATCTATAAAGAAAACATACACGCACGCATTCACCCCCAACACACACACACACACACACACACACACACACACACACACACACACACACACACACACACACACATGCACACTCACACGCACACATGCATATTTCTAATTGGGTTATTGTAACTTACCTTCTACACCCTGTACTCTGTGGTCAAGACCCTCAAAGTGTCTTGCGCTGTCCAGGACGCCTCCTGAAACAAACACTTGTTTTGAAATACCTAGAGGTCTCATCAGTTTAAAGTGAAACAAAAGTCATGGTTTGGGGGCTGTGAACCTAAAAGAGATGCTAAAATCTAACCATGTACAACTATCAAGAATATAACGCCAGTGGTTTACTCAGAGAATGTGTTTTAAAAGTTGGAGAATCTGGTCATTTCGCTGAATGACCGAGGGCTGACATGTTAACCAGAGGGACCGATTCAGTTTGTATAATTGTCATCCAGCAATAACGAAATAACACTGTCTCAATCACGTAATACCCTACTACACGAGCAAGGCCAATAATAGTAAACCTTACTACATGGAATCATAAATCAATGCTCTAGCAACATTTGTTCAATAATACTTATTTCACACAAACAATTATAAGTGTTGGATAACAATTAATTTAAGTGTAACAATTAATCACATCGGGGCCAAAATTGCAAAATGCTACATTCCAAATTGCATTGTGATACTTCATTGTGCACGAAACATAATACGAAACCCAACACCATAATATGGAACCCAGAAACCATAATATGAAACATGGCATATATGTGAACCAACAAACTCCCTACCAGTCGCGCCACACAATGTCGCAATAATGTATCAAGTCGTAAGCAAAAATCGCGTTGCCCAACCAACATACCATTCAGCATTGTCCATGTTGAATTCATAATCAAGTTGTGGCAGTGGTGACAGGCTGAGTAGTGCCACTGTCGGGGAGTTTGGGTGAAATCGTGAGTTAGTTACATTACATTCACTGTGTGGTGCCACTGGTGGGAAGTTTGGCGGTTCGTATTATATGCAATATTTCATACATGTACCATGGTTTCTGGGTTTCATATTAATGTTTTTGGGTTTCATATTATGTTTCATGTTCAATGGAAGTAACACAATGTATTTCAGAACGTAACATGTAACATGATGTAATTTTGGCCTCAAAATATTATTCCATAAACAATATAGCCTATAAAACTTGTCTTACTTTGAACTTCACCAAGGCGGCGGTCATGGCTTTGTAAGCGTCCATCATGCTCTACAAATTGACCTAAAACATTGATATAACTGTCACTGTGTGTGCATGCGTGTGTGCGTGCGTGCGTCCTGGCATGTGTGCGTGCATGCAGTCTATCCGACTGATAGACTGTCCAGTGTTTCTGTTATTGAACCTCAACATATTAAATGATGGGTCAAGATAAGCAAGAAGAATAGAGAATAGAGTTTCTACAAGATATGCTTATATCAGGAAAACAAAGAAACTATGATATAAGGTCGAACCACTGGAGACAATGCTGGAAACATAATATCAGATGGAATTAACAGAAAAAGGAGATTATGTATTGTGCTTCTATAGGGAACTATAGTTCCTCATAGAGGCACACCTTAATAAGTGTTTTTTTCTCACCATTTGTGATTGAGGCAAGTTTCATTAAATTACAAAAAAGAAAGTACACTATTTATGAGAAGTTCTTATTAACAAGATTTTAACAAGATTTGCCATCCAAGCCAAAGGCCCAGATGGCAAGTGGGCAAGGAAGCCAAACAAATCCCGACAGTAAATGGTTATACCGTTTACATTACAAGACAAATATACCCCACAAACATTTAAACATATATCGTCTACAACTCAGCTTCATGAGAGTGTCTAAAACGTGGCATATGCCATAAATAATACATATACGCACGCACGCACGCACGCACGCACGCACGCACACACACACACACACGTACATACATATATGTTTGCATACAAGGCAGGCATATACGTAAATACAATATATGTGCATATGAATGTAGTCAATGTACGCACATATATGCGCCAGTATGCTTGTATATGTATGAGTTATGAAAGCCAATGCAGTTTGCCTACTTCTCATCCAACAATAATGAAATGACACTGTCTCAATTACACTATAGTCTATTACATGAACAAGGCCAGTAATAGTAAACCTTAAAACATGCAATCATAAACCACCGATTTGACAACATTTGTTCAATAATACTTATTTCACACAACAAACATAAGTGTTGGATAACAATTCATTTTAAGTGTAACAACTATAGAATGATATTGGGGCCAACACTGCATCAGGCTATGTTCCAAATTGCATTGTGAATCTTCCGTTGTGCACTAAACATAAAATGAAACCCAGAAAGCATATGAAATCAAGAAACCATAATATGAAACCCAGAAACCATGATATGAAACATGGCATATTAATTATAGTACGAACCGACAAACTCCCCACCAGTGGCGCCACATAGTGAATGTAATGTAACTCACAATTTCACCCAAACTCCCCGACAGTGGCGCCACTCAGCGTGTCACCACTGCCACTACTTGATTATGAATTCAAACTGGACAGTGCGGAATGGTATAAAGGATTGGTTGGATGGGCAATGCGATTGCTGTTTACGAATTGTTACGCTATTGCAGCTTTGCACTTGAGTATATGTAACATAGTTTCAAACAAAAGCGAACGTTGTTTTGTTCCTATACACATTCTCCATGCAAACACTATCCACAATTGTATGCTATTGAAATTGAGAGGCGTATTGACAAAATGACGAGTTTACCAAATGAAATGACAATGAGCAGAATCTGCACATCACATGTAAGTTATGGCAGTGGTGAAACATGACTTACATAAGTTACATTACATTCACTATGTGGCCCACTGGTGGGAGTTCGGGTGAAATTGTGAGTTATATTATGTTCACTATGTGGCGCCACTAGTCGGGAGTTTGCCGGTTCGTATTACATGTATATGCTATGCTTCGTATCATGAAACTGGGATTCATAGTATGGTTTATGGGTTTCACATTATGGTTTCTGGGTTACACTTTATGGGTTCTGAGTTTCATATTATGCTTAATGCGCAATGGAAGTATCACAATGTATTTTGGAACGTAGCATGAAGCATGATGTAATGTTGGCCCCAATATTATTCCATAAACAATATTGCCAATAAAACTTGTCTTACTTTCAACTTCACCAAGGCGGTGGTTGTGGTCTTGTAAGCGTCCGTCGTGCTCCACAAGTTGTCCTAAAACATTGACACAATCACGATCGTGCGTGTGTGCGTGCGTACATGCGTGTATACGTGTTCGTGTATTAATTGGAAACATCCTAAGTTCCCCACCTTGTGGTTGTTTTTATGAATATCCAGTGGTTTACATTAGTGTATGTCAACAAGTGTGACACAAGAACGAGTTCCACACAAGTGGCTGCTATTTCCATATTATTATGTAAAACTGAAGGACAGACTGTCCGCTGTTTCTATTAGCTCAATGTATTAAATGATGGGTGAAGCAAGGACAGAGAACGTAGTTTCTACCAGATATGCTGATATCAGGAGAACAAAGACAAATGACAAATGCAGGAAACATAATAGCAGATGGAATTAATAGAAACAAGAAGATTAGGTATTGTGCCTCTATAGGGAACTATAGTTCCACATAGAAGCACACTTTAATAAGTGTCTTTTTACCGTTTGTGATTGAAGCAATTTTCGTCAAATTACAAAAAAAGAAAGTACACTAGTTATGGGAAATTCTTATGAAAAGAACTGGTATGAATGTTTTGCTATTTATGTCACGTCACATGGGTATTTCTGTCTAACAGTTTCAAATATATTTCAATTCTTGTCTCAACAGTGCACTCAGATTCAAATGTGGTGAACTTAATATCATCATATAGAGTTCATTACATTGTCTGACTGGAAGTAGGGGAAGGCAGTGTAACTTGAGCCACTGGGTTAGTTGAGCCACCCATGTTTCCTAGGAAATTACGACAGTTACTTGGTACCACCAGTGATTGACATGTTATTATACCATGATTGCCGTACAACAGGTGCCATTTGTCACAACATCAGAAAGTGTGAGCTAAAAGTTAGATTTTTATTTTTTCACAACTTTTGGTTATTGTGATTAATGGCTGCTGGTGTGTAAGCTATCATCGCGTGTGAATATACTTTATTTTCTGTGCACTTACAAATGATGTAACTATGCACAGGGCAGAAAATTATTTTACACCACTTCTGAGAAGAAAACGAAATTGTTTTGCTGAAATGGGGTTAGAAGAGTCATCCAAGACCCAAGGGACATTAGTTTAGCAGTGGTTGGGGTTAGAAGAGTCACCCAAGACCCAAGGGATATTAGTTAAGCAGTGGTTGGGGTTAGAAGAGTCATCCAAGACCCAAGGGAGATTAGTTAAGCAGTGGTTGGGGTTAGAAGAGTCATCCAAGACCCAAGGGAGATTAGTTAAGCAGTGGTTGGGGTTAGAAGGGTCATCCAAGACCCAAGGGAGATTAGTTAAGCAGTGGTTGGGGTTAGAAGAGTCATCCAAGAGCCAAGGGAGATTAGTTAAGCAGTGGTTGGTGTTAGAAGAGTCAACAAAGACACGAGGGAGGTAGTTAAGTAGTGGTTGGGGTTAGAAGAGTCACACAAGACACAAGGGAGATTAGTTAAGCAGTGGTTGGGGTTAGAAGAGTCATCCAAGACCCAAGGGAGATTAGTTAAGCAGTGGTTGGGGTTAGAAGAGTCACACAAGACACAAGGGAGATTAGTTAAGCAGTGGTTGGGGTTAGAAGAGTCATCCAAGACACAAGGGAGATTAGTTAAGCAGTGGTTGGGGTTTGAAGAGTCATCGAAGACCCAAGGGAGATTAGTTAAGCAGTGGTTGGGGTTAGAAGAGTCATCCAAGACAAAGTGAGATTAGTTAAGCAGTAGTTGGGTTAGAAGAGTCATCCAAGACCCAAGGGATATTAGTTAAGCAGTGGTTGGTGTTAGAAGAGTCATCCAAGAGCGAAGGGAGATTAGTTAAGCAGTGGTTGGTGTTAGAAGAGTCAACAAAGACACGAGGGAGATTAGTTAAGCAGTGGTTGGGGTTAGAAGAGTCACACAAGACCCAAGGGAGATGGGTTAAGCAGTGGTTGGAGTTAGAAGAGTCACACAAGACACAAGGGAGATTAGTTAAACAGTGGTTGGGGTTAGAAGAGTCACACAAGACCCACAGGAGATTAGTTAAGCAGTGGTTGGTGTTAGAAGAGTCATCCAAGACCCAAGGGAGATTAGTTAAGCAGTGGTTGGGGTTAGAAGAGTCATCCAAGACCCAAGGGAGATTAGTTAAGCAGTGGTTGGGGTTAGAAGAGTCATCCAAGACCCAAGGGAGATTAGTTAAGCAGTGGTTGGGGTTAGAAGAGTCATCCAAGACCCACAGGAGATTAGTTAAGCAGTGGTTGGGGTTAGAAGAGTCATCCAAGACCCAAGGGAGATTAGTTCAGCAGTGGTTGGAGTTAGAAGAGTCACCCAAGACCCAAGGGAGGTTAGTTAAGCAGTGGTTGGGGTTAGAAGAGTCATCCAAGACCCAAGGGAGATTATTTAAGCAGTGGTTGGGGTTAGAAGAGTCACCCAAGACCCAAGGGAGATTAGTTAAGCAGTGGTTGGTGTTAGAAGAGTCACCCAAGACCCAAGGGAGATTAGTTAAGCAGTGGTTGGGGTTAGAAGAATCATCCAAGACCCAGGGAGATTAGTGAATCAGTGGTTGGGGTTAGAAGAGTCATCCAAGACCCAAGGGAGATTAGTGAAGCAGTGGTTGGGGTTAGAAGAGTCACCCAAGACCCAAGGGAGATTAGTGAAGCAGTGGTTGGTGTTAGAAGAGTGACACAAGACCCAAGGGAGATTATTTAAGCAGTGGTTGGTTGGAGTTAGAAGAGTGACACAAGACCTAAGGGAGATTAGTGAAGCAGTGGTTGGGGTTAGAAGAGACCCAAGGGAGATTAGTTAAGCAGTGGTTGGTGTTAGAAGAGTCACACAAGACCCAATGGAGATTAGTGAAGCAGTGGTTGGGGTTAGAAGAGTCACACAAGACCCAAGGGAGATTAGTGAAGCAGTGGTTGGGGTTAGAAGAGTCACACAAGACCTAAGGGAGATTAGTGAAGCAGTGGTTGGGGTTAGAAGAGTCACACAAGACCCAAGGGAGATTAGTTAAGCAGTGGTTAAAGAACGAAGCCAAGTGTTGCTTCACTCCAAAATACATGATTTTTTCTTTCCAAGCAAATTGGGATATCGTATAGCTACAAGGCAACATGCTAGCCATTAGTTACACTGGTTACAATGTGCCTATATGTCTATATTAATTGTGTTGAATTATTAAATAAGTGTGTTGAGTTGTTTTTATGGAGTTTTAGTAGAAGGCCTATGCAAATTATACAAATAAAGCATTTTCGCTGTGTCTCAACTTACCCAACTCCAAGTGTTAGTTAGTTAGTGTTATTGTTAGAGCTCGTTTATGGACCATGTTTGAATCAGCTACATATCATTAACTATGTATACTAGATATATTATCTCGGTCTAATGTGACTGACTAATATTAATAATCATAGTTTATGTGACTAAAAACAATTCTGACTTATGAATATGATTGGATCCTAGATCAAAATAATGCAAAATGGTTCATCTAATACAGCCTTCCACTATCTGCGAAGTAATGATATTTCCTATAAAGCAGGACATATTTTGACAGGCTAAACATGATAGATGAATAATTTAATACATAGCTTTGTATTGTAGCTAATGTCATCCTACACCCACACATCCCATAAATTGCACTTTTTCAGTGGTTGACATATAGTATGGCAAAATAATTTATCAGTATGACACGTGACATAACATATTTAATTCTATATTATGGCAAACTAATGTATCAGTATGAAACGTGACATAACATATTTAATTATATATTTTACTACATCACTTTTTAAAATAGTTTCTCCAATTTATTACTTTGTTGCATTGTTACTGTCAGGACATTAACAGGAAATCTAAATTAAGATGGTGATGTCATCAAAATATTTACATGCCTGCATATTTACATACATGCATGAATGCATGCATGTCATCATCATCATCATCATGCTGTCAGTCGCTATGCGACAAAGACTGCTTTCATTTCTTGACTGCCGCACTCCATTTAGTTCTCTGCTGTGAGAGTGATGTCCATGAGTCGGTCTTTATGTCTCTCAGCTTGAGGTTTCTCTTGATGGTATCCTTGAACCGGAGACGAGGGCGTCCTCTCTGTCTGTGACCAGAAGACAATTGAGAGTAGAGGATCTGCTTTGGTAGTCTGTCTGTTGACATCCTCATGAGGTGTCCAGTCCACAGGAGATTCTTTTTGATCAGAAGATCTTCCATAGAGGGCAGCCCTATCCGACCGAGTATTTCCTTGTTTGTCACTTTGTCCTTCCAGGTTAGCCTCATGATCGAACGCAGATGTCGCATCATGAAGGCATGCAGCTTTTTCACCTGTCGTCTGTACACTGTCCAGGCCTCGGCTCCGTATAGTAAGGTGGATAGCACAATTGCCTGGTAGATCTTGCCTTTGACCCGCGTGGACACATGGTGGTTGTTCCAGAGTCTCTGGCGTAATCGGCCGAAAGATGCGCTAGCCTTGGCCATCCTCCTCTGTATTTCAGCATCAATGCGTCCATCACTTGATATAGTGCTTCCGAGGTAGGTGAATTCCGGAACAGAGTTCAGTTTGTTTCCATCAACCATGATATCCTCCTCTCGGGTTCTTGTAGAGTTGGGTTGGTACAGCACTTCCGTCTTCTTGATGTTAATCTTCAGGCCGAACTTCTTTGATGCATCGGAGAAAGCATCCACTATTCTCTGGATCTCTTCAGCGGAGTGGGCGACCAGTGCACTGTCATCTGCGTATAGCAGCTCTCTCACAAGTATCTGGGTAGTCTTGGTCTTCGCTCTGAAGTGTGCGATGTTGAATAGGTCAGCGCTCTGTCTAGACTGTATATAGACGCCATCTCCCATGCCTCGGAAAGCCTCGACAAGCATTGCTGATAGGAAGATGGAGAAGAGCGTGGGGGCCAGTACACAGCCTTGCTTGACACCATTGGTAACACCGAACGTTTCCGAGACTTCCTCCAACACTCACATTCGCCATCATTCCCGTATGTAGAGCCTCGATCATGGTTGTGAATTTCTCTGGGCATCCATATTTCCTCAGTAGCTGCCATAGCCCAGTCCTTCCGACTGTATCAAACGCCTTCGTGAAGTCGACAAATACTATATATAGTGGTCGGTCCTGCTCAATGCACTTTTCTTGTAGTTGTCGAAGACAAAATATCATGTCCGCTGTGGTCCGGTTGGATCTGAAGCCACCCTGTGTCTCCGGAACTACTTCTGGTGTTATGTGAATAGGGAGTCTGTGGAGCAGGATCCTGGCGAAGATCTTGCCTGCTATGGAAAGAAGAGAGATTCCTCTGTAGTTCCCACAGTCTGTTCGATCTCCTTTCTTGTAGATGGTTACAATGCTGGCATCCTTCCACGCTTGTGGTACAGAACCCTCCTCCCAGGCTTTGGTGATTAATTGGTGCAGTCTGTTGGACAGATTGTCTCCTCCGTGCTTCCATACTTCAGCAGGAATTCCATCACCCCCAGGTGCTTTGCCATCTTTCAGGCCGGCGATTGCTCTAGCCATCTCATCCATGTTTGGAATCTCATCAAGGCATGTGTTGGTAATGCGCTGCTGGATGTTGACAAGAGCTTCATGTTCTATGTCGCCAGGGACGTTGAGTAGTTTTTGGAAGTGTTCACTCCATCTTGCCACAACTCTCTTGCTGTCAGAGAAGGTCTCCATTCCATCTGTTGACTTCAGGTGAACAGGTCCCTTTTTCGCGGGTCCCCACACTTCCTTCAGTCCATTGTAGAAGCCCTTCATGTCATTTCTGTCTGCAGATCTCTGCAGCTCCTCTGCCTTCATTTCCCACCATTCTGACTTCAGGGCACGGGTGCGTTTTTGTAGCAGTCTGCAGGCATCTTTGTACGCTGCAGTGGTGGATCTAGTACTCCTGGTCTGCAACACTCTCTGGTGGGATTGGTCTCTTCTGCTTATTAGATTTTGTAGCTCCTGGTCGTTGGGGTCGAACCAGTCCTGGTGTTTTCTGTCTGGCTTGCCGAGAAATGTTTTAGCTGTGTTGTATACTACCTGTTGCAGAGCTGCCCATTCCTCATCTGGTGTTGAGCTTTCCTTCTCCTCCCATTGGGCGAGAGCGCTGTCCATCTCCTGCTCGAAGCTCTCCTATGACTGATGGTACGTAGTTTTGCTGTGTTTAGCTTGGTCGGTTTTCTTACCCCTTGTCTGTTGTGCTTTTGTCGTACTCTAAATGCCACTTTTGACCTCAGCATATGGTGATCGGTCCAGCAGTTAGCTCCACGCATGGCTCGAGTACTGTGGATGTCCATCTTATCCCGACACCTCGTGATGATGAAGTCGATCATATGCCAGTGTCTGGAACGAGGATGCATCCAGGTGGTCTTGCGTTCATCCTTCTGCTTGAACATGGTGTTCGTCACTATCAGTTCGAACTCAGAGCACAAAGCCAGTAGAAGCTCGCCATTGGAGTTGCGTTTCCCGATCCCATATTTGCCCATGACCATGGTCCATTTGTCATTGTCTCTTCCTATCCTTGCATTGAAGTCTCCTATCAGCAGTAGCTTATCGGTACGAGGGATGCCTCTGAGCGTACTTGACAGCTGGTTGTAGAAAGCCTCCTTGTTATCGTCCGGGTTTGTCATTGTTGGAGCGTAAACACTGATAATTGTAGCATAGTTGTCCTTGCTCAGAGGTAGTCTCATCATCATGATTCTGTCACTTACTGGCCGTGGCATTTCTGTCAGCATTGTCACGATGTCCTTCTTTATAGCAAAGCCCACTCCAGCCTCCCTTCTCTCTCTCCTTTGGGTCTGCCACTCCAGAAGAAAGAGTATTCCAAGTCATTAAGACTACCAGACTCTGAGAACCTTGTTTCGCACAGGGCGGCAATGTCTATATTGTACTTGGCGAGTTCCATTGCTACTAGTGCAGTACGTCTTTCCGGTCGGTCGGCTACTTCTCGGTCGAGGAGAGTCCTGACGTTCCATTGAGCGATTGATAGTTGTTCTCTTCTTCCTAGCTGATTTTTCACTGTCGACGGAAGATGGGGTCGAGCAGCGCGGTCCTTGGTAACCCGGGCGACGACCGGTCCGGTATGGTAATTCGTGCGGTTGTGCATTTCATGAGAGCTGCTTGCAAAAAGTGTTGAAGTGCTGCTGGCTTTTGCAAGTTACTAGCGGCACTCTCTCGGGGAGCAAATAGAGGTCTCACACCGGCAAGAACACGTCAAGACAGGCGCGAGCTATTTATCCCTGCAGTGGCTGGTCGGGAGATGTTGGGAGTTCCATTCATCAACCACCCTTGATGCTGCCACAATGACATGGTTTTCTGTTAGGGTTTGCTCCCTTAGCCTTCGGTTCTGTCGAGAACCTGTATCACAAGGCAGTGATTTTCAACTCTGCAATGCAGGGGCGTCAAACTCCCTGAGGTATTGTAGTACCAGAGGTACTGTAATACTTGCATACATACCCATTTCAAAAGAAATATCCCATTATAAACCATAGTATCAATAATTAAATAATATTATATTTAACCACATCTTACCATGTAGAAAGACAGCAAAGACCAACGTGACTACGAACAAGAGCCCATAGGTCAACAGGAGACATTTGGATCCTGCAACAAACAAACAAACAAACCCTAAATTGGCAACTCATTTAATAGATAATATTTTATTGATGGGAAGGTTCCAACTCATCGTGGTGTCATTTATAGTGCAGCTAAACCTGTTGTGTTATTTCAAGTTTTCATTCTTAGAAATGTTCATATTGTATAAATCTATACAAAAGAGCACAAAATATACCAATTCTATCCCTGTACCCTGGATAGATACTAAGTTGTGTGTGGAATGAAAAAGTAATATGACAGTGACGATTCAAGCATGAGGGTAGGCGTACTCTGACATCATGCGTGCATCCCACAATGAAGTGAGGCATCATGGGTATTGATTTGAATGGTTGAGAAAGTTGGGAAAATGTTCTGTCCACTTATGCCTGAATGCGGATCCAGTCACATTTGACCATTATGTGCCCGCCTCCTCCAAGTGACCAACCAACCAACACAGGCAGCTTCCTAGCGGTGCTGTGAGGGCAGAATGGCCCCCATTGATACAATGACAATTGTAATGACATGCCAGAGTATAAATATAGAGAACTTGTAGCGGGTGTTTATTTGAAAAAACATAATTAGTAAAATATAATATAACATTCTAGAGGGCCTAAATTCTCCGGAACCCGAGCTCAGGGGCGTAACAAACCAGAATTGTAAAACTTGATATTTTGAATTTTTTAACTTTCCTGTAGTGATTATTACAAATAGTTGTGTATATTATAAGTTATTGATGTGTTCCAAATGTGTTCAATATTGTATTATACCTAAATCTGTTTCACAAACCTATGTATCTTCTTTTATTCCAAAAGAGTTAAATAAATCCATTTTTAAACTTCCAGTCATGGTACATCAGACTAGACAGAAGTTGCATCTCTAACGCAATCACATAACAGCTTTGTTTCATGTACACCAACAATAAATAAGGAAATGACAAAACTTTAATTTTCATGACACTTGGTGTGTTGCTTACAGTCATGAATAAATTTTACCGTGAGAATTGACCATTTCGTTCCAGATATAGGTCACCAAATATTGCCCCGACCGTGACTACCTCCCAACCTTCCATGTTTTTACTCCTCTCCTAGGTGACATACAGGGATAGTGTTGGTGTTATTTTAATGTTCTTTGAAGAGTTGATCTTTGTTGACAATACAAACATTAAACAATGTGAAACATTCTTTTTAATACTGTTGCTTGACCTGCCAACCTCATTAATTCCTTGAGTATTACTCATTGTATAATTATCATGAAGATGCGCATCGCCGTGTTTTAAGAGTTATAACATTGTACTTGCATTATCTTCGTGTGTCACTTTAAGATGATAGGAACTAACAAATCATACAACAATTATGATCTAGAACTACATTTTAGCAGTAATTGTAATCGTAGCCGTAATCGGTTACACTTGTGGTGTAATCGTCCTCTGGTGGGAGGGATACACAAGTTAGTAACCACCAGCTATATATTTCAATTGATAATTTTTGGTCTTATATATTATTATTTTATATTGCATAGTTTTGTCTAACTAATTTTACTATTTATTGTTTTAATTGATGTACTTTTAAGCTGAATTTGTGTTTTAGTGAAATTACATTGTACATGTAACATCTTTGTGAGTCCCTTTTACTTCATCTACAGAAAGCAGAATGAATGGACAGGTCAGGTGTGCACCCCCCTTTTTCAGGGTCTGGATCCGCCAATGCTACGGGTCCAATTATTAAACAAGTTTCGTCTTTTGTTTACTGCATAAAGAATATATTACCAAATAGTCCAGGAGCACTAGATCATAAATGGACCAAACATGGACATACATAGAACAAAAACAACTTTGCAGGATATTTGTGGAATAGCATATTGAACGATATATCAAAGGTCCTCTAATTTGCCCTGTGTGTATTTGTCACAACGAGGCTAGATGCGTGAGAACATTTGTTTGTTTGTTGTTTCCAGCAGTTGACAACGTTATATTAACTGACTAGTCTGTATATTGTGGTTACCATAACTGGTGTTACGAGGCCTCATTCAGACCATTATTCAGACCATTATCGCCAAGCCAACCTCTTCATATGCTGGCAATGAGAGTGGTCACTGCCAGGGTGGCGTCCTCGGTTTTGTTACATACATCATCACCCTCATTCTCCCCTCACACATAAATCTTCCCTGCCGTCTCCCCTCCCCCATCCCTCGCTCTCATTCTTCCTCCCCTCCTACTCCTGCCAAATCTTCCCTAATAAGATCCAGTTTCCCAGCCATCTCCCCTGCCCATCCGTCGCTCTCATTCTCCCCTCCCCTCCTACTCCTGCCAAATCTTCCCTAATAAGATCTAGTTTCCCAGCCGTCTCCCCTCCTCCATCCCTCGCTCTCATTCTCCCCTGTCTTCCAACTCCCGCCAAACCTCTCTTCACTCTGTCCTCCCATATCAATCTCGGTCTTCCTCTTCTCCTTCCACCCTCCACACTGAGCACATCAAATCTCTCTTCCCGCTGTCCTCCCATCTCAATCTCGGTCTTCCTCTTCTCCTTCCACCCTCCACACTGAGCACATCAAATCTCTCTTCCCGCTGTCCTCCCATCTCAATCTCGGCCTTCCTCTTCTCCTTCCACCCTCCGCACTGTCCTCCCATCTCAATCTCGGCCTTCCTCTTCTCCTTCCACCCTCCATACTGAGCACATCAAATCTCTCTTCACTCTGTCCTCCCATCTCAATCTCGGCCTTCCTCTTCTCCTTCCACCCTCCGCACTGAGCACATCAAATCTATCTTCACTCTGTCCTCCCATCTCAATCTCGGCCTTCCTCTTCTCCTTCCACCCTCCGCACTGAGCACATCAAATCTCTCTTCACTCTGTCCTCCCATCTCAATCTCGGCCTTCCTCTTCTCCTTCCACCCTCCACACTGAGCACATCAAACCTCTCTTCACTCTGTCCTCCCATCTCAATCTCGGCCTTCCTCTTCTCCTTCCACCCTCTGCACTGAGCACATCAAATACTGTGGTTGAGACGACCGACTAATCTGCTCAACATTAATTATGATACATACCTTCACCAGCTTCAATCTTCCGTTAGTTAGGTGTGATATGTAGTGTGTGGCGTATGTAAGCGAAGGTTACAAGTTATGCTGTGAATCTTAAAATACACTCACCTTTTAATGTTCTTTTTACTTCTGCGACGTCTGCACTCAGACGTTTTTGCAGTGCAAAGTTAGAAGCCGTGAGTTTCTGAATATCATGAAAATTAAAAACAAGAACCAGTGGAACGCAGGGTATTAAAAACTCAATATTTACGCTGATGACATATATGGTGGTCACAAAGTTCAGTATTAGTACCAGTCCAGTAATATCCTGAACATTCAACATATCCTTAATGTTCAACATTACAATGGAATTGGTGATGTTCAGAATATCATACAGATTTGACATCACAGTTGACGATCTTAACATAGCATGATATGTATTACAGTTACCTATTTATGGCACTTATACTTTGTTAGTATACAACACTCTATATATTCATGTTGGTCAATCATGGAAAGATATGATTTCCCTTCTGTTAAGTTATCTCACACAACACTGCACCAATAGATTCACCTGTTACGTTGACATGTGATCATTTCTGGCTAAACATTACAAAATCAAAGAACGTTCAACATATTCCCAATTACACATTTCATGTGGACGACTGCTGCACTGTGAATATCACACAAGTAACCAGAGTTTAGTATTTACCTGTCTGATGTCAGAATTCACTTGTTGCCAAGCCTGGCGTTCTTGTGTGAGAAACGCAGCATCTCTCACATCAAGGGTCGTGGTTTCGATCTAGAACAAATTATTTATTAAACTGTTTAAAATGTGTGTGATCAATTTATATATATATTATATATAAATATATATATAAATGTATATATATGTATATATATATATATATATATATATATATATATATATATATATATATATGTACATGCATGCATGTATAATCAGCAATCACCCATATGCCTGCAGTAGTACCAGCCAGCCTACTGGCTTGCTTTCCTGCTGCACATACACATAACCATAACCACGCTGATATTAAACTACTTATATAATTCTATAATCAATCAAAAGTTGATAAATACAATGTTTTTCACGTACCTGTCGGATGTCGAGGACAGCCTGTTGAGCATCTGGGTCATTCAGCAGTTGTGCCTGGTCCTCCAGTAACCTGACCATCAACCGTATGTACGACGTCAGATCGGTTGCTGTAACCTTCATTGTTGAGCTGTGCATGATTTCGTTGCGCACCTTTTTCACCTACATTTCAAAGTGTGAATGTTGTTTATTACAAGAACATTTCACAAATCACAACCAACTATTAAACCACACTGGGTTCACATGTATGTACATATGCATACCACCGCATTGCTTGTATCATTGAATACATAAACAATTTTATTTTAATTTAATTTGACTCAAAGCATGAATAAACATATTGTTTTGAACGCTATTTTCGGTATAATATATTATAATAATAATATATAGTTTTAGTCATGTTAATCTTTCCACATGTCGCTGGAAAGGTCATTGACAAGGATGAATGTATTTCATATCGAATTAGCATAGATTAGTAAGTAACGCAATGTGAATCACTAATACAGTCTGACCCAGCCGTGGCCGCTGGGATGAATTGGCTGCGTGGGGCCGATAACTTGCAAATTTTTGCTGACTTGCACATAACTTGCACATCTTGGCTGAATCGAACTGAATCGGCAGGAAGCATTTTGATTCGGCGGCCGCTGATAGAAAGGCTTTAATTTTGAACATACACATATATATATATATAATTATATATATATATATATATATAAATATATATATAATGTGTGTGTATATATATATATATATAATGTATATATATATATATATGTGTGTGTGTATGCATGCACCCACACACATATATATATAATGTACACACACTCAATATGATAGATTCTTTAAGTTTAAAACATATTATTAACATTGATTGTTGATGTTGTTGGAAAAATCGATATATATTTATATATAAATATATATATATATATATATATATATATATATATATATATATATATATATATATATATATATAAATATATATATATATATATATATATATATATATATATATATATATATATATATATATATATATATATATATCAACTTACAGCATCAGCTTTTCTTCTCAAAGCTGCACTGAAGTGCTTGCAATTGGTGAGCAGCTGTAATATGCCCGAGGCATCAGTGTCGTTTGAAGAAACACTAGTCGGGTCTTGACCTTGAGCCATGAACAGTTTGGCAACTTGCCACGGTTCAATGGGCCACTCGTTGATATTACTGTTATTGGCGGTCAATTTGAATCCAACCCAGGGTAGGTTTGTCACGATTCCAGCCAGCCACTGTGAGCAGACACTGCTGCTGCTGCCACAGGCCACCGACCAGTTACCTCTGCTATACACAAGGTCTGCATTCGTACAAGGCACACTGCATTGCGTGCTACCATAGAGGGCCACCAGGGAGTTGTGGAAGGTGATCATTTCACTACGGCAGAACAATCGGAGGCCTTCAACCGTGCGGTGAACGGCCCTAGCAGCCTTCAGCCAGTTGATGTATTCAACATCATTTAACTGGCCGATGACTGCTGGTGGGACCGTTGCCATGGTGACACTTGTGTGGTGTGTTCTAAAACAGAAGACAACAATAAGGTAACATTAAAATGTCATAGCTCTTATGTGCTGTATTAATTTGATATGTGGTAACTTAAACACACATATAAATCATTTGAACAAAATGAATAGTTGCATATTATCAGTGTTCCAATCTTATTTAAGTTTTTTGATAAATTACATTAGAAGTGACTTTAGGCCATTGACATTGCCCCAAGGTCATTAACCCTGGACAATACTCCCACGCTAGGATAATACCCCTAAATGATATGTTTATTAGATTTATGATTTGTTTTAGGTGTTAGCATTTGTTATTATTAGGGTTTTGATTAGGGGTTTTGGGGAGGTTTTCTTCGAGTAGCATTTGGTCTGTTTGGGTACACACTATTGTAATGTGTTTCAGGATTCAGGTATGGCATTTATAGGACGGGATTATTGTAGGGGGATAACGTATCCATTTCTCCTTAGGACATTACCCTCTGGGGAATATTGTCCGCGAGGTAATGTCATAAGGTGGAAAGTCATAGAACCATTGAAAAGTGACCTCATAGAAAATTTAACAAGGGTTAATTGTCTACATATAATTCTGACCCCAGAGCTAATAGCAATGTACCCATTGAATTGTGACACCCACAATACACAATAGGAGACAATTATTTTATTACAATTTTCAAGTATAATTATTTTCAGTTTAATTTTTATTTAGCAGTTAGACTTGTCATCTACCGACAGCTATAAAAAATCTTCTAACGGACTCTCAGTCATACACAGGCACGTTGCTCAACAGCGATTACCGACTGCTCGTCGCCAAACTCGACCTCAGACAAATCTTCGACGTTTGGGGTCCAATCGAGAAGACGCACTCGTTGAAACACATTCGGTACAACACTGAGTTACTGACTAGCGAGCACTTTTGAAAACAGTTCTGTGCATCGTGTCAGAATAGTCTGACCTCAACATAAACACTTCAGCCAGTGAGAGATGGAACCCAGTTGAACACACACACTGATATCGGTGGCGGAATTGACCACTGGTCAACAGCCCCAGTGGCCAGGTGAGACATACCACACTGCGCCGAAATTGCTATCATGGGCATCCGGAGGGGGGCAACGGGGGGCACATGACCCACCTGGTACCTGGATTTTGTAAAATTTTAATTTAATTAAAAAAATTTATGATGAGTAGATTGTTTAATGTTTGTGTTAAGTAGATCATTGTTCATTGAAAGTAGACATTTTTGGTTAAGTGTAAAGATTTCTGGTCAAAATCATACAGCAGAATTGTTTGCCCCCTTTGGAAAAAGCCTGTGGATGCCCCTGATTGCTTCAAAGTCCATGGAACAACGAGATGCAGTATGAAAGCCGGGCCCAGTCTTTTAATATTTGCCACATTGTATTAACATATTTATTTGACTACCTGTCCAGTTGTGCATGCGTGAGTGCATGCGTGAGTGCATGCGTGTACCGCCACACGCCTAAACCGTCTCACATACACCCACCTCCAATGGTTACCATTATTTCCCCCACCCAGCAAAAATCACATGTTGACTGTCATAGAGGGCAAATATAAATTAGGCGGAGTCACATAATTGGCGGTTTGACCAATTAGCTACGTCCAGGGTTGAAAAAATCATGATTTTTTCAAATAAACAAAATACGATGTTTTTTAATTAAATCAGATTTATTTATCTATATTTTTAATCTGGTATATAGACATTTATATAGATGCTTATATTTATAAACTCTTTCAAACGTGTTCTATTCAAATCAATTTGGGTACTTGTCTTAACAGAGGGTACATGATTTTTGCTTATATAAAGACATTAGACAATGTCCACAAGGCCTCACCCCCTGTATTTGCATAATAATACAGTAGTAGTAATAATAATAATGTTTTATTTCCGGCAAGAGCCCATATATATATATATATACATACAAGTAAAAAAAAAACATAAATATACACACATGTTGAACAATAGAGATACACGTAGTGAAACAAATATATATAAATATACATACATGACGTGTAGTAAAAATATATATAAAATAAGTCAGGATAAAAAATATATTTGTATAAAAGTACAAGCATCATGAATTAAAAGATTTAACAAGAGTTAACCAGATTTAACAAGATTTAACAAGATTGCCATCTCGAACAACTAGTTCCAGATGGCAAGTGGACAAGGAAGCCATTGGCTTATCGAGAGTCCAACAATTTTCTCATCTATGTGTAGCCCGCCCTTATCAGATATCTGTCAATTCTATTTTTAAACATATTCACACTACTAGCATTAACACAATCATTTGGCAGTTTGTTCCATTCATTTATCACCCTCTGTGAGAAAGAGTACTTTCTCATGTCCAACCTACACTGCTCCTTAACTAATGCTGCTTTGTGTCCTCTGGTTCTACTGCCTTCTTTAAGTTTGAAGAACATATTCCTATCAACATCCTCATAACCGTTCACTATTTTAAACACTTCTATTTGGTCTCCTCTTAGTCTCCTGGTCTCTAGTGTTGTCAAACCACATTGTAATAAGCGACTTTCGTAACTAAGGTCTCTTAATTCAGGAATCATCTTAGTTGCTCTTCGTTGTATTCTTTCTACCTTATCTATGTCTTTTTTACGATATGGCCTCCATGCTTGAATACAATATTCCAAATGTGGTCTAACTATTGCTTTGTACAGGGGTACAATTAGATGTTTCTCCTTATACGTGATAGTTCTCCTAATTAGCCCTAGAATTTGATTTCCTTTCGAAGCAGCAATCCCACATTGCTCTGAAACTTTCATGTCAGCATTAAATGTTACTCCTAAATCCTTTTCTTGTGTGGTTCTACCTAGTACAGCATCCCCCATTTTATATTCCTCGTCCATATTTCCATGTCCTATGTGTATACACTTACACTTCCCAAAATTGAATAACATTTGCCGTTTTTCTGACCATTTAACTAATTTTTCTAGATCATCCTGTAAACTTTGTTTATCTGTATCATTGGTAACCTTTCTGTATACTTTTATGTCATCTGCAAATTTGAGTACTTTGCTAGATATGTCATCCTCCAAATCATTTATATATATTAAAAACAGTATAGGGCCTAACACTGATCCCTGTGGTACCCCACTCAAAACAGATTTCCAGTTTGAAATCTTACCATCTACTATTACTCTCTGTCTTCTGTGTGTAAGCCACTTTTCTATCCAGTTGATTACATCATTGGCTATACCATGGGCTTTTAGTTTAAGTAACAATCTTTGATGTGGCACTTTATCGAAAGCTTTCTGAAAATCTAAGTAGACAACATCCACTGGTGACCCGTCATCTACCCACTTTGTAATTTCTTCTAAAAAACATAAGAGATTGGTTAGACATGACCTTGCTTTTAGGAATCCATGTTGAGATGTATTTATTAATTTATGTTTTATGAGGAATTCCACCCAGTGGTCTCTAATTAATGTTTCAAGTAATTTACATACAACTGATGTTAAACTCACTCGTCTGTAATTTTCTGGCTTCTTCCTCGATCCCTTCTTAAATAGCGGCGTAATGTTTGCTTCTTTCCATTCTGAAGGAACTATTCCTTCTTCTGCTAGTTCTAGTGACAAGTTAAATAAGTTTGCAAGTGGTGTACTAATTTGATCAACAATTTCCTTTAGCAGTTTTGGTGGTATCCCATCAACTCCAGGTGATTTATTATCTTTCATCTTCTTAATTTTCTTTGCTATCATTTCAGGAGTTAAAAAAGCATACAACTGATCAATCCAATGTTTAATCAATGGACTTCATGGCATAATCTGTCTTGGAATGGAAAGCATGCCCAGGACAAAACCCCACTCGGACATAACCCCACTGGACATAACCCCACTGGACGAAACCCCACTCGGACATAACCCCACTCAGACAAAACCCCACTAAGACAAAACCCCACTTTTATTTTTTTAGAAGTAATGAAAATTTTTAAAATTAGGTAAAAATAAATAATATTTTGAAATGAAGTAACTATATTTCTGCTTGCACTTGAAAAGGAATTGTTTTCAAATGTCAATTTGGTCCTATTAGATGTTTAATATAGCCATAAATTAAGTGGATGTTTCTCTGTTGTACTTGGTGATGTACGTAATGGGATCATCCCTGACAGCAGTTAAGGGAAGTCAGTAGAATTGGCTTCTTCTAGCTGCTACATCAGAGCTAAATGGTTCAAGGGGAATAATTTAGGACATCAATTTAAGGTAAGCCAGTAAAATTGGCTTTTCTTAGTTGCTAGTTACATTACAGTTGACCGGTATTAAAGGGTATAAAAGGACACCAGTAAACATGAACCTTCATTATTCTACAACATGGAGATCGTCATCAACAACAAAGGTGGTCTAAAGCTGATGCACGGAGGTTGCATATACACCCGAAAATATATCAAAAAGACTGTCCGATGGGAGTGCTCCAACCGCACAGCGTTCAGTTGTAAGGGAGGTGTGACTACCAATGCTGAGGTAAATATTTTGTGTAAATATCCAGAGATGAGAAATTATAGATATATAGCTGATTTCAGATATTTTTGTTTAGAATGTCAAATTAAAAAAACACTGAAACAAATTATAATGAAGGCCTGTTGTATGGTACTGTGTAAAAGTGTCCTTGGTTAGAAAATGTATTACAATTTTTGTATCATAACAGTATACAAAATTTAACATTTGCCACCTGATGTACAATTATTTTCTGATTGTGGTTGGATCGAATTACCGGTTGGATGAACTAACGGTGCACATAAATACCATCAATTTAGATTAATATTGTTCTGCTTTGATTAATAATTTAAATTGTTTCATTATGAATGCACTTAAAATACGCTTTGATTGGAACAACCAGTTCTTAGTCACCTGGTTAATAGCTTGTGAATATGTGCCTGATAAAATGTAATAATTAACACGTTTCATCCTATTTGCTTAGAACTATTTCATTACCTATATGTTATATGAATTACTGTTGCATTTTCAAGGTCAATGTTGATAATAAAGTTTCAGAAAATGTTAATTTCCATGTATTCAAAATTACCTTCTCCAAGGACAGTACTGTCCATCATATGATTTTCAAAGAGCAGATTGTCAACAAAAACCATAATATTATATGATTAATTATACCACTATCACACTTTTGCCATATGAAGCTTCTTTGTTGTGGATAATTTTCCAGAGACCTTAATTTTTTGATCCAGTTGTCCAAATTTTTTATACAATACAATGCTACAAACATGAATGAAAATTTGAAAAATTATTACTACCTTTTCATATTACAACTAATATTATATTTATACACTGAGGGGCATTGGACACTGTGTGAGATGGAAGTAGTTTAATTAATGTAGTTTTCATGATAACAATATGTGAGGTAGTAGTTTAATGTAGTTTTCATAGTTGCATATTTTTCAATGTTGTATGGTGATACATTGTCATTGACATTAATAAAACAGAAAATTACAAATATTGTTGTCTTTGAATCTATATGCAGTAGGCCAAAGGGGGTTTTGTCTGAGTGGGGTTGAGTGGGTTATGTCCGAGTGGGGATTTGTCCGAGTGGGGTTTGGTCCGAGTGGGGTTATGTCCAGTGGGGTTATGTCTGAGTTGGGTTTTGTCCAGTGGGGTTATGTCCGTTTACCGGCTGTTGCAGTGATAACTATTGTTTGCTGAGAGGGTGGATTAGCACCTGTCCAGGGTTATGTGTACTGTAAGGGTCTCCAACCAGACTGCAAACTGGTACAGTATTAAACAATTGTAGCCCAGACTGTCTCACTTGGGTCAACATACTGGTAACAAATTGGTAACAACTAGCACAAGCTCTAAGTGGACTTTAACTTAGGGCTTCTGACTTGAAAAGATAGTTCCTCTGGAAGACAAGTTTGTGTGGCTTCACTGCATTCAGAAAGAGAATAGGTCAAACATAAACAATGTCATAAAATATTTCACTATCAGGCTATCTGATGACAACACAACTACACAAGTGCACGTACTTTGTGCTTTTGTATTAAAAAACATACAAAACTTTGTTGATCTCGATGCTTGTAAACAATTATTTGTGTTAAATTCATATAAATCAGTGATTAAAAAATCGGAATTAAAAAAAAATCATCAATCAATGATTTTTTTGGAGTGATTTAAATCAATGATTTCAATCAAATGATTTAAATCAAACAACCCTGGCTACGTCAGCAGCAAAATTTACTAAATTGTTATCAAAACCAAAATTTCACCCACAAGGAGTAATATCATTTCAGTAAAAGTTAGCCAAAATGTTAATTAATGGCAGACCCATGCGCAGATAGGTTGATTTAATGGTAAGGATGTACGTTTTTATTTTGCGGTTACAAAGTCGACTATACACACACGTCTATTGACTACACTTTTCTTGATGTTTGCTAGGTCAATATTATTATTTAATTCAAAATAACTTCTTGGTCTGGCGTCCGGCTTTCATACCTCATCTCCAGGGAGCGATTATATGGTAATTGCCCGGGCCTGGCGTCTCAATGTCAAACAGGCCCGGGTAATGCAGGCCACGGCGACTACACACATATATTTAAATTTACGGCACTTTTCTCGATGTTAGCTATGTCAATATTATTTTATTGAAAATAATTTATGAGACCGGGTGTCCGGGTCCGGTGTCTGAGCCCACGGTCATACTGGTGTCCGGCTCCGGCATCTGAGCCCATGGTCACACTGGTGTCCGGGTCCGGCGTCTGAGCCCACGGTCATACTGGTGTCCGGCTCCGTCATCCGGACCCGGCTTTCATACTGCACCAAACAACGACAGCTGAAACTGTGGTTAGAGAACATGTCAGATGTCACTTGCCGATGTGAACTGAAATGCGAGACTCAGCAATATTAGAAACATTGTCTCAGAAGTCGAATGCCTCTGCGACCCGCCAAAATGTTTCGTGCCATTCGCTGGGTAATTCTACTTTGGCCACAATAGCTATGAATTCTTCTCATATATAAGAGCAACAGTTTGTAGCCATTGAATGCTATTAGTATAGTAGAGGGTCGTGTAGTGGTTTAAATGGCCATAAATATGCGTTATGGGGTGGGGGTTGGGCCTCTATTACTGGAGGCCTGGTGGGACAAAGGACCGCCCCACCTTTGCTACTTCTACTTCTGTCATTTAATAATTGTTTCTCAATGAGCAACTTTGTATTTGCAACTAAGCGATATCTCATTTGATATACATGTATTGTATTTTATTGTTCCTGTAGCAAACGAGCTCAGGGTTCTGCCATTAAGCATCAGCAGGGTATAAATGTATATATGTACGTATGAATGTATGTATGTATGTGTATTTATGTATGTATATATGTATGTATGTATGTATAGATATATGTATATATGCATGTATATGTATATATATATATATATATATATATTTATTCATTTAACGTAGTGGTTTAAATTGCTACAAGTGCGCGTTCTATCATAGTAAATTGGCATTTTCTAATATAGCGATCTATGGTGTAGCTGTTTAAATCGCCATAACTATCTTTATTATATAGTAAACTGGCATGTAGCGGTTTAAATCACTACAACTGCACCTCCTATTTAACGGACTATCGTGTAGCGGTTTACACCACCACAATTGCGCATTCTGTATAGCGGACTATCTCATAGCAGTCGTTACAACTGTCTTTCCTAGATAGTAAACTGGAGCGTAGCGGCTTAAATTGCTACAACTGCGCCTCCTATATATAGCTGACTATCACGTAGCAGTTTAAACCACTACAACTGTCTTTCGTAGATAGTAAACTGGAGCGTAGTGGTTTAAATCGCTACAACTGTCTTTCCTAGAGAGTAAACTAGAGCGTAGTGGGTTAAACTGCTACAACTGTCTTTCCTAGATAGTAAACTGGAGCGTAGTGGTTTAAATCGCTACAACTGTCTTTCCTAGAGAGTAAACTGGAGCGTAGTGGTTTAAATCGCTACAACTGTCTTTCCTAGATAGTAAACTGGAGTGTAGTGGTTTAAACCGCTACAACTGTCTTTCCTAGATAGTAAACTGGAGCGTAGTGGTTTAAACCGCTACAACTGTCTTTCCTAGATAGTAAACTGGAGCGTAGTGGTTTAAATCGCTACAACTGTCTTTCCTAGATAGTAAACTGGAGTGTAGTGGTTTAAATCGCTACAACTGCACCTTCTATGCAGCGGACTATCGTGTAGCAGTTTAAGCCGCTACAACTGTGCTTCCTTTTATACAGTAAATTTTCGCGTAACAAACCGAATGACATACCCACAACTTTGCCTCATGTGTCGTAAAAATAATGTCGCAAAGTTGTAGAAATGGCCACAACTAATATTATTCAATATCCTGTTTTTTTGTACAGTATTTATACTTTATTGAAATTGTCATGCATCCAGTTCTTTCAGTTAATACTGTTACTATTTTACAAGGGCATTGCGCCAACTGTTTTTATATAGTCGATTTCCTGTTGGCTCATGAACAATCAATAACACGTTTCAACAAGAACGTTCGCATTAGTTGGTTGAACATTACATCAGTACACTGTGGACAGTCTGGCTGAGTGGCTCACAGATTACTTCAGTACACTGTGGACAGTCTGGCTGAGTGGCTCGCAGATTACATCAGTACACTGTTGACAGTCTGGCTGAGTGGCTCGCAGATTACATCAGTGTATCAGTGATTACATCAGTACACAGTGGACAGTCTGGCTGAGTGGCTCACAGATTACATCACTACACTGTGGACAGTCTGGCTGAGTGGCTCACATATTACATCAGTACACTGTGGACAGTCTGGCTGAGTGGCTCACAGTTTACATCAGTACACTGTGGACAGTCTGGCTGAGTGGCTCACAGTTTACATCAGTACAGTGTTGACAGTCTGGCTGAGTGGCTCACAGATTACAACAGTACACAGTGGACAGTCTGGCTGAGTGGCTCACAGATTACATCACTACACTGTGGACAGTCTGGCTGGATGGCTCACATATTACATCAGTACACTGTCGACAGTCTGGCTGAGTGGCTCACAATTTACATCAGTACACTGTCGACAGTCTGGCTGAGTGGCTCACAGATTACATCAGTACACTGTGGACAGTCTGGCTGAGTGGCTCACAGTTTACATCAGTACACTGTGGACAGTCTGGCTGAGTGGCTCACAGATTACATCAGTACACTGTGGACAGTCTGGCTGAGTGGCTCACAGTTTACATCAGTACACTGTGGACAGTCTGGCTGAGTGGCTCACAGATTACATCAGTACACTGTGGACAGTCTGGCTGAGTGGCTCACAGTTTACATCAGTACACTGTGGACAGTCTGGCTGAGTGGCTCACAGTTTACATCAGTACACTGTGGACAGTCTGGCTGAGTGGCTCACAGTTTACATCAGTACACTGTGGACAGTCTGGCTGAGTGGCTCACAGTTTACATCAGTACACTGTGGACAGTCTGGCTGAGTGGCTCACAGTTTACATCAGTACACTGTGGACAGTCTGGCTGAGTGGCTCACAGTTTACATCAGTACACTGTGGACAGTCTGGCTGAGTGGCTCACAGTTTACATCAGTACACTGTGGACAGTCTGGCTGAGTGGCTCACAGTTTACATCAGTACACTGTGGACAGTCTGGCTGAGTGGCTCACAGTTTACATCAGTACACTGTGGACAGTCTGGCTGAGTGGCTCACAGTTTACATCAGTACACTGTGGACAGTCTGGCTGAGTGGCTCACAGTTTACATCAGTATACTGTGGACAGTCTGGCTGAGTGGCTCACAGTTTACATCAGTACACTGTGGACAGTCTGGCTGAGTGGCGCACAGTTTACATCAGTACACTGTGGACAGTCTGGCTGCGTGGCTCACAGTTTAACATCAGTACACTGTGGACAGTCTGGCTGAGTGGCGCACAGTTTACATCAGTACACTGTGGACAGTCTGGCTGAGTGGCTCACAGTTTACATCAGTACACTGTGGACAGTCTGGCTGAGTGGCTCACAGTTTACATCAGTACACTGTGGACAGTCTGGCTGAGTGGCTCACAGTTTACATCAGTACACTGTGGAGAGTCTGGCTGAGTGGCTCACAGTTTACATCAGTACACTGCGGAGAGTCTGGCTGAGTGGCTCACAGTTTACATCAGTACACTGCGGAGAGTCTGGCTGAGTGGCTCACAGTTTACATCAGTACACTGCGGAGAGTCTGGCTGAGTGGCTCACAGTTTACATCAGTACACTGCGGAGAGTCTGGCTGAGTGGCTCACAGATTACATCAGTACACTGCGGACAGTCTGGCTGAGTGGCTCACAGTTTACATCAGTACACTGCGGACAGTCTGGCTGAGTGGCTCACAGTTTACATCAGTACACTGCGGACAGTCTGGCTGAGTGGCTCACAGTTTACATCAGTACACTGTGGACAGTCTGGCTGAGTGGCTCACAGTTTACATCAGTACACTGTGGAGAGTCTGGCTGAGTGGCTCACAGTTTACATCAGTACACTGCGGAGAGTCTGGCTGAGTGGCGCACAGTTTACATCAGTACACTGTGGACAGTCTGGCTGCGTGGCTCACAGTTTAACATCAGTACACTGTGGACAGTCTGGCTGAGTGGCGCACAGTTTACATCAGTACACTGTGGACAGTCTGGCTGAGTGGCTCACAGTTTACATCAGTACACTGTGGACAGTCTGGCTGAGTGGCTCACAGTTTACATCAGTACACTGTGGACAGTCTGGCTGAGTGGCTCACAGTTTACATCAGTACACTGTGGAGAGTCTGGCTGAGTGGCTCACAGTTTACATCAGTACACTGCGGAGAGTCTGGCTGAGTGGCTCACAGTTTACATCAGTACACTGCGGAGAGTCTGGCTGAGTGGCTCACAGTTTACATCAGTACACTGCGGAGAGTCTGGCTGAGTGGCTCACAGTTTACATCAGTACACTGCGGAGAGTCTGGCTGAGTGGCTCACAGATTACATCAGTACACTGCGGACAGTCTGGCTGAGTGGCTCACAGTTTACATCAGTACACTGCGGACAGTCTGGCTGAGTGGCTCACAGTTTACATCAGTACACTGCGGACAGTCTGGCTGAGTGGCTCACAGTTTACATCAGTACACTGCGGACAGTCTGGCTGAGTGGCTCACAGTTTACATCAGTACACTGCGGACAGTCTGGCTGAGTGGCTCACAGTTTACATCAGTACACTGCGGACAGTCTGGCTGAGTGGCTCACAGTTTACATCAGTACACTGTGGACAGTCTGGCTGAGTGGCTCACAGTTTACATCAGTACACTGTGGACAGTCTGGCTGAGTGGCTCACAGTTTACATCAGTACACTGTGGACAGTCTGGCTGAGTGGCTCACAGATTACATCACTACACTGTGGACAGTCTGGCTGAGTGGCTCACAGTTTACATCAGTACACTGTGGACAGTCTGGCTGAGTGGCTCACAGATTACATCAGTACACTGTGGACAGTCTGGCTGAGTGGCTCACAGTTTACATCAGTACACTGTGGACAGTCTGGCTGAGTGGCTCACAGATTACATCAGTACACTGTGGACAGTCTGGCTGAGTGGCTCACAGTTTACATCAGTACACTGTGGACAGTCTGGCTGAGTGGCTCACAGTTTACATCAGTACACTGTGGACAGTCTGGCTGAGTGGCTCACAGTTTACATCAGCAGACTGTGGACAGTCTGGCTGAGTGACTCGCAGATTAACCTAAAACTGCACCAAACGCGTCATTTGTTATGCTGTTGCTAAGGTCCAACCACCGTCGCCAGATTGCTGGTAACTACTGACCACGTCATATCTCCAACGACACACTCTACCATCCATGCCACCAAATCAACAAAGCCATCCTTTTCACGGCGACGACGACAACGACGTTATTATTATTTACTGGATATAGACAGTAGATCAGCCCACATGACTTGTAGTGTCCCTCTTATCCACTCCTCGGCGCCACTCGTATTGCAGTGTATTTATAAACACCTCTCACAAACACACAGTTTTTGATGTATTTTGATGGGTGTCTATTCCGGCAGTTGCATCAGTCATCACGAGGCATAGGAGAGTTGTTGGCGCATCCCGTTTATTTGAGTAAGAAAAATAACGAGATAAAGTAAATACATCAGTACTTGTTCTGTCATTTTCCGTTTCGTTGTAGTAGCATGACCAGGGTTTTTTAAGGCCTTTCACACAGGCAATTTGTGAAAACCCTCCATGCCCGTGTGATATTCAAAAGTAAAATAAAAAATATTGTGTTGTGTATATATGTGCAGTAATGCGCCTGATAAAAGTAAAAACATGTTTGCCATTGCCTGTATGAAATGTTGCACTGCCCGTATGAGCTGACCTTGAAAAACCGTGAGCACGACAATCATTATAACACTGTGGTACGTCAATTCTGTACGCCATCACGCCCATGTGTACATGTCGGCATTAATTGGGGTTAGATCACTGTTTATGACATACGAATAAAGTGGCAATGATTTTGAGATGGTGCCCCCTTTTCTGATTTATTTGTTCAAAACAAAATTAAACAGGAAATTCTGAATATTTGAGGATCACAACAGTGATGATGGTCAGACACTTAAATTCACCCCCCCCCCCGTGTATGTAAGCAAAATCTTCTTGTTTTTGTAACATCTGACATGGGGCATCTCCTACGTTGATTAAGTAAATGATAGGATTTCAAAAAAAATGGAAGCAGGTCAGCGACATGACATGCGACAACGTGTTACATTGTCATCAAACCAGAATGCTATTTCACGTACAGGGCTAAAACATTTATATTTTCGCCTATGCCTGTGGAAGCATAAACAATTATATACCCACCATTGCAGAAACCCCTGCCTAGTGCCTACTGCAATGAGAGATGTGAATACAGTCGCTGCGTCCAGGCAGCAAGACACATGTTGTGTGTGGCCTTTGAGGCATTGCGTTAAATAACACCGATGATGACGATTGATGTGTTAATGATAATACATGATGTGTTAGTGATAATACATTTACGTTAAATAACAGCGATGATGTGTTAATGATAATACATGATGTGTTAATGATAATACATTTTATACATGTTTAAAACATCTTAATTTATCTTAACTTGCTCAACTGGTTTTAACTTATCTTAATTTATTCAATTTATTTTGGCTTACATTGTTAGCGCATTTGCGCAGGTATTACCCTGATATACAGCGTGTTATATTATATATATATATATATATATATATATATATATATATATATATATATATATATATATATATATATATGTGTGTGTGCTTAACTAGTTTAATTTATTATAACATTAATAATTAATGTTACCAACCTCAATCCGACACCTTGTGCTGATGAGGCGGTCGTCTCCAGTGGAGACGTTGTCTTGCATTCATAGTGGAGTCAGACAATCATCAATGTTCCACTGTTCACATGGGTTTCACTATTCCACACCACGTAGAGTTGATGGTATTCCCCTCCACAACCATGGAGGTTGTTCTGAGTTCATACTGGGTTTATGCAATCATCAACATATCAATCATATACATACCATATACACTGGCATACTATCTCACATATTGTAGAAATATGGCATATGTGTCCATCACAACCACATTTGCTGTCCGATCACCAACATTCCATTGATGTGATGGCAACTCTTTCACAATCTCACATATCGTAGAAATGTGGCATCCTTGTTCATCACAGTCGCATAAGCTGTCCAATCAGGAACATGTCACTGATGTGTTCACAATTGTTTCACAATCTCACACCTTGTAGGAACGTGGCATTGTGTCCACCATAGCCACATATGCTGTCCGATGACAAACATTCCATTGATTTGTCACAACTGTTTCACAACCTTGTAGAAATGTGGCATTGTTTTTCTTCATTGCCACAAGCGCTGTCCGGACATCACTGCCAAAATACACAATAACCAACACTCCACGGAAAACATTCCACAAACTCACATCCGGTAGAAAGTTAGTAGTTTGTTTTCCACAGATTGAGAAGCTCTCCCGAATCCACAATGGTCTTACACAATCACTGACAGTCCAGTGATGTGACTATGTATGTTACACAACTCACACCAGGCCAAAGTTGGTGATATCACTGTCTTCACTTTTACTAGTGCTGTTCTTTTAACTTCTGATCTCCATACTTGGTCTTGAGCTTAATCACAGCACCTGAAACAACAATATACGTTATTAATCAATCTTGCTTATTATCAAAACTGTTTTCTATGGGAATCGTTACGGTGTAATGATCATAACATAATAATGTAATGTGAGATGACTACACATGTATGTAATATAATATCAACAATGCCTACAAAGCTCTGTGTTGTACGAGAATCATTACAATGTAATAATGATAATATAATAATTCAATGAGCTGTTGAATGCAAGGTCATCTGTTGTTAGCGGACATGGACTAAAATGGATTTTGTGAACTACTTTGGAAGGAAATCATGACGGATGCAGCGATTCAAATTTGGTTTTTAAAAGAGCGATAAAATTATGGAACTGTATATGTATTATATAAATTAGCAATAGACGTGTTTAGTCTTGGGGCTGTTCACAATTGTTGTGTTTTAAAGAGTGGTAAAATTATGGAAGTGTATACGTATAAATAAACTAGCAATATACGTGTTTAACTTTAGGGACTGTTCACAATTGTTGACATTTACTAATCGTACAAAGCGTACACATTCCTACCCCGCACGAATTAGTACTTTAAAATTTTTATAATTGTCCAGATGCTGGGAGAAAAATGCTAATGATGCCAATGTGTAAAGGAATACTTTGGGTTCATCTAAAACACTGCATACAAAGTAGGATGTCACATCGTAAGAAGGGTGTAAACAAGCTTATGTGTACACTTTAGTTTTTCTTTTACTGAGTGATATGATTGCCATTTCCAAGTACTGCATTGAGACCCAGAAACGCACGCACAGCAACTAGTAAACTTGTGATGACACAATAGACAGTTTCAGCTATACGGTTCTCGTTCCCAACGTATCTCAATACTTAACCCTGTAAGTTGAACTTTTTTCATATGTAGCCGAAATGGAATTTTAGCTATAAGTTTGAAATGCTGGTGTGGTGGGGTGTGACAGGAAGTGGGAGGTGAATTCTAAAACAGGTGAGAGATGGGAGGTTAGCCTCAAAAATAGGTTGGACATGGAGCTGGTGGGAGATGTACTCTCACAATTGGTGGACGGTGAGAGGTTGGCCCCACAAAACAGGTGGGACTGAGGTTAATACCCCTGCCACACACCCCTCTAGTGCATTTCATGGCCTTCACCTTGCCATGCATGAGCGATTTCCCACCAGTTTGTTTACTCATGTAGTAGGAATCACTCACATCAATGCACGGTAGAGGTGACTGAATATGGTTTGTATACTCTAGTAGTAGGAATCACTCACATTAATGCATGGTAGAAGTGACTGAATATTGTTTGTATACTCTAGTAGTAGGAATCACTCACATTAATGCATGGTAGAAGTGACTGAATATGGTTTGTATATTCAAGTAGTAGGAATCACTCACATTAATGACTGAATATGGTTTGTATATTCTAGTAGTAGGAATAACTCACATTAATGACTGAATATGGTTTGTATATTCAAGTAGTAGGAATCACTCACATTAATGCATGGTAGAATGGATTTAATATGGTTTGTATATTCTAGTAGTAGGAATAACTCACATTAATGACTGAATATGGTTTGTATATTCTAGTAGTAGGAATAACTCACATTAATGACTGAATATGGTTTGTATATTCAAGTAGTAGGAATCACTCACACGAATGCATGGTAGAAGTGACTGAATATGGTTTGTATATGCTAGTAGTATGAATAACTCACATTAATGACTGAATATGGTTTGTATATTCAAGTAGTAGGAATCACTCACATTAATACACGGTAGAAGTGACTGAATATGGTTTGTATATTCTAGTAATAGGAATCACTCACATTAATGACTGAATAGGGTTTGTATATTCAAGTAGTAGGAATCACTCACATTAATGCATGGTAGAAGTGACTGAATATGGTTTGTATATTCAAGTAGTAGGAATCACTCACATTGAATCACGGTAGAAGTGACTGAATATGGTTTGTATAATCAAGTAGTAGGAATCACTCACATCAATGCACGGTAGAAGTGACTGAATATGGTTTGTATGCTCAAGTAGTAGGAATCACTCACATTAACGCATGGTAGAGGTGAATGAATATGGTTTGTATATTCTAGTAGTAGGAATCATGCACTCACATTAACGCACAGTAGAAGTGACTGAATATGGTTTGTATATTCAAGTAGTAGGAACCACTCACATTAAATCACGGTAGAAGTGACTGAATATGGTTTGTATAATCAAGTAGTAGGAATCACTCACATCAACGCATGGTAGAGGTGACTGAATATGGTTTGTATATGCTAGTAGTAGGAATCATGCACTCACATTAACGCACAGTAGAAGTGACTGAATATGGTTTGTATATTCAAGTAGTAGGAATCACTCACATCAATGCATGGTAGAAGTGACTGAATATGGTTTGTATATGCTAGTAGTAGGAATCATGCACTCACATTAACGCACAGTAGAAGTGACTGAATATGGTTTGTATATTCAAGTAGTAGGAATCACTCAATCAATGCATCCGGGACTAGTGCGCCGTTCACGGGTGATTACAAAATCGGCTTCTAAGAAACAAAGATGCTTTTAAGAGAAATAAATAAAAAGAAAAATTAGGAAACAAAATGCTAGTATGTATACATACATACATACATACATACATACATACATATATATACACTGTATATATATATATATATATATATATATATATATATATATATATATATATATATATATATATATATATATATAAATAAACCTATGTATATGGTTTGTATATTTTAGTAGTAGGAATCACTCACATCAATGCACGGTAGAAGTGACTGAATATTGTTTGTATATTCTAGTAGAAGGAATCACTCACATCAATGACAAATTAGTTAAATGGTCTGAAAAATAGCAGATATTATTCAATTTTGGGAAATGTAAATGCCTATACACAGGACAGGGGAACTTGGGTGTAAACTATAAAATGGGAGTTACTGTTCTAGGTACTACCATAAAAGAAAAGTAACAATAAGTTCTAATATGAAAGTTTCAGTGCAGTGTGGCATTGCAGCTTCAAAGGGTAATAATATTCTTGGGTTGATTAGGAGAAATAGAACATAATTATAAGGAAAAACAGCTAATGATATATCTGTATAAAACAATAGTTAGGTCTAATTAAAAAAAATTTATACAAGGTTGGAGACCATGCATATCGTAAAAAGGATATAGATTCAACAAATGAGAGATCTTAGTTATGAAGAACGCCTAAAAGAATGTGGTTTAACAACCCTAGAGAGAAGGAGGTTAAGAGGAGATCAAATTGAAGTTTTTATTGAATGGGTATGAAAATATTTATAGAAATATTTTTTATTATGAATGTTTACCAGAATGTTGTTAGAACTTGGAGAAACCTTTACAAGACAGTTTCAATTTTGTTTCTACGTCAACTAGATCAAACATTATGACCACTGTTATACTGAAAAACTGTACATTTTTGTAAGCATAACATTAGGCAATTTATTCTTCATTATTTGTGACCAGCGAAGCTTGACAGCTTAACAAAACTCTTCACAACTTTGTCAATAATAGTCTTTTTTAAATGAAACAAAGTGCAGCACGGAGTTTGAATAATATTTTTAAGTGTCTCATGTTTTTATTTAAAAAAAGCTCTGGTTTTTATTTATTAGAATTATCTCATATTTTTATATATCTCAAACACAATTAGTGTATTTCTTTTAAGTTTATTTTTAAAATATATACATAAATTATTGCTTTTAAAGTGTATTTGTTATACCATTTTGCAAATCACAAAATAAAATAAAGAAAACTAGCTCATTTACTTGGTTTGTTTTAAAGAATAGAACTGTACAGCCTACATCCTACTGTCTCCAGCCTACATCCTACTGTCTCCAGCCTACATCCTACTGTCTCCAGCCTACATCCTACTGTCTCCAGCCTACAGCCTACAGCCAAGCTGTCAGCCATGAGAGCATGCATGAGCACCTTCCAAGACCAAATCAGCTATATGCCAGACCGCTTAGAAACATCATACTTTGTCATTTGATAAATTATTATCTTGCTTTTGAGTCTCAATAGTTGTGTTTGCAGTCGTGTAACGTTTTCATGAAAACAGTAACATGTTAAGTGGTGAACGGTTATTGAATTGACCATATTGACCTCAGTCTAGGATATGCACTCGAAAACGAATTTAACTTTGTGTACAGGTGACAGCGGTCAGTGTAGAACTCAACCTACTTAAAGTTTTAATAGAACAGGCCGTTTTTGTATAAATCTGAAGAAACATTTTGTACAAGAGATCGATATTCCCAATATACTAATTCACTAACAGTTACTTCATCAATTAAATTCAAACAAATTATTAGAAAAGTTGTTTTGAGTGAAAAACTTACGAATATTTACTAGCTCATGTTGAATTTAGGAGTGGGTTGAATTTAATGCCAGTATATATGTGTAGTGTAAATGCCAAAGAATTGTACAGGTATTCTGCGTCCAGATAAATGCGGCAGGGCACAAAAATAGCGTTTATTTTCAGAGATAAAGTAGCACGCACTGATCGCGGCATTTACCAACAAGTGCCTATTTTAATTTTGAATGTCAGCATGTGTATTCCAATTAGCACATCATTTGAGTTAAACCGAGAGGCCTACTTGGCCAACCTGCATACTGTCAAACACGGCTGCCTTGTATTCATACTAAGCTTGCTCTCTGAGGGGAGGGAGGCAAGGGTTTCAAACTCCCACTTCCCTCTAAGGGGACGGAAGCAAGGGATTCAAACTCCCACTTCCCTCTGAGGGGAGGGAGGCAAGGGTTTCAAACTCCCACTTCCCTCTGAGGGGAAGGAGGCAAGGATCTCAACCTCCCACTTCCCTCTGAGGGGAGGGAGGCAAGTGTCTCAACCTCCCACTTCCCTCTGAGGGGAGGGATGCAAGGGTCTCAACCTCCCACTTCCCTCCATTTCTGTGATTCCATCCCCACCATTTTGATTGAACCAAAACATTACACACACTCGCACACTCATGCACATGCATGCATGCACGCACGTACACACACACACACACACACACACACACACACACACACACACACACACACACACACACACACACAGTAATCTAATGTAGCAGTAACGAAAACATTAACTTTACCAACTTATCCGATGTGAGAAACAGTGGGCGAATTGAGTGTTGGCCAAAAACTATACCCACATAAACGCTGGATTTACCAACATAAAGAGTCCCTAGAATAGTGATGATTGCGCGATATGAGTGAATTGATCAGTGCATTTTTATCACAGCCAATGGGTAGATCAGAGGCCACTGATGCAAGGAGGCAAATGAACATAGAAAGAGGCGAGTGGGTGTTGCCACTTGGGACTGAGATACTGTTCCCAAAGTTAGCGTATTAATATATAGATGGTGAGGCCTTGCTAACATCTTGTGTGATTATAAAAAAATGGACCATAAAAAATTCTTAAAACTGTTCACAGTAACCGCCATCATCTCATTGTAATGTTGACGAAGTTTAGGCAAAATCACATACATCCACAAGTGTTTTTACCCCCCCACATGCAATGCCTATCAATGTTTACATAAATATCCATGCATTCATGCGCCTATGTAGCCCTTAGCAGAAAAATTCCCCATAAATCCCTCCACCTTTAAAAGCTAAAACAAAATGCACTGTTTCACATCCAATAGCTTCTACAAACAAACTTCTGAATACGCCTGCCTAATTGCACACATGTCACATCATATGAATTGCTTAATTTTACATAAAATTATTACAATTTAATACGCCCTACATTTGTGTGAAACAATCAACAGGAAGTTCAACAACTATGGTCTGACCTCTAAAAGAAAAGCATTATAGTAATCAAATAATAGTATAGTACATCAAAATAACTGCCTTTGTGTTTTTTTTAATACATCGCCAATTGGTAGATCAGAGGCCACTGGAGCAAGGAGGCGAAGAAAGATAGAAAGTGGCAAGTGGGTGTCGGTGCCTGGGAGGAGTTACAACCAGACTGCCCCCCCCCCCAGTTAGAGTATTAATAGATAGATGGTGGGGTCAAGGTCACGCCATCTGAGGTCAGACCACAGTGCACTATTACATTGGTGACCTTGCTAATGTCTTGTCTGATTGTAAGAAAACTGGAACATCAAAAAATCCTTAAAATAAGAGTTTCTATGTAAGTTTGTATGTTATGTAAGGAGTAAACAGAAAGTTCGAGATGAGGTCGGACCACTCGAAAACAACAGTGGAAACATAATTTCAGGTGGGTTTTTAAATGGCAGAGGTCCTGAATGAGCATTTCAGCTCAGTTTTTACCACATAATATATCAGCTCACTTCCAGTTCCACCTAATAAATTTGAGGGCGATAAATCAGATCATTTATAGGGCAGTTATTTGTAACTCCTGAAATGATGGCAAAGAAAGTCAAGATGAAAGATAATTCATCACCTTGATGGGATGCCATCAAAACTGCTTCAGTTAAGGAAATTGTAGAGCAAATTAGTACACCACTTGCAAAAGTGTTTAACTTGTTACTAGAAAGAATAGTTCCTTCGGAATTTCAAATGGCAGAGGTCCTGAATGAGTATTTCAGCTCAGTTTTCACCACAGAAGATATCAGCTCACTACCAGTTCCATTTACTAAATTTGAGGGAAATAAATCAGAACAGTTGGGGCAGTTATTTGTAACTCCTGAAATGATAGCAAAGAAAATTAAGAAGATGAAAGATAATAAATCACCTGGAGTTGATGGGATACCACCAAAACTGCTTAAGGAATTTGTAGAGCAAATCAGTACACCACTTGCAAAAGTGTTTAACTTGTCAGTAGAAGGAATAGTTCCTTCGGAATGGAAAGAAGCAAACATTACGCTGCTATTTAAGAAGGGGTCGAGGAACAAGTCAGATAATTACAGACCATGAGTTTAACATCAGTTGTTTGCAAATTATTCGAAACATTAATTAGAGACCACCTGGTGGAATTCCTTTTAATACATCAACTAATAAATACATCTCAACATGGGTTCCTAAAAGTAAGGTCAGGTCTAACCAATCTTTTATGGTTTTTGTTGAAGGAATTACATAGTGGGTAGATGATGAGTCACCAGTGTATGCTGTCTACTCAGATGTTCAGAAAGCTATTTTATAGAAAAGTGGCTTACACACAGAAGAGGGTAATAGTAGATGATGGGATTTCAAATTGGAAATCTGATTTGTTGGATTGCTGCATCAAAAAGAAATCAAATTCTAGGGCTAATTAGGAAAACTATCACATATAATATATATAACAGCTAATTGTACCCCTGTACAAAGCAATATCTTCCTTGTGGACTGTTACCTTGTCGTGGTAAGGAGGCTTGTGTACCCCTATGACCCTCTGAGCTATACTGGTGGGAGGCAACTCCTGGCAGGTCCAACCATACCGGGCAGGTCTGGGGAGTGGTCAGACAAAGCACAGTCCAGCCACATCTCTTGATCATGGAGCCCGGGAGGAAAATGGTCTACGACCACTGCGGAAAACTTGTGGGCACAGCGGCTTGGGCTAATCACCCACTCAGTTGTTATTGAAATCGATTACAGAAACCGAAACCATGAATACTCAACCACACCTCGATCTGAGCAAAGCAGGCTGTCCTGAAAGGGTGCATATGAATCCCTTGGGTGAAAGCCGACAGGAAGCCCAAGGGAGGAAGAGTCTGCTACAGCTCAAGTCAAAAATTAGAATAGGATGCTGGAATGTCAGGACACTGTATCAGGCAGGAAAACTGGCACAGCTCGCCAAAGAAATGAGAAGATACAAGCTGAACATCATTGGAGTCTGTGAAAGCAGATGGAACACCTTTGGGAAGGTTACAACTAGCTCTGGAGAAACTTACTTGTACTCTGGGAATGAGAGAGAAGAAGATAAGATGCGCACACACATGGAATAGGGCTGCTCCTCTCAAAGGATGCAGCAAAAAGTCTCATCGAATGGGAACCAGTCTCGGAGAGAATCATCTCATCACAGCCAGGTTTACATCAAAAGGTCGGAACATCACCATTATACATTGCTATGCACCAACCAACTCTGCTGAATTTGAAGAGAAAGAGACCTTCTACCAACATCTACAAACAGTCACCCAAAAACTACAGAAAAGGGATATCCAAGTTGTTATGGGGGATATGAATGCCAAGATTGGAAAGGATAATGACAATTGGAAAGGCACAATGGGGAAAGAAGGTCTGGGACAGATGAATGAAAATGGTCTCCTGTTTGCAGATTTCTGTACTCTCAATGAACTGTTAATCAGAGGAACTCTCTTTCCACACAAGCCTACACACAAATCCACATTGATATCCCCAGATGTAAAGACGGAAAACCAAATTGACCACATAACAATCACCAAGAAATGGAGGAGAGTGCTTCTAGACGTCAGAGTGAAAAGAGGAGCTGACATTAACTCCGACCACCACCTCCTTGTGGGTGAATTTAAGATGAAGCTAGCAGCAAAGAAGAAGACGGATAACAAGGTACAAAGAAGGTTTGAGATAAGAAAACTTCAAAATACTAAAATACGACAGGAACTGGGAATCACACTACGGAACAGGTTCCAAGCATTGGAAGAGGGAAAAAACATTGATGAAAAGTGGGCAAGATGCAAGAATGCAATTACAGACACCTGTGAACAAGTACTAGGCTGCTGGGAAGCTAGGAGGAAGGACTGGATTACAGACGACACCTGCGAAGCTATTGAGGCAAGGAGGGAGACTAAAATGAAACTCAACAAGGAAGCAGATGACACAAGAAAAAAAAACTGCAGCAGGAATACCAGGAAAGAAACAAAACAGTTAAAAAGAAGACAAAGAGGGACAAGAAAACATATGTCGAAAAACTAGCAAACGAGGCTGAGATCGCAGCTAGGCAAAACAACTCCAGAGAGTTATACAAGATCACCAGACAGCCAGCAGGGAAGAACAAGAGCACTAGTCGCCCCATCAGGGACAAACAGGGAAACCTTCTCACTAAGGAATCTTTACAGTTACAACGGTGGAAAGAATATTTCCAAGATATCTTGAATAGGCCTCCACCAGATTCAATCCCAGACATTGAGGAAACAAATGAAGACCTTAACATTAATTGTGGTAGGATATCCAAAGAGGAGATCAAGAGAGTCATCAAAAAGCTGAAGCTAGGCAAAGCACCTGGAATTGACAATATACCATCTGATGTCTTAAAAGCTGATATTGGGGCCACCACAAACGTTTTATACAGCGTGCTAAATGAGATCTGGGATAAAGAGGAAATACCAACTGAATGGAAGACAGGTATGCTAGTTACAATCCCCAAGAAAGGGAACCTCAGTGAATGTAAGAACTGGAGAGGGATCATGCTTCTATCAGTGCCCAGTAAAATTCTCTGCCGTATCATCCTGGATAGGATACAAGAAACAGTTAACAAGAACCTAAGAAAGGAACATGCTGGCTTTAGAAAGGATAAATCCTGCACATATCACATTGGATTATCGTTGAACAATGCATTGAATGGCAGAGCTCCCTTTACATAAACTTTGTGGACTTCGAAAAAGCATTTGATAGTATAGATAGGACAGTTCTGTGGACGCTCCTGAGGCATTATGGTTTACCTACAAAATTTGTAACCCTAATAAAAGAGCATGTACGAAGGTTTCACTGGTCATGTCATCTTTAATGGACAAGTTTCAGAAGGCTTCCAGATTGGAACTGGAGTACGACAGGGCTGCTTGCTATCTCCACTGCTCTTTTTGATAGCCATAGACTGGACAATGAAAAGATCCACAGAACACCATCGTACTGGGATCCAGTGGAACTTGTTCTCACAACTAGAAGACTTGGATTTTGCAGATGATCTAGCACTACTCTCAGAAACCCATAAACACATGCAACAAAAAACTGAAAGGCTTCAAGAAAAAAGCAGCCAACTGGGTTTTAAGATCAATGTGGGAAAGACAAAAGTGATGAAAGTCAACAGCAGATCCTCCAAACCCATCTCACTAGAAAGTGGTACTGTTGAGGAAGTACAAGACTTCATCTACCTCGGGAGCAACATCAGTACAAATGGTGGAGCTGACAAAGATGTGGAGCTACGCATCAATAAAGCTCGCCATGCCTTCAGAACCCTACGCCCTGTATGGCTCACTTCCCAACTATCCATAAACACTAAGATCCGCATTTTCAACACCAACGTTAAACCAGTTCTTCTCTATGGCTGTGAAACGTGGAAAACTACTCAGTCTCTCAACAACAAACTCCAAGTCTTCATCAACAGTCGCCTCCGATACATCCTTAAGGTATGGTGGCCTAACAAAATATCAAATAAAGAGCTCTGGAAGAAAACCAAACAGGAAGAAATAAGCACTACAATCAAGAGGAGAAAATGGAGCTGGATTGGTCACACACTCAGAAAAGATCCAACAAATACAACCAAACAAGCACTGGACTATAACCCACAAGGAAAGAGAAGACAAGGAAGGCCAAAAATCAACTGGAGACGCTCAACACTACAAGATCTTGAAAAAGTGGGGGTCACCTGGCAAGAGGCCAAAGCTATAGCCCAGAAGAGAGTGAGGTGGAGAAACATGGTTGACGCCCTATGCTCCTGAAGGGGCCAAGAGGATTAAGTAAGTAAAGTAAGTAACACATAACACAAAGCAATAGTCAGGCTGCATTTGGAATATTGTATACAGGTATGGAGGCCATACTGCAAGAAGCTAGAAAGAATACAACGAAGACTAAGAAGAGCAACTAAAATGATTCCATAATTGAGAGACCTTAGTTATGAAAGCCACTTTTTAGAATGTGGTTTGACAACACTAGAGTCCAGGAGACTAAGAAATACCAAATAGAAGTGCTTAAAATAGTGAATAGCTATGAGGATATTGATAGGAATATGTTCTTCAAACTTAAAGTTGCTTCCTCAAATGATTCAGCCCATCGCGAATCCGGTTCATTTATGTCCAGATGTGAAGTGTGTGACTTGTTTTAAAAGGAATGTGCGCATTCTGTTTAATAAAAAATGCGTATTTTTTTCAAATCATCGAAAGAATTTACTTTAGTCGTTAGATCTGGTAAGGGTCCAAATAGTGGATATGGGCGATTCCATCGTGACTGACGTTACAATTTCAGAGACATATAGTCCTGCTGCTGACAAGTTAATCAACACTGATCCTTGTATTTATCTGTCTGACACCCTAGGCCCTTATATACTCTAAGGGCATTAACAATATATCCTTAGGTCTGCTGTGCTCAATATGGGGGCGGAAGTTAAGTGCGTGACTGACGTTACGAAAAAAAGACAGCAAAAATTAAGTCAATTTCATTTCAAATTTCTCCTCAAACTATTGGCAGGTGAACACTGGTTATAATATTGATTGAAAGGATATCCATCTACAAAAACACACACACCTTTTCAGGTAAAAAATAATATTATGTTACCAAGAAACTGATGTAAATGTGCGTGACTGACGTTACACGTGACTGACGTTACGGTTTGACTACATGTTGATATATTGCTACTATATCGCAACTCTGAACAATCTAGCTAACAGCTTTGTACAGTGAGTCAAACTAAGTATCTAGAAATGTTCTAAGCTAGATTTGATCATATATAGGTTAAAACATGTCTCAAATTACACTCTTGATACTGAACAAAGCACTGAATCTGCATGTTTCTAATCGGCATGCATGAATATTTAAAAGGTAATGATACAAGGTGCTTGCATAGCTAATCTTAATGCAGGAACTGTCCACATACATGTATATCTATGACAAAGTAGGAACTTTAGACATGTACCAGAGCTGGGATAAAACAGATAACATAACAGGCTGTGGGCACTGGTCAATCTGTATAAGTCAACCAATGGCTTTCAACCGTCACTCTGGGAAATCAGGGAATTTGTAAAGCCCTCTTGCATTGATAAGAATAGGGATTGCCAGTTTTTGCTTAATTTTATCCCTTGTGTAGAAGATTTTGTCTTCCTTCTTTGGAATTTTCCAGTACCCTCCAGACTTAGCCATGGTGGAAACCTCATAGCTATTTCCTTGCTGTGACTGAACTTCACTGGGGTACAGTTCGCCATCATAGATAACAACGCACCAGTCCTTCACTGTTATGTCAAAGGCTTCATCTGCCCCTTCTTCATCCATCCCAGAGGCATCAACTTCATCTGTCTCTTCCTCATCACTTCCAGTTCCAGTGGCTGCAACAGTTGCACCATTACTGACATGGAAATGATGAGCTGCCAATATGCCTTCAATGGCAGGAGCATCACTGAAGACCTGGTCAAGATTGAGTGTCGTATTCCTCTGTGTGATGTCTGCAGCTGACATCTCGAAGACCTCAACCGTTGATTCAGGTGCATTGCAGGCCAGCGCAAATGATGCTGCACCATTCATGATGACCTTCCTGGTCTTCACAGCTGTCCACACATGACGTTTGACAGATCCACCGATTCCATCAACAGGACCCTTTCCGTGTGAAGTTGCGAAAACGCTCCACAGAATCTTGATCCCGTGCTTCTCCTCGAGCGCTTGGAGTGATGCTGCAATGTAGCGGCTTTTGAACTGTGAAGACGGTCCATCGGACCAGATTGAGACACTCTTAACAGTTGCTGGGATATCGTCAAGCAGCCGGCTGACATACGCCACAAATGTCTCCTTGGAATGGGTTAGGTTATCTGATGCAACAACTTTCAAGTGCAGTTCGCCAAAGTGCTAAAGCGCAGCAGTGAATAGACTGACTTGGTGCTGTTTCCAATGAGCACTTTGTATTTCGTCTTGGTATACGCAGGTATAGTTTTCAGAGTAGTCGACTTGCAGGAGAGCCTTTGAAGCATCGAGATCAGGTGATGTAGCAGCTTCCCTTTCTTTGGAGTACTTGGCTGCTTGCTGTCGCTTTACATAGCAGTGTACCAAGAACTTGGGTGTTATGTTGCCGATGTAGTCCCTCAGATCTTCTACGATACCTTATTCAATCATCTTGCAGAGTTGGTCATTTTCGTCGTTTTTCTAGATGTACCAAGTGACATCATCACCAGTGTCCATGTCATGGAGGTCGAAGTAACTCTGAAAGCCTTGGCCATTCTTGCATCGTGGACATGTATTCATCCAGCATTCCCGAGTGGCTTTCTTGCAAAGAAATTGCTCGGGAAGTTCATGGGTGTAGATAGGAAACTCCTTAGAAGTCTTGTGCAAGGCATTGATGGCACCAATTAAATTTTCGTGGTACTTGCACATACACACATTGTGGGGCAGTTTGTTCCCCAACAGCACATGCTTTGGTCGAATGTCAGCAAATTTACTCTTCCCAATCCTTTTCTCAGGCTGCTTGGATAGGCCTCTTTGACAGACATTGTCAGGTGCCTAGCCTGGCGCTTTTCTTTTTAATCATCGTGACTGACGTTATGAATGTGACTGACGTTACACATTTTGCACCCTCAACATTTCCTACAAATACAAGTGGGAGGGTCTTGTTGATAATTAATCTATTGCTCCTTGTATCTAGTAGGAGAAAACTGAACGGCAGTTTAAAATTTCAAAAGAAATCTTTACAGCACCAACAAATAGTTGTTTTTGTGACTGACGTTACATATTTGATGTAAACATCATTAGTACAATTTTATGAGAAAAGTTCAAGGATCTGTTACTTAAGGTTTAGGATATCATTAGATGAAGCCTTTAACCTTGTAATCAACCATAAATATATTGAATTAGTCTTCACAACTATTCTGTAGGGCAGGTGGGAAAAGCCTTTAATATTGTAACTTTTTATGCCTTTTTAATCGCATGATGTTCTGTTGCTCCAAAAAAAAATTTCTAGCAACTATATAAACTAAACTCTGTGAATCCATGATGTTCAAGGCTTTAGCAAACCATCCCAATTGTGTTTTCTTCAAATATTAATACTTTCTATTTTTTTCCTGTGTCCTACTCATGATGGATTTGCCCATATCCAAAATGGTAATCACTGTGCGAGTCAAGGCTGATCATGGGCGTGACTTCAATCCTTTCGCTGATCATATAACAAAGTTACACAATTTCCCCAAAGGTGAAAATCGTGTGATTTTTCACTTCGATTGTTTTGACTGTTCACTTCACTTAATGCTTGAACAAGCATTAAGTAATTTAATAGTTTGTCTGGTGATTCCACAAAAACTACATACAAAAGTTGCACAAACGAGCTAGCATGTTGCAGTGGATACTTTGTAGGTTTAGTTTTTCGCAAAATTAATCTGAAATGAGAATAAAAAAAAATCGAATTGAGGAAGCAACTTTAAAGAAGGCAAAAGAACCAGAGGACACAAAACAGCATTAGTTAAGGAACGGTGTAGGTTGGACATGAGAAAGTATTCATTCTCATAAAGGGTGATAATTGAATGGATGAAACTGTCAAATGATTGTGTTAATGCCAGTAGTGATAAAATTTTTAAAATAGAATTGACAGATATCTGATAAGGGTGGGCTATACATAGATGATAAACATATTGGACTCTCAAGTCTCAAGTCTCAAGTAGTTATACTCCAAACAGCCCAATCTTGAGCTAACGCAGGAGTTTGGACCAACGGCTTTTAGTGTCTCTTCCGAAAGACACGGGCAAAGTGGGGTGAACGAAATTGCCCAAGCTTCGAAACGGCGGAGGTGGAATCGAACCACCGTCCTCTCAATCGACAGGCGGGTGCTCTAACCATTAGACCACCGCTCCCCACATTCTCAATAAGCCAATGGCTTTTTGTCCACTTGTCATCTGGAACTTGTTGTTTGGGATGACAATCTTGTAAAAAAAATAGCAGTGATGCTAATTTATCATTTGTGATACTGCAACTTTTTGATAATGTTACTATGACGGGAAGGATACAATTATTGTTTTCATTGTCATTGTTCGTAACATTACAAGCAACTGCTAACTTAGCTGTTCGAGATATAATAAGTTTTGTCATATTAGCCTTAATTTGATATATTACAACGCCAACGGCAACGGTATGTTGGATATTGAGATCCGGTGCCGCATTGCCATTGGCCATTGCCATTGGCATTGCCATTCCCATTGGCATGGAAGCAGGTGTTCTGTTAATTAATTCATCTTGTTCTGTTAATTAATTAAGATTGCCATTGGCATTGCCATTCCCATTGGCATGGAAGCAGGTGTTCTGTTAATTAATTCATCTTGTTCTGTTAATTAATTAAGATTGGCCGAATCTAAGTTTTTGACATATTGATTCCAATATTTCTTTCACATTTTGAAACCCTTTTCCGACTGATTTGTGCATCCAATAGGCCAAATCAAATGTACAACAATCAATATCCCGTCATTATTTATGTTGTAAAATCAACATACAATATAACATCATAGCCATAGGCTATAACATATTTCGGAGTAGACTAGAGGCGCTGCCTGTTAAATGGGTAACTAGCTCCATCTGCGCGTTATCCTAGTTGGGAATTTGCAGATTATTTATCAAGAAGATCAACCTCAAGGAGAACGCTACAGTGTGTCACGTGATCCGTATTTTTGGGAAGCTTCATGTCGCTACTCCCATGTCCTGAGTTGGTGTGCAATTATTGCCCGCAACATTTACCTTGAACGTTCGATCTTGTTCATCTTGCAACGAGTCAACAGACGAAATGTCTAACAAGGCACGTTGAGTTATCGTGCCAATGGCAATGTAGCAGAACCACATTACGCATATTACGAGGTTCTGAACAGCCAATGCTAATGGCGACGCGTCGATGAAGCGAATTTCCGTGACAATAAAAAAGGTTCAGCCTAGAATTTATTTTCCCACTGGTGGTCAAGTTAACGGTTTGCATGATTATACGAAAATGTGACCAGCAAAAATTCTAAGATTGTTTACCTGCTGCTGTCATCGACATATTATGCTGATCGAGTTTGATAAAAAAAAATAACATTTCGAGCTCTTACATGCTAAATACTGTATATGCGGCCCACGGTGCCCTACACAGATATATTAAATGTGATATTTAACTAATTAATATCATTTGTGAGTCGTAATGTGTTCGTTCAAATGACTGGTCGTTATTGCCTGTCATTGGGCCTACAAGTCAAACTGAGAGCGTCGAGAAGCAAACGAAAATGTCCAAACTTCGAAAGAGCAACAAGAGGGTTCGAACCGGGTCTTCTCGATTGAAAGTCCCGTGTTCTAACCACAACCCTGGGTGGGGGTGCTGCCATACCAAAGCGGTGGGGTGTGCCACCAGAGCCCCATGGAGCACATGGAGAGAGAGAGAGAGAGAGAGAGAGAGAGAGAGAGAGAGAGAGAGAGAGAGAGAGAGAGAGAGAGAGAGAAATCAAGAAATTTAGGGTCACCAAGAGAGAATTATTGAACAATTTATTTAATATCTATAAGTGTAAGGTAAGCCCGGGCGGAACGTTTTCATTGGGAAATTTCCTCTTGGATGAAAGAGAGAATTATCAGGTTTAATTGGGGCACAAAGTGAGAACATTTACATTTTTTCTTCGGACAGAGAGAGGAAAATGGCAAAAAAACAGGGGCATTTGCGCGGCACATACATGTATACCTCAGTATAGGGAGTACCCCCCCCCCCCGGGACCACAACCCATGGCTCCCCACAACTGTACCAGCAACAAGAAGGTTCGAACCGGGTTCTCTCGATCGAGAGTCCGATGTTCTAACCATAACCCATGGCTCCACACAACTGTACCAGCAACAAGAAGGTTCAAACCGGGTCCTCTCGATTGAGAGTCCGATGTTCTAACCACAGCCCACGGCTCCCCACAACTGTACCAGCAACAAGCATGTTCGAACCGGGTTCTCTCGATCGAGAGTCCGATGTTCTAACCACAGCCCACGGCTCCCCACAACTGTACCAGCAACAAGAGGGTTCGAACCGGGTTCTCTCGATCGAGAGTCCGATGTTCTAACCACAACCCACGGCTCCCCACAACTGTACCAGCAACAAGAGGGTTCGAACCGGGTTCTCTCGATCGAAAGTCCGATGTTCTAACCACAGCCCACGGCTCCCCACAACTGTACCAGCAACAAGAGGGTTGGAACTGGGTTCTCTCGATCGAAAGTCCGATGTTCTAACCACAACCCACGGCTCCCCACAACTGTACCAGCAACAAGAGGGTTCGAACCGGGTTCTCTCGATCGAGAGTCCGATGTTCTAACCACAGCCCACGGCTCCCCACAACTGTACCAGCAACAAGAAGGTTCGAACCGGGTTCTCTCGATCGAGAGTCCGATGTTCTAACCACAACCTACGGCTCCCCACAACTGTACCAGCAACAAGAGGGTTCAAACCGGGTTCTCTCATTCGAGAGTCCGATGTTCTAACCACAACCCACGGCTCCCCACAACTGTACCAGCAACAAGAGGGTTCAAACCGGGTTCTCTCGATCGAGGGTCCGATGTTCTAACCACAACACACGGCTTCCCACAACTGTACCAGCAAATGATGGATAATCAATCTGAGAGATCGCCAAACAAAAACAGGGGCATTTGCGCGGCACATACATGTATACCTCAGTATAGGGAGTACCTCCCCCGGGATACTAGATAGGTTTGATTAAATTTGAAATAAGACTAGAGAAGAAATCGAATTGCAGAGGGAACTTTAAGTGGATTTTAAATAGACCCCCCCCCACATTCCGCTACTGTAAGTGACTCTCTCGTGGGAATGTGTTTGACTCGGGACACTGGCGGCGAAACGTTTACGATGAAAAGATAACTCCTTACATGTAATTTCCTTACAGGTGCCCGCAGAGTTTTGATAACATCAAAATGATACGAACAGTGGGGCATATTTCAACTCTGACCTCTTATCTCGAATGTTGTATCCGGCATAAGACGGCATTGTCGGTTTATTTCCGAGGACAAACCGGCTTGTTGCCTTTGTTAAAACTAGTTTATCTGTGTTAATAGTTTATGTAGCACAGCAGTCGATTTTTTTTAACGTCTCTTGCTTAATTCATCGAAAAATTTACTTTCGTCGTTTGATCTGGTTAAGGCTCAAAATAGTGGATATCCAAAACGGTAAATACTTTGCGGGACAGCGCTGATCATTGGCGCGACTTCCATCCTCTCGCCGATCACATGACAAAGTTATGAAATTTCTCCAAGAGTTTTCAACGTTTCCATTTTCATTTCCATTAATGTTTCACCAAACAATAATTAATTTAATAGTTTGTACGATGATTTCTCAAGAAGAACTACATACAAAAGTTGCACATGTTACAGAGGGTACCAGGAGGGCATGATTTTTCGTAAAATGAATTTGAAATGAGACTAACGAAACCATCGAATTGCGGTGGTACCTTTAAGTGGGTGTTCAATAAACCCTCCATTCCGCCGCTGTAAGTGACTCTCTCGTGGGAGTTTTGTTCACTCGGGGCACTGGCGGCGAAACGTTTACGATGACGAGATAACTCCTTACACGGTATCTCCATTCAGGTGCCCGCAGAGTTTTGACTACTATAATTATTCATAACATCAAGTTGATACGAGCAGTGGGACATGATATATGTATATATATATATATATATATATATATATATATATATATATATATATATATATATATATATATATATATATATATGTATATATATATATATGTATATATATATATATATATATATATATATATATATATATATATATATATATATATATATACTACTTCACATCACAGAGATATTATAAGTAGATGTATCTCCCGTCCTATGTACAAGTTGATATACCGTCTCAATGTACGAAATCTGATGACGTAAGTTTGATTGGCCGGTCCTGGTAGTAAAATGCTTTTAGACAATTGGTAATTTGTTCAACTAATTGACAAAAACATTTTGTTAGCAAAACATGTAACTGACGTACGTTGTGCTGCTATTTCATTTTGTTAACAAAACATGTAACTGACGTACGTTGTGCTGCTATTTCATTTTGTTAACAAAACATGTAACTGACGTACGTTGTGCTGCTATTTCATTTTGTTAACAAAACATGTAACTGATGTACGTTGTGTTGCTATTTCATTTTGTTAACAAAACATGTAACTGACGTACGTTGTGCTGCTATTTCATTTTGTTAACAAAACATGTAACTGACGTACGTTGTGCTGCTATTTCATTTTATTAACAAAACATGTAACTGACGTACGTTGTGTTGCTATTTCATTTTGTTAACAAAACATGTAACTGACGTACGTTGTGTTGCTATTTCATTTTGTTAACAAAACATGTAACTGACGTACGTTGTGCTGCTATTTCATTTTGTTAACAAAACATGTAACTGACGTACGTTGTGCTGCTATTTCATTTTGTTAACAAAACATGTAACTGACGTACGTTGTGTTGCTATTTCATTTTGTTAACAAAACATGTAACTGACGTACGTTGTGTTGCTATTTCATTTTGTTAACAAAACATGTAACTGACGTACGTTGTGCTGCTATTTCATTTTGTTAACAAAACATGTAACTGACGTACGTTTTATTGCTATTTCATTTGATGGACATGTCTTGTGTCTGACATATCTGAGATGAATATTCAGGTGAAAACAGGGTATATGACATTACATATGGCAAATGATGATGGACTGACAACAAAACTCCTGATGTGATGTGACAGCAATAATAACACTAATAATAACAACAATAATAATAACAACAACAATAACAATAATAACAATAATAATAATAACAATAATAATAACAATAACAATAATAATAACAATAGTAATGACGTCACAATCCGAATTATGATCAATGATCATGCGCCATTTTCTCGGTTGCTATTGGAACAGACCTCGATGTTTGTTTTGACTTTGTTTATCTTGGTGTCAACATGTTTATCTTAGTGTCAACATGTTTATCTTGGTGTCAACATGTTTATATTGGTGTCAACATGTTTATCTTGGTGTCAACATGAATTACACTGAAGGTTTGTTCTTGCTAAGCAAAGTCAATACGTGCAAACACCGAAAGTTATGTCTAGTTTGATTAAAAAGTCACGACAATTACTTCTTCCAATCGATATAATATTTCAATTATTTGATCATATTGTTGTGCCAAGTTTGTTATATGGTTGTGAAGTATGGGTTTATAAGAATTGTGACGTCATTGAAACACTTCACTTGGAATTCTGTAGAACGGTATTACATGTCAACAAAGCTACTTCTAAATGTATGATATATAGTGAACTAGGCAGACCGCCATTATTGATAAATTAAGCAAAGAATGGCTAATTTCTGGATTAAGCTAGCTTAAGGAAACTATTCAAAGTTATCAATGATAATATACAGATTATTACTCAACTTTAATAATAACAGTGAGTATGAATCACCATGGATAAAAACTGTTAAATATATTTTATATGAAACTGGTGTTATTAACGTTTGGCACTTTCCTGATGTCTTCACTCAAAAATGGCTAAACAATTGTCTTAAAATCAGACTTTATGACGAATATATTCAAACAGTGTCATCAAATGTATTTCACAATGATAAATGTATTACCTATAGAATATTTAAATAATTATTCTAGTTTTAGCCATACTTAACATTGTTACCCGAGATATTAAGAATTGTTTTTACTTAATTTAGGCTGGGTAACACAAAACTGATTATTGAAACAGGCAGATGGTTCAATATTGATAGAAATGAAACTGTGTGTAACAGAAATGAGATTGGGGATGCATTTCATCTATTGTTTCAATGTGACACTTTAAAAGACCAAAGAAATAGATTTATGACGAGATATTTTATTAGTCACCTTAATTCTGTCAAGTTCTCTGTTGTTATTTAATAAACATAGTTTAAATAAATTAATAAGAATTTGTAAATTGATCAAAATAATAATAATTGGTAAGTTTAACTAATACTGACTGTTCTTATTATTTTTAAATGTTATGATTACTTGCAAGTACTCTGGGTATTGTATATTTATCTCATACACCATTGTAAAATATTATAGAATAAAACTTGGCTTGGCTTAACCAGGCTTGATACACCAAAGCAAAAATGGCGGACGAAGTTGCGAGAATCGTTGAGTCCGACAATTTTTGAAGGACATTTCGCTAATTTACTGAGGATATTACTACCAATACTAAGGAGGCAGATAATCCGATTGACAATATAATGTGCCAAGACATTCTGATTATTGTGATATTTGGCTGTGAATTTGGGGGCTCCGATTTGGGGTGCATTGAAAACGACAATCCATGCCAGGCCCACGGCAATGATAAGTGGCAGTGCGCGCGAAACGTCGGCAGTAAACATAATGTTACTTTCAACATGTGTTAATGTTTCACAAATAAAATTCACATTGAAATGTTTATTAAATTAATTACTTTATTATATTTGTCTCCTAGTTACAAGAAATGAATGACAATACTTGATATGGTTTATATTTATTAAATTGGTATTTATCTAATTTAAATAAGCGTCTTTTTTAGTTTTTATGCACGACAACTTTGCTTTATTAAGTATACTTATGATTAATTAATTTTTTGTGGGGCCAGTTCAAACTCACATAGGCCAGTTCAAACTCACCTGGGCCAGTTCAAAATAAAACTGGGCCAGTTAAAAAAACATGGGTCAGTTCATTTTTTGCTAAGTTCAGACAATGCAGGTGTTCACGTTGCCATGTTCAAACTGATGCTGTACAAAAGGCGTGGTGCCCTGATATTGTTTCTCATGATGTTGGATTTATTGAATATATACACACATTTTAAAACTAAAACTATCTAAATAAAATATCAATTATCGCTGTTATATATATTGTTATGATACATTTAGAATTTTAACTGTTTATCGAATACTGTATGACCAATGAAAAGTATTAAAAAAAAACAACGTTTTGTTGGTTATTTCCTCTTAATTAATTGTAATCATTAACAAGGTATTTAGTTAGAATTTTAACGTGTTCTAAAGGTGGTGGGAATGTAATATTTCAACATTAAATTTCCACGTTGTGACCGCGTAATTGCGCGCAAAATTACGTTACGTAATCGTAGAAATACAACGTTGTCAAAATGGCAGTACAACGTGGCAGCAATTACATGATTCTTGTGATTCATATATCCATGTTAAACGCAACGTCATCTGTTGTTAGCGGACATGGACTAAAATGGATTTAGTGAACTATTTTGGAGTCCTTCGCAGCCACTACTGCGGACGATGGGGACAGCGTGGGAGCGATGTCAGCAGACGATAGTGACAGCGTGGGAGCGATGTCAGCAGACGATGGGGACAGTGTGGGAGCGATGTCAGCAGACGATGGGGACAGTGTGGGAGCGATGTCAGCAGACGATAGTGACAGCGTGGGAGCGATGTCAGCAGACGATGGGGACAGTGTGGGAGCGATGTCAGCAGACGATGGGGACAGTGTGGGAGCGATGTCAGCAGAAGATGGGGACAGTGTGGGAGCGATGTCAGCAGACGATGAGTCAAGCAATGCATGGAGCGATTAAAGTGATGACATCTAATGCATTCATTATAACAGTAAGTGTAATAATAAAGCTATTTTCCCTTTGAATATATAATTGGACAATGAACCAAATGAATTTGTTATTGGATGGCCTTTGAGCAGGAGAGCGCATGCGCGAGCGAGCAAGCGTCATTTTATATACTGCATACACAGTCGGATGTCATATAGTAAGAAGGGTAGAAACAAGCTTAGGCGTCCACGTTATTGCACGGCAGAATGACAGAAGTGATTGAATATGATGTGTAGTCTCTGGTAGATATACTCTATTAGCAGCACTGACTGTAAGTTGAACTGTCCCCGTCTAGGCAGCTAACATTTCGTTGACTGAGTGATATGATTGGCATGTGATGTGTACACTCTATTAGATGTACTCTAGTAGTATCACTGACGTTAAGTTGAACTGTCCCCGTCTAGGCAGCTAAAATTTCGTTGACTGAGTGATATGATTGGCACGAGTTTCTAAGTAACGCCTTCTGACTCAGAAACGCACGCACAGCAACTAGTAAACTTGTGACGACACAGTAGACAGTTCCAGCTCTAGGGTCCTCGCTCCCAACGTATCTCAATACTTAACGTATAGTCTGTAAGTTGTGCCGGGTGTGACAGGGCGTGGGAAGTGGGAGGTTAGTTCTAAAATGGGTGGGAGGTTGGAGGTTGGCCCCAACAATAGGTCGAAGTGAAGTTGGTGGGAGGAATGCTTTTTGGTCCCAAAAAAGTTGGGACTGTAGTTAATACCCCTGCCTCACACAACTATAGTGCATTTCACTGCTTTCACCATGCCATGCATGAGTTATTTTCCACCAGTGGGGCTGTCGACTCTTTGCTACGTATATAAACTACAGTAAAATTACTCGTGTTTTCCCTGTCCTGTTAAGCTATAATTGTTCTTAGATATCAAGATTACATCGCATGTAAAAATTAGACATGCCTTCTTTGAAACAACGTATCAAACTGATTAGTAACATATTCACTAATGGAGTCATTATGTCCGTATTTACGGAGCGGAACTTATGGAGACCAAGTAACCCGTAAATTCAGCTGACGTCAGTGCCTATAAGAAACGGAACTAGTGATACGTAGAACGAAAAACTTACAGCTGAAACAGTCTATTACCTATGAACTAATTAATGTCTTATTTTTATAATTATGTATATAGCTGTGTGCCTATTAAAAATTGTGCTAAGCTATGAAACTGTCTTTTCTCTATACCTTTCTCTGTCTCTGTCCCCCTCCCCTCCCCCCCCTCTCTCTCTCTCTCTCGCTGTCTCTCTCTCTCTACCTCTCTCCCTGTCTCACTCTCTTCCTCTTTCCATCTCTCCCTCCCCTCTCTCTCTGTTTCTATACCTATCTCTCCCTCTCTCCCTCTCTACCCCCCCCCCTCTCTCTATCGCTCTCTATCTCACTGTCTCTCTCTCTCCCTCACTCCCTTCCCCCGTTCTCTCTCTGTGTCTCCCTCTCTCCCTCTCTCTAGCTTCTCTCTCTCTCTCTCTCTCTCTCTCCCTCTCTCCCTCTCTACCTCACCCCTCTCTCTCTCTCTCTAAATCGCAAGAAATGATGGTTGCAATCGCCTGTACATCTGTTTTCTGCATACAATTTACACTGTGTCAAGCAACCTGGTATGCTGGTGGATTAACCAACATTGCCACCGTCTGCAGGCTTTGTAACTGTAAGCTATGGTCGACCAGTGGTCAACAGGGCAACCAACATGACGTCATAGAAGAAGAATGTTTTTATTTGACCCATCAGACATTTCACATAATACGTATATATATATATATATATATATATATATATATATATATATATATATATATATATATATATATATTTTAAACATACAACTAAAATTTTAGTTCAAAAGAATTTTTCTTAACCCTCCCCAATAGTTATGGCATGCCATGCGTGTGTACGTGTGTGCGCGTGCGTTGGTGCGTGTGTGTGCGGTGCGTGCGTGCGTGCGTGTCTGTGTGTGTGTGTGTGTGTGTGTGTGTGTGTGTGTGTGCGCGTGCGTGCGTGCGTGCGTGCATGTGTGTTTGTCTGTGTGCGCGTGCGTGTGCGTGTGCCTGGGGTGTGTACGTTTGTGCGTATGTGCGTACGTGTCTGCGTGCGTGAGCGCGCGCCCCTATGTGTGTATGTGCATCCGGCTTGCGAAACACCCTCTGAGAGCAGACCAAGTGGGCTCAGTTGATCAGTTCACAGATTCGGTGAGTCACAGTGACGAATCTATTATGATGTGGCCACGCTTGGCTTGGCATGGACTTGATAAGAATGATATCTCGTCGTTCGACAAAGCCGCTACTAACGCGCTGCTGTTGCACCAGCCCCGGGGAACCGATCCTTGGCCGTTCCAGCTCGGTGCACGAGCTACATTAGAGTGGTGCACGAGCTACATTAGAGTGGTGCCCGAGTTACATTAGAGTGGTGCACGAGTTACATTAGAGTGGTGCACGCGTCTTTCACGTGATGGAATTATGTGTCGTTTACTTGGATCAACTTAACGGATATAGCCTTGTGACCTTATACAGGCCAACAATACCTATCGGGAAGTAAGGTAATACACAAATCATACATAAAAGATGTCCACCACACATGTCTCAATAACAGAGGCGCTACATAAATGGACAACAATTTTACTGACATATTAATAGGGTGTATGGCATCTCAACCTGCCATCACCCGTCTGTTTGGGGGTCCAACCACCCAACTCCCAACTGCTTGCCGGGCCAACCTCACACCATTTTTGTGAGTTCACCTCCCACAACTTTTAGAGCCAACCTCCCACCTCCCACAACTTTTAGGGCCAACCTCCCACCTCCCACAACTTTTAGGGCCAACCTCCCACCTCCCACAACTTTTAGGGCCAACCTCCCACTTCCTGCCACACCCCCTTTATTATCAATTGACCAACAGCTCAGACCCTGGCAAGAACGTGTACCAACGAACACCTTTACACAGAAACACCTGTACCCAGGAACATATGTACACTGGAACATCTGTACACATGGACACATACACCCAGGACACCTGTACACATGAATACCTGTATACAATATACAAAACACACTCACCGGGTCACGATCACATTTTTACAGCGTCGACGGCCGTCTAAACGTCGACGTTGAAAGTACAGCAAATGTTCGTTCTGTCACGACGACATTGTCTCTCTTGTCGTACGACGTCGTCACATGACGTCTTGACAGTTTGACGCGAGCTGATTGACTGTAAAATGACTCGGGCCAACTGGCGATAAGGTAGGTTCGTGACACTATTCGGTCTAATGTGACATGGAGAAATGTCATACGCATGTCACCGTTATGCGCATGTGTATGTGCCCGTGGTACTGTTACCGCGGAGGTCATTGTCGAAACCAGTCATGCGTATCATTGTATCGCTAACGTCAGTCGTACCTCTGTATATACGTTTGGCATGACGCTGCCGTTGGAACCATTAATACAGTCTTCCCAGGTGCTGCGATGAGGTGGCGTTAATTAAATAAATAAAAGTACCAACCAATTCAGTGCTAGCTTAGAAGAAAAGAGACACAAACTTTTAATTATACACTACAACCACACAATTATGATTATTTCCACTACGTATGCAGTCAATATCATGAAATATTTTGCACAATTAAAGCTCACACTAAACTGATATCTCAAATTCATATTTTATTTGAGATGTGTTGTGCTTGTTGCGTCCGATATTCCCCTTCACGTGAGTGAGGTGTTGACCCCCTCGAGTCTGTCACCCCTCGGTGGATCGCCCCACGTCTACGACGTCACAACAGCCCCGTAGGCAGACACCGAGCTATGTATATGGTCACGTACCTTTGATTCAGCCGATAGCACTCACCTGGCGGATTTCAGAACAAACTGCGTAGCTCGAGTATCAGCATTCCACTATTCCATTTTTATGACAATCATTCAAAATTTAAAATTATTTTTGGAGAGTCATAGTTTTGTTGAAATCGCGTGCGTGCCCAGTAGGTTCAGTGGTCTCCAAGCACTGTTCGTCTCGTACCCAGTATGTCACGTACGATTCCTCGCATGTTTCCGTTCTCCCAGCTCCGTATGTCACGTACGAGTCCCCGCTGTTCGACCGTTCTCCTAGGCCCTTATGTCACGTACGATTCCACGCTGTTAAGCCATCCTCCTAGCCCCATGTGTCACGCACGAGAGCCCGCTGTTAAATCCGTCTCCCAGTCCTGTATGTCACGTATTAAATCCCGCTGTTCAACCGGTATCCCAGTCCCGTATGCCTGTAGTCTGTTCAACCGGTCTCCCAGTCCTGTATGCCTGTAGTCTGTTCAACCGGTCTCCCAGTCCTGTATGCCTGTAGTCTGTTCAACCGGTCTCCCAGTCCTGTATGCCTGTAGTCTGTTCAACCGGTCTCCCAGTCCTGTATGCCTGTAGTCTGTTCAACCGGTCTCCCAGTCCTGTATGCCTGTAGTCTGTTCAACCGGTCTCCCAGTCCTGTATGCCTGTAGTCTGTTCAACCGGTCTCCCAGTCCTGCCTGTATGTCCTGTAGTCTGTTCAACCGGTCTCCCAGTCCTGTATGCCTGTAGTCTGTTCAACCGGTCTCCCAGTCCTGTATGCCTGTAGTCTGTTCACCTAGTAATGCCTGTAGTCTGTCCAACCGGTCTCCCAGTCCTGTATGCCTGTAGTCTGTTCAACCGGTCTCCCAGTCCTGTATGCCTGTAGTCTGTTCAACCGGTCTCCCAGTCATGTATGCCTGTAGTCTATTCAACCGGTCTCTCAGTCCTATATGCCTGTAGTCTGTTCAACCGGTCTCCCAGTCCTGTATGCCTGTAGTCTGTTCAACCGGTCTCCCAGTCCTGTATGCCTGTAGTCTGTTCAACCGGTCTCCCAGTCCTGTATACCTGTAGTCTGTTCAACCGGTCTCCCAGTCCTGTATACCTGTAGTCTGTTCAACCGGTCTCCCAGTCCTGTATACCTGTAGTCTGTTCAACCGGTCTCCCAGTCCCCAGTATGCCTGTAGTCTGTTCAACCGGTCTCCCAGTCCTGTGTACCTGTAGTCTATTCAACCGGTCTCCCAGTCCTGTATGCCTGTAGTCTGGTAATTTAACAGTCCATTTGTCTACGTTTACCTGACTTTGGGTCTTGATGGTTGACAGTTTGGCAGGCTAATGGCCGGCTTTCGTCAGGCTGGTTGGCTGGCTGAAGTAACTTAGAGATGCTAACTTAGAAGTACTTTATATAGGCAGTTAGGTATTATAACTGTCGATTGGCTGTGTGTTCGTGAATGTGTGTTCGTGAGTGGGTGTGCGTGCGAACGTGTCTGCGTGTATATATATATATATATATATATATATATATATATATATATATATATATATATATATATATATATATATATATATCATAGTTTCCGCAAAAAGTTACTTTAAAAATTATGGACCGGATCTCCCCAATATAAGGTTAGTTGTCTACCAGTGTATCTGACTGACTGTGTTGTGTCTTTGTACGTCTCTGAGTATGCCTCGCTGGCTGGCTATTTGGTTGTTTCTGGTGCAGTATCTGGTTGGCTGTGTGTGGATGCTTCTCTGTCCGATCAGGTGCTACCTGGTTGTTTGGCTAAACGTGGTCTTATTACTGCCGAGTCGCCTTATATTTCCACGACGTCGCCAATGGGTCGAATTAATCAGGACGAGGAAGCACGAGGAATCAGGACGAGAACAGTGTCACTTTGGAACGTGATCGGCGTCCAGCAGCGCTAAATGACTGCGGTTTGTATTCTGAGCTATGTTATCAGTCTTCTTTTTATAAAGTACTTAGCTCCTGCATGACGGTATATCCTTGTGGTGAGATACCCCTTGGGAAAATACCCTGACCAGATATGTCACCCTCCAGGGTGTATTCCGAGCATGTCCCTGCGACTGTTGCAACAACTACACGTAATTGTCCACACAGGTAACCGTGGTCGTTGATACTTCGGATCACACATTCAACCCACTGCTGCGGGCTGTTCTCTCATTACAGTGGGTATTTGTGTTGTTGTTGTTATTGTTGTTTACGTAATCGTTACTGTTAAAATATAGTTGATATTTAAACGTAATTGTAAATATCGAGTAGGTGGCATATGTCAGCCAGCTCCTCTGCCATTTATTTATGTTTGTGACGAAGGAATGTGGCAGCGGTGACAACAAATGTAAGTTCTTACATAGCGCGGCGTCCAGTCCGTAGGAGAGCTCAACACGCTGTACACTTTACCCCGGCACACGTGTTCATTCAAACATCAACACGCTGTACACTTCACCCCGGCACACGTGTTCATTCAAACACCAACACGCTGTACACTTCACCCCCGGCACACGTGTTCATTCCAACACCAACACGCTGTACACTTCACCTCCGGCACACGTGTTCATTCCAATACCAACACGCTTTACACTTCACCCCCGGCACACGTGTTCATTCTAACACCAACACGCTGTACACTTCACCCCCGGCACACGTGTTCATTCTAACACCAACGCGGCTTCTCTGGCATTCTACCACGCTTCAATTACTTAGCCTATTAGGGTGGGAGCCCAGAGTTTTTATTTATGTAAACGACGCCAAAAGGTTTGACCCATGGACTGAAGGGACCACCCCTCGACATCTCAAAAATGCGTTGCTGCCGGGTCAGCGGTGGGGGTTGCCCCAGAAATCACCCATCGAAGGGGGAAAAAGTACATTTATTTATGGGAATGACGCCAAGGCTAAAAACAGTGCCAAATGTTACATTGGGGTTCCCTGAGTATGGAATGACCACTGCAAGCAATTTTAGGTGGGGATTCCCCTGCCAGAAACCCCCAAAGGGTGCGATAAGGGGGGCATTTATTTATAGCAATGATACCAACGCTAAAAACAGTGTCAAATCTTTACTTGGTGGTTTCCCGAGTACAGAATGAACAATGCCAACAATTTTAAGTGGGGTCTAGCTCCCCCTACAAGCAACCCCGAAAGGGTGAGAAAAGGGGTACTTATTTAATGGAACGATGCGAAGGATAAAAAAGATATAAAGTGTTCCTGTGGGGTCCCCTGAGTATGGAATGACCAATGCCAGCAATTTGATGCGGGGCCTTCCCCCGCCAACAACCCCCAAAGCAAAGGGTGAGAAAAAGGGGACATTTATTTAATGGAAATTACCCCAAGGCTTAAACAGTGTCAACTTTTCCCTTGGGGTTCCCTGAGTATGGAATAACCAATGCCAGCAATTTTATTATATTAGGTGGGGCTTCCGCCTGCCAGCAACCCCAAGGGGTGAGAAAAGGGGAGCATTTATTTATGGGAATGACGCCAAGGCAAAAATGAAA
>BSQZ01000177.1:210000-239620 GCA_033239005.1 Lamellibrachia satsuma | reverse complement strand
TTTAACAAGATTTAACAAGATTTAACAAGATTTGCCATCCAAGCCAAAGGCCCAGATGGCAAGTGGACAAGGAAGCCATTGGCTTATCGAGAGTCCAACAATGTTCATCTACTTATAGCCCGCCCTCCTGAGATATGTGTCAACCTTGTTTTTAAACATATTCACGCTGCTAGCAGTTACACAATCTGTTGACAATTTGTTCCATTCATTTATTGTCCTCTGTGAGAACGAGTGCTTCCTGATGTCCAATCTACATTGATCCTTTACTAATTTTACCTCATGTCCTCTAGTTCTGCTATCCTTCTTGAGTGAGAAAAACATATTTCTATCAATATTTTCATACCCATTCAATATCTTAAAAACTTCAATCTGATCTCCTCTTAACCTCCTTGTCTCTAAAGTTGTTAAACCACATTCTTTCAGGCGTTCTTCATAACTAAGGTCTCTCAGTTCTGGAATCATTTTAGTTGCTCTCCTTTGTATGCGTTCAAGCGTATCTATATCCTTCTTACGATATGGTCTCCATGCTTGTATACAGTATTCTAAATGAGGTCTAACTATTGCTTTATAAAGAGGTATAATTAACTTTTTCCCTTGTATGTTATGTTTCTTCTAATCAATCCAAGAATTTGATTACCCTTTGAAGCTGCAATACCACACTGCTCTGAAACTTTCATATCAGCGCTTATTGTAACTCCTAAGTCCTTTTCTTTTACAGTAGTACCCAGAACAGTATCTCCCATTCTATAGTTTACATTCAAGTTCCTATGTCCTGTATGTATGCATTTACATTTCCCCAAATTGAACAACATCTGCCATTTCTCAGACCATTTCACTAATCTGTCTAGATCGTTTTGTAAATGTTGTTTATCACCATCAGTATTAACCTTTCTAAACAGTTTTGTGTCATCCGCAAATTTCAGTACGTTACTTGTTATACTGTCGTCCAAGTCATTGATATAAATTAAGAATAATATAGGTCCTAATACTGATCCTTGAGGTACCCCACTCAAAACCGATTTCCAATTTGAAACTTCTCCATCTACTACAACTCGTTGTCTTCTGTCAGTCAGCCATTGTTCTATCCAGTCAGTTATGCTATCCCCGATACCATGGGCTTTTAATTTAAGTAGTAATCTTTGATGTGGCACTTTGTCAAAAGCTTTCTGAAAATCTAAGTAGATAATATCTACTGGCGATCCCACGTCTATCCACTTAGTGATTTCTTCCAAAAACATAACATGTTTGTTAAGCATGACCTCGCTTTAAGGAATCCATGTTGAGATGAATTTAATAATTTATGCTTAACGAGAAAGTCCACCATATGGTCTTTAATTAACCTTTCTAATAATTTACAAATCACTGACGTTAAACTCACTGGTCTGTAATTCTCTGACTTATTTCTCGAACCCTTTTTAAATAATGGTATGATGTTTGCTTCTTTCCATTCAAACGGAACAACTCCCTCTTTTAATGACAAGTTGAATACTCTTGCAAGTGGTATACTGATTTGTTCTACTGTTTCCATTAGTAATTTTGGAGGAATCCCATCCACTCCCGGTGATTTGTTATCCTTCATTGCCTTTATTTTCTTAGCTACCAATTCTGGAGTTACAACTAACGGACCTAAATAGTCAGATTTAGCCCCCTGAAATTTAGCATCAGCAACTGGTAATGAACTAATATCTTCTTTGGTAAACACTGAACTGAAGTAACCATTTAGGTCTTCCGCCATTAAAAACCCCTGTGATATTATATTTCCAGCACTGTCTTCTAGAGGTCCAACCTTGTCTTGTACGTTTTGTTTACTCCTGACATATGCATAGAAACTCTTGCTGTCATTTTTATGTTACATGCTAGTTTTTGCTCATAGCTTCTTTTAGATTGTCTGATTTCAGTTGTAGCTGCATTAAGTGCCTCTTTGTATTTTGCATAGTCTTCGTCCTTTCTGGTACGCCTATAAACCCTCCACATAGTTTGCTTTAGCATTATTTTTCTAATAGCCTCTTTTGACAAGTGTTTCTTTCTACACCGTTTTCCTTGTTTTTGGAAGGGAACAAATTTATCGATGATACTCTCAATTTCATATTTTAGAATATTCCAACATTCAATTGCGGTCTTATTCATCAGCATGTTATTCCAATCTAGCTTTGCTAAGTATTTTCTCATATCTTTGTAGTTACCTTTGTGGAAGTTTCTCTTGTACGTTTTCTTATTTTTACTTTCTGATTTTACATTGATGTCAAAATGTATTTGATTATGGTCACTATTACCCAATGGTTCAAATATTTTTACATTGTCCACTAATTCTTTTTGTGATGACAAAACTATATCTAATACATTTTCTCCCCTGGTTGGTTCTAGTACGTGCTGAGTAAGAAAGCTATCCTGGATTAAAAATAGAAATTGTTGGTCCTCAATCCCTGTGCTCTCTAGAGAATTCCATTGTATGTGTCCATGGTTAAAATCTCCCATTATGATACATTCCCCTTTACTAACTTCCTTTATAGCGTTTATTATTTTTGTGTTGTCCTCTTCGTTTATGTTTGGACTAATCCAATAGTTAATTTTGAATTTCCTGAAACAATTTTGCACCAAACAGCTTCATCGCAATCTGCTTCCCTTTCTAGTTTTATTTCATAAGCCTGAATAGATTCTTTAACATATAAAATAACTCCCCCGCCCCTTCTTCCTATTCGATCTTTCCTAAACATTACATATCCTGTCAGTCCTAATTCAGCATCTGTTATATCTATGTTGGCCCATGATTCAGTTATACCAATTATGTGAGGGTCAATATCTTCTACCATAATGTTTAATTCGTTTTTCTTATTTACTATGCTCCTTGCATTTAAACATACGCATCTATAACCTTTTTCAGTGATGTTTTTCGGATGATTTGATATTGGTTTATCTGTGCTAGTGGCCTCTTGTTCTGCTTGAGACACCTCTAGGTAACCCCCCTGCACTTCTAGTTTAAAGAATGTTTACTTCCAAAAATATTTGTCATTGTACCCAAGTCACTATCTACCGCTGCTGAAAGTTTGTCCGCGAATACTGCCGCCCCTTACCACTTAAATGAAGCCCATCCTTCATGTACATATCAGCCCTCCCAACAAAACTTCCCCATAAATCCACAAATCCAACTTCCTCTTCCATACATAACTTCTGGACTAACATGTTAATTGCTATCCCCCGACAATTTCGATATTTGTGACCCCTCCTGCCCATTACAGGTAAAATCCCTGACAGTATTACCTGCTCAACCCGCGTCTGTTTTAGTGTTCTGACCAACTGCCTATATTTCCTAACTATGGCAGTTGTACCCTCCCTCTACGTTATTTGTCCCTACGTGTACTAAAACAGATCCACCCTTTCCCGAGCCTACGATGTTTTTACCCTCTGAGTTATCGCCTCTATTTTGGCTCCAGGCAAGCAGACCACCACATCATCTCCCTTGTTTAAGACTCTGTCGGTCTTCCTAACTATCAGAATCCCCCACAAACACCCTCGCTCTCTTCCTCACCCCCTCTATCACTGCTGCAGAATAACTCTTCCGTTCGATCCCCTCCATCACATTCTGTCCTGACCCCTTCCCTCCTGTCTCCTTCGCTCCTGTCTCCCCACTTCCCACTCCTTTGCTCTTGTCTCTCCCATTTCCCTCTCCTTCACTCCGGTTGTTTTCCCTCCCGTCTCCCCCCACTTCACTCTCCTTCACTCCGGTTGTTTTCCCTCCCGTCTCCCCCACTCCCTTCTCCTTCCCTCCTGTCTCCCCACTCCCTTCTCCTTCCCCTCCTGTCTCCCCCACTCCCTTCTCCTTCCCTCCTGTCTCCCCTACTCCCCTCTCTTCGCTCCTGTTGTCTTCCCTCCCGTTCCTTTCTTTCCCGTCTCCTTACGTCCTGTCTCCCTACGACCTGTCACCTTCCCTCCCCTCAGCTTCCTCCCAGGCTGCGGTGAGCTCTCCCTAGCATCTCTTGTGTCTTTCCCCACTTTATCATCTACTGTTCCCCCACCGGAACTACTGGCACAACCACCCTGTTCCCTTCCCACCATTGCCACAACTGGTTTACATCCGAGGCACACAACGTAAGAGTTGCTGCGTTGGTGTTTGTGTTGTACCTAGTCTCGTTAGTTTGTCCGGGATTGTTCTCACCTATGCGAGTGTGCGAATTTATTTTCCTCGTTGTCGTCCGAGCTCAAGTCTCGGCGCAGGTGCAGTCGATCAGCGGAGGCGTCGACGAATTAGAAATGGTGACCTTAAAGGCAATTCGCTCTACCAGAAACGTCCTCGTCATTTACTTTGTAGGTCTGGCTCTTTCAGTGCCATTTTTTTTCATATGATTATTCTTTACATATTTCAAGATGAACAAGTTGTGCTTAGTTTTTTTCGCGTTTTGGTTGGTCCGCTGCAATTCGTTCATGAACAGTTTTCTGTACAAGGTTCTTCACGGCTCTATTCGACAAAAAACTTAGGCTCATGTTCAACGGTTTGTACGAGTCTTGTTGTTGTGGCTGTAGACAACTCTATACAGAGATCTGTAACGACAACAGCGGAGATAAACCATCACGTGTTCATCGGTTTTTACGAGTCGTGTCGTTGTGGCTGTAGACAACTCTGTGACGACGACAGCGGAGATAAACCATCTCGTGTTCACCTGTTTGTACGAGTCTTGTCGTTGTGGTTGAAGACAACTCTATACAGAGGTCGGTGACGACGACAGCGGAGATAAACCATCTCGTGTTCACCTGTTTGTACGAGTCTTGTCGTTGTGGCTGAAGACATCTCTATACAGAGATCGGTGACGACAACAGCGGAGATAAACCATCTCGTGTTCACCTGTTTGTACGAGTCTTGTCGTTGTGGCTGAAGACAACTCTGTGACAACGACAGCGGAGATAAACCTTCTCGTGTTCACCTGTTTGTACGAGTCTTGTCGTTGTGGCTGTAGACAACTCTATACACAGGTCGGTGACGACGACAGCGGAGATAAACCATCTCCTGTTCAACTGATATTTTAATTGACTAATTTGTTGTTGCCGTGTTCGTTGAATACATCGCCGTTATCGGATCCTGGTGTATCGTGTCGTTTACTTAACTATTGTTGCCGTGTTCGTTGAATACATCGCCGTTATCGGATCCTGGTGTATCGTGTCGTTTACTTAACTATTGTTGCCGTGTTCGTTGAATACATCGCCGATATCGGATCCTGATATCTTGTGGCGTTTAACTAACTATTAATTAATGTGATGACGTGAATGTGATGACGTGAATCGGATGACGTGAATGTGAAGACGTCAATGTGGCAACGTGAATGTGATGACGTCAATGTTATTATATGAATGTGAATGTCATAGATAAATGTATGAATCATTTGTACATAATAATAATATAATATATAAAATAGACCTAAACCCGAAACTGGCCTAGGGTAAAAAATGTACGGTTCGCTATAATATACAACGCCTGACAATATCGCTGTAACTGTCTGTCGTGGCTGTCTGACAAGAGACACAGCACACGCTAACGAATGAAGATATTATACCACGGGTAGGGTATAGTATTCATATAGCCAAACGAGAAGTAATTGGTTGCGTAGGTTCAACTTAGTTAATAGCACTGAAGTTGTGTTGATATAGATTTAACAAGATTTAACAAGATTGCCATCCCAAACAACAAGTTCCAGATGGCAAAGTGGACAAGGAAACTATTGCCTTATCGAGAGTCCAACAGTTTTCTCATCTATGTGTAGCCCACCCTTATCAAATATCTGTCAATTCTATTTTTAAACATATTCACACTACTAGCATTAACACAATCATTTAGCAGTTTGTTCCATTCATTTATCACCCTCTGTGAGAAAGAGTACTTTCTCATGTCCAACCTACACTGCTCCTTAAATAATGCTGCTTTGTGTCCTCTGGTTCTACTGCCTTCTTTAAGTTTGAAGAACATATTCCTATCAACATCCTCATAACCGTTCACTATTTTAAATACCTCTATTTGGTCTCCTCTTAGTCTCCTAGTCTCTATTGTTGTCAAACCACATTGTAATAAGCGACTTTCATAACTAAGGTCTCTCAATTCTGGAATCATTTTGGTTGCTCTTCGTTGTATTCTTTCTAGCTTGTCTATGTCCTTTTTGCGATACGGCCTCCATGCTTGAATGCAATATTCCAAATGTGGTCTAACTATTGCTTCGTACAGGGGTACAATTAGCTGTTAGCTTATACATGATAGTTCTCCTAATTAGCCCTAGAATTTGATTTCTTTTTGAAGCAGCAATCCCACATTGCTCTGCAACTTTCATTTCAGCACTAAATGTTACTCCAAGTCCATTTCTTGTGTGATTCTACCTAGTACAGCATCCCCCATTTTATATTCTTCGTCCATGTTTCCATGCCCTATGTGTATACATTTGCACTTCCCAAAATGTAATAACCTTTGCCATTTTTCTGACCATTTAACTAGTTTATCTAGATCATCCTGTAAACTTTATTTATCTGTATCATTTGTAACCTTTCTGAATAATTTTATGTCATCTGCAAATTTGAGTACTTTGCTAGATATGTCATCTTCTAGATCATTTATATATATATATATTACAAACAGTATAGAGCCTAATACTGATCTCTGTGGTACCCCACTCAAAACCGATTTCCAGTTTGAAATCTCCACGTCTACTATTACTCTCTGTCTTATGGATGTAAGCCACTTTTCTATCCAGTTGATTACATCGTTACCTATACCATGGGCTTTTAGTTTAAGTATCAATCTTTGGTGTGGCACTTTATCAAAAGCTTTCTGAAAATCTAAGTAGACAACATCCACTGGTGACCCGTCATCTACCCACTTTGTAATTTCTTCAAAAAAACACAAGATATTGGTTAGACATGACCTTGCTTTTAGGAACCCATGTTGAGATGTATTTATTAAATTATGTTTTACAAGGAATTCCACCATGTGGTCTCTAATTAATGTTTCGAGTAATTTACATATAACTGATGTTAAACTCACTGGTCTGTAATTTTCTGGCTTGTTCCTCGATCCTTCTTAAATAGTGGCGTAATGTTTGCTTCTTTCCATTCTGATGGAACTATTCCTTCTTCTAGTGACAATTTTGCAAGTGGTGTACTAATTTGCTCAACAATTTCCTTAAGCAGTTTTGGTGGTATCCCATCAACTCCAGGTGATTTATTATCTTTCATCTTCTTAATGTTGTTTGCTATCATTACATGAGTTACAAATAACTGCCCTAAATGTTCTGATTTATTTCCCTCAAATTTAGTAAATGGAACTGGAAGTGAGCTGATATCTTCTGTGGTAAATACTGAGCTGAAATACTCATTCAGGACCTCTGCCATTTGAAAACCCTCTGAAATTATGTTTCCCCTGTTGTTTTCCAGTGGTCCGACGTTATCTCGAACGTTCTGTTTACTTCTTACATAAGCATAGAATATCTTGCTGTAATTTTTTATATTACCTGCCATTTTTTTTCAACGATTCTTTTAGATTTTCTAATTTCGGTTGTAGCTAGGTTAAGTGCCTCTTTGTAATTTGCATAGTCTTCATCCTTTCTGGTACGCCTATAAACCCTCCACATAGTTTGCTTAAACACAATTTTTCTAATAGCTTCTTTTGACAAGTGTCTCTTTCTAGACCGTTTTCCTTGTTTTTTCAAGGGAACAAATTTATGGATGATACTCTCAATTTCATATTTTAGAATATTCCAACATTCAATTGCGGTCTTATTCATCAGCATGTTATTCCAATCTAGCTTTGCTAAGTATTTTGTCATATCTTTATTACCTTTGTGGAAGTTTCACCAATACGTTTTTATATTTTTACTTTCTGATTTTACGTTGATGTCAAAATGTATTTGATTGTGGTCACTGTTACCCAAGGGTTCATGTATTTTTACATTGTCGACTAATTATTTTTGTGATGATAAAACTATATCTAATACATTTTCTCCCCTGGTTGGTTATAGCACGTGCTGAGTAAGGAAGCTCTCCTGAATTAAAAATAAAAATTGTTGGTCATCACCCCCTGTACTCTCTAGAGATTTCCATTGTATGTGTCCATGCTTAAAATCTCCCATTATGATACATTCCCCTTCACAAACTGCCATTATAGCATTTTGTATTTTTTTGTTATCCGCTTCGCTTATGTTTGGACTTCGGTAAACTAATCCAATAGTTAATTTTGAATTTCCTGAAACTATTTTGCACCAAACAGCTTCATCGTAATCTGCTTCGCTTTCTAATTTTATTTCATAAGCCTGAATAGATTCTTTAACATATAAAATAACTCCCCCTCCCCTTCTTCCTATTCGATCTCTCCTAAACATTACGTATCCTGTCTATTTTGCACCAAACAGCTTCATCGTAATCTGCTTCGCTTTCTAATTTTATTTCATAAGCCTGAATAGATTCTTTAACATATAAAATAACTCCCCCTCCCCTTCTTCCTATTCGATCTCTCCTAAACATTACGTATCCTGTCAATCCTAATTCACCATATGTAATGTCTGCGTTAGCCCATGATTCGGTTATACCAATTATGTGAGGGTCAATATCTTCTACCATAATGTTTAATTCGTTTTTCTTATTTACTATAGTCCTAGCATTTAAACACACGCGTCTATGACCTGCTTCAGACATGTTTTTCGGACATTTTGTTATTGGCTTATCTGTACTAGCGACCTCTTGTCTTGCTTGAGGCATCTCTAAGTAACGCCCCTGCGCTTCTAGTTTAAATAGTGTTGACTACCAAAAATATTCGTTATGCTACCCATTCCACTGTCTACTGATGCTGCAAATACTGCTGCCCCCTTTCCACTTAGATGCAGCACGTCCTTCATGTACATATCAGCCCTTCCAACAAAACTTCCCCACAAATCCACAAAACCCACTTCATCTTCTCTACATAGCTTCTCGACTAGCATGTTAATTGCCATCCCCCGGCAATTTAGATATCTATGACCCCTCCTTCCTATAACTGGTAGAATCCCTGACAGTATTACCTGCTCAATCCGCGTCTGCTTTAGTGTTCTGACCAAATTCCTGTATTTCCTAACTATGGCAGTTGTACCCTCCGTCTCTACGTTATTTGTCCCTACGTGTACTAAAACAGATCCACCCTTGCCCAAACCCACAATGTTTTCTACCCTCTCAGTTATTGCCTCTATTTTGGCCCCAGGCAAGCAAACTACAACGTCCTCTCCCTTGTTTACGACTCTGTCGGTCTTCCTAACTATTGAGTCCCCCACAAACACCCTCGCTCTCTGTCTCACCCCCTCTATCACTGCCTCGGAATAGCTCTTCCGATGGATCCCCTCCATCACAGTCTGTCATGCAGCCTTGTCACTTGGTGGCAGACTGTTATCAGGATCTCTCTCACGCATCAAAATTTTACCTTTACCTCCCGTCTCCTGTTTAACTTGTGCTCCCGTCGCCTTCCCTCTCGTCTCCCTCACTCCCATCGCCTTAACTATCGTCTCCTTCCCCCCGACTCCTTCGCTACTGTCTCCCACACTCCCCTTTCCTTCGATCCACTTGTCTTCACTCCCATTTCTTTTCTTCTCGTCTCCTTTCGTCCTGTCTCCCTGTGTCCCTTCTCCTTCCGTCCTGTATCCCCTCCCTACGACCGGTCATCTTACCTCCTATCAACCTCCTCCCATGCTGAGGTGAGTTCACCCTAACATCTCTCTCGTCGTCTTCCCCACTTTATCCACTGTCCCCTCACCAGAACCACTGGCACAAACCACCTACTCCCTTCCCACCACTGCCACAACGAGCAGCATCAGCTGTTCTAACTCCACTTCAAGTTCATTCATCCTCGTACATCCCCTACACTCAAAACTAAAACTATCCGCCTGAACCTCAGCCCAGGACTTCTCACATCCGTACTTGACGAAGTCCACCCAGTTGCTGCAACTACTGCATATTAAATGCCTAGTGGCCTTTAAATGCCGTTTGCAGGGCGCCATCACGAAATTTATACTTAATCTAATTGCTACATTAGCCTTGAATAAGGCTGTTTTTGTGTTCAAAAGAACACTTTAGACTAATATACTTGCTAACTATGTCTTTTCTACTGAGCTCGCACGAGCAAAAAAAAGCCTGCCACATAGCGAATACGGAGAACACTGTGTTAACAAAACAACGAAGTCAGTGTAAACAAACTTACGTACAAATCCTGCTGTTAATTTATTGTTACTTTAATCGTTTACTACAACTATGTCAGATAATACCTTATGTATGTAATTTATGTAAATGTATCACTTTATCTAATATATATTTAACAATGTATACGATAGTTTGGTACACCAGTTTAATTTACGACCTGTAAACAAACTCCCAATTATCGCTCGATGAATTTGAGTGCGGGAAAACTACAGCCTCAGTTAACCAGAACACTTTCTTAATATATGTCTATAATAAGTTTGTGTATATAGTATATGTGTAATAGTAATACTTATTCTAACCAATATTCCACTGTTTCTGACTATTCCCTATGCTATCTAAATTTTCGAATGATAAACAACCCTATTAACGCTCACTGACTTCCCTGTCGGAGTCCGGAACTAACTTACTCTAAAATCCTGCCTGTGACTAATAATTAACAAAAACTGTTTTCTAATATATGTCTATGATATGTTTATGTATAATATATCTATGCAATAGTAATACTTATTCTATTCGATATTCCACTTTTTTCTGTCAATTCTCTACATCAATTTTAAGTCGCAGCTGCACCAAGATTCCGCAAGTCGCAAGACAAGATATGTTAGCAAAGAATAACGTTAGAGTGTAGATCGTCACTTAATTGTTGCATTTCAACCTGCTGCAAAAACTGTTTCAGCGGACGGTGAACGTCGACGTCTACGGCACGAGCAAGTCCGCTATTTCGTCACCGACGGGGAATCGAAAAGCCTAGTTCATCGTATGATGACAGCGCTAGAGTGTATGAGCGAGACATTCTGAGAAATTCTTACCAAGATATGCTCGAATTGGTGGCTTTGCAGACCGCGTGGGATGAAAAGATGCTCGTCGCTACAACCGAGTCGAATGAGGGACGCCGCTACAACCGAGTCGAATGAGGGACGCCGCTACAACCGAGTCGAATGAGGGACGCCGCTACAACAGAGTCGAATGAGGGACGCCGCTACAACCGAGTCGAATGTGGGACGCCGCTACAACCGAGTCGAATGAGGGACGCCGCTACAACCGAGTCGAGTGAGGGATGCCGCTACAACCGAGTCGAGTGAGGGACGCCGTTACAACCGAGTCGAATGAGGGGCGCCGCTACAACCGAGTCGAATGAGGGACGTCAATACAACCGAGTCGAATGAGGGACGCCGATACAACCGAGTCGAGTGAGGGACGCCGCTACAACGGAGTCGAATGAGGGACGCCGCTACAACCGAGTCGAATGAGGGATACCGCTACAACCGAGTCGAATGAGGGACGCGCTGCACCGGACGATTCCGCTACATCTTTATATCTGTCAACCCCTGCGGTAAGATGATAGGACACCTACTCGGCTGTCATCCCCTGCGGTAAGATGATAGGACACCTACTCGGCTGTCATCCCCTGCGGTAAGATGATAGGACACCTACTCAGCTGTCAACTCGTGCGGTAAGATGATAGGACACCTACTCGGTTGGCTCCGACAACTCCCCGATCACGGCTTTAACTCGGGAACGTACGATCTATACACTACCCTCATTCATTGCTAATATATAAACTCAACTTCATTGTTATTAACTAAATTGAACCTGCGCACTCAATGACGTTCGGCTATATAAATACTACCCTATCCGTGGTATCATATCTTCATTCGTTAGCGTGTGCTGCGTCTCTTGTCAGGCAGCCACGACAGGCAGTTACAGCGATACTGTCAGGCGTTGTATATCATAGCGAAATGTATTTTTGCCCGTGGGCCCGCTTCGGATTTAGGTAACCTGTGGTAGATTTGGTTTAACGATGCTGCCATCGATTACTTCTCGTTTAGCTATAGAAATACTGGTCCCTACCCGTGGTATCATATCTTCATTCGTTAGCGTCATTCACGTCATCATATTCATGTCGTCACGTTCACGTCTTCAAAATCATGTCATCAAATTCTCGCCATCACATTCCCGTTAACATTCACGTCGTCACATTTACGTCATCACATTCACGTCATCACATCACATGTACCAAAGCGGGAAAATGGAGAAAAACGACAAGTTGGTAGAAACGCGGAGAATTCAAAAAAGGCTCGTAGAAACGCGGGGAAATGGAGAAAACGGCAAGTTTATAGAAACGCGGGAACATGAGAAAACGGAGAAATTTGTAGGAACGCGGGAAAATGGAGAAAACGGCGAGTTTGCAGAAAGGCGGGAAAACATGGGGGGAATGGCGCGTTTGTAGGAACGCGGGCGCCACCCAGCCGCTAGAAACGCTACAGTAGATCCGAGGAAACCGCGTACAAATCCTGCTGTTAATTTATTGTTACCTTAATCGTTTACTACAACTATGTCAGATAATACCTTATGTATGTAATTTATGTAAATGTATCACTTTATCTAATATATATTTAACAATGTATACGATAGTTTGGTACACCAGTTTAATTTACGACCTGTAAACAAACTCCCAATTATCGCTCGATGAATTTGAGTACGCGAAAAATACAGCCTCAGTTAACCAGAACACTTTCTTAATATATGTCTATAAGAAGTTTGTGTATATAGTATATGTGTAATAGTAATACTTATTCTAACCAATATTCCACTGTTTCTGACTATACCCTATGCTATCTAAATTTTCGAATGGTAAACAACCATATTAACGCTCACTGACTTCCCTGTCGGAGTCCGGAACTAACTTACTCTAAAATCCTGCCTGTGACTAATAATTAACAAAAACTGTTTTCTAATATATGTCTATGATATGTTTATGTATAATATATATATGCAATAGTAATACTTATTCTATTCGATATTCCACTTTTTTCTGTCAATTCTCTACATCAATTTTAAGTCGCAGCTGCACCAAGATTCCGCAAGTCGCAAGACAAGATATGTTAGCAATGAATAACATTAGAGTGTAGATCGTCACTTAATTGTTGCATTTCAACCTGCTGCAAAAACTGTTTCAGCGGACGGTGAACGTCGACGTCTACGGCACGAGCAAGTTAGCTGTTTCGTCACCGACGGGGAATCGAAAAGCCTAGTTAATCGTATGATGACAGCGCTAGAGTGTATGAGCGAGACATTCTGAGAAATTCGTACCAAGATATGCTCGAATTGGCGGCTTTGCAGACCGCGTGGGATGAAAAGATGCTCGTCGCTACAACCGAGTCGAATGAGGGACGCCGCTACAACCGAGTTGATTGAGGGACGCCGCTAGAACCGAGTCGAATGAGGGACGCCGATACAACCGAGTCGAATGAGGGGCGCGCTGCACCGGACGATTCCGCTACATCTTTATTTCTGTCAACCCCTGCGGTAAGATGATAGGACACCTACTCGGCTGTCATCCCCTGCGGTAAGATGATAGGACACCTAGTCGGCTGTCATCCCCTGCGGTAAGATGATAGGACACCTACTCGGCTGTCATCCCCTGCGGTAAGATGATAGGACACCTACTCGGCTGTCAACTCGTGCGGTAAGATGATAGGACACCTACTCGGCTGTCATCCCCTGCGGTAAGATGATAGGACACCTACTCGGCTGTCAACTCGTGCGGTAAGATGATAGGACACCTACTCGGTTGGCTCCGACAACTCCCCGATCACGGCTTTAACTCGGGAACGTACGATCTATACACCACCCTCATTCATTGCTAATATATAAACTCAACTTCATTGTTATTAACTAAATTGAACCTGCGCACTCAATGACGTTCGGCTATATAAATACTACCCTATCCGTGGTATAATATCTTCCTTCGTTAGCGTGTACTGCGTCTCTTGTCAGGCAGCCACTACAGGCAGTTACAGCGATACTGTCAGGCGTTGTATACTATAGCGAAATGTATTTTTGCCCGTGGGCCCGCTTCGGATTTAGGTCACCTGTGGTAGATTTGGTTTAATGATGCTGCCATCGATTACTTCTCGTTTGGCTATAGAAATACTGGTCCCTACCCGTGGTATCATATCTTCATTCGTTAGCGTCATTCACGTCATCATATTCATGTCGTCACATTCACGTCTTCAAAATCATGTCATCAAATTCTCGTCATCACATTCCCGTCAACATTCACGTCGTCACATTTACGTCATCACATTCACGTCATCACATCACATGTACCAAAGCGGGAAAATGGAGAAAAACGACAAGTTGGTAGAAACGCGGAAACATGAGAAAACGGTGAATTTGTAGGAACGCGGGAAAATGGAGAAAACGGCGAGTTTGCAGAAAGGCGGGAAAACATGGGGGGAATGGCGCGTTTGTAGGAACGCGGGCGCCACCCAGCCGCTAGAAACGCTACAGTAAATCCGAGGAAACCGCGAGAAATGCGCGAGGATTGCCGGTGATGTCGTGTTATGGACTTCAAAACGACTGGCGACTGCCCAGTAGCCGACTCGAATATTAATCTCAGACGAAGGCCGCGTTGTTCAGCGGTTCTCCAATGAGTTGTCAAATTGTTTATTTGTGCGGTTAACCGCAATGTAATGGGCAATTACTTCTATCGAGAGTGGCGGATTACCAACGTGGGGGGCCTAGTAGAAACGTGTTGCTGGTGCACTTAACTAGACCTTCATCAACGAATGCCTGCGCAGAATCTTACAAATAAATGGTCAGACAAGGTACCCAACACTACGCTTTGGGAAAGGACCAAACAACTGCCAGTAGAAAAAGAAATAACGAAGAGAAAGTGAAGGTGGACAATTAGGAAACCAGCAACAAACATCACACGACAAGCACTTACATGGAACCACCAACGGAAGAGAAGAACAGGAAGGAAGAAACACCTGACAGGGAGAAACATCTGGCCGGGAGACACCGACAATGAAAGTAAGAAGATGGGATACACCGGGAGAGAAATGGAGAAAATTACGACAAACAGACAAGAGCAGAGGAGCCTGGTCGATGACCTATGATCCCAGAGCAGAGGAGTCTGGTCGGTGGCGTATGATCCCAGAGCAGAGGAGCCTGGTCGATGGCCTATGATCCCAGAGCAGAGGAGCCTGGTCGATGGCCTATGATCCCAGAACAGAGGAGCAAGGTCGATGGCCTATGATCCCAGAACAGAGGAGCAAGGTCGATGGCCTATGATCCCAGAGCAGAGGAGCATGGTCGATGACCTGTGATATCAGAGCAGAGGAGCCTGGTCGATGACCTATGATCCCAGAACAGAGGAGCCTGGTCGATGGGCTATGATCCCAGAACAGAGGAGCCTGGTCGATGGGCTATGATCCCAGAGCAGAGGAGCCTGGTCGATGGCCTATGATCCCAGAGCAGATGAGCCTGGTCGATGGCTATGATCCCAGAACAGAGGACCCTGGTCGATGGCCTATGATCCCAGAGCAGAGGAGCCTGGTCGATGGCCTATGATCCCAGAGCAGAGGAGCCTGGTCGATGGCCTATGATCCCAGAGCAGAGGAGCCTGGTCGATGGTCTATGATCCCAGAGCAGAGGAGCATGGGCTTTCATACTGCTGTCCGAGTCGTGAGCACACTCCCGAGACAGGTCTAGCGGCCGTGTTTGCCGTCATACTGCTCCACCCAATACTACTACTAGTAGTGTCTACTGAAAATTATCACATAATCCAAACTTATAATTGAATTAATTAGAGTTGTTGATTGAGTGGCCCGTGGTACGGGGGGCTTCAGACCGGCTGAGTAGGTCGAGTCGAGACAAAGACGATCGACAGATAAATCAAATGTACGAATACGTGGACGTAGGAGCTGATCCACTTTTTCCCAGGTCTAAACAATGCCCTGGCAACTAGCCACAATGCCGTAAAAAAATAAACAATGGTTCACAGCCAAAACATTCCGTGCCGTATATTTATATAATTAAGCAGGTATATACTTGCCTTCATTTGCAATTACTGAAACTACAAATTAGCACGCGATCGTATGCCGACTATTTGTATAGCCAATATTTTAAGAAATCGGTAATAAAATTACAGTCAGCAGTCATCTGAGCTAGCCTATCGTCGGCCCGCGGTAGAAGTTTTAGAAATCGAAGGATCAGCGCTGTCAATCATGCATCACGTGAACTCTCCGCGGGCAAAACTAGATTCCCGCCCGCGATCGCTTCCGACCGAAAGACCGCGTCGTCTGCAACCTTGCGCCGTAGTAGATGAATTAGTGTCTTGTAGCCAAAATGCCGACTAGAAAAAGAAAATTAGGGAAAGGCTCGAAGTCAATACGATCTCTCTTCGCTCCTGTGTAAGTTACTGAGCCAACTAACATTATGCACAATTAAATTCAGATGTTCAGACCGAATAAATCTCTAAAATGTAATGTTGACCCATGACTGAGGTTGCCTATACTAGCTATCAGTATAACTATGTCCATGTTGAAAACATATATTTAAACAATAATGTTATAAAGCCTGCGTAAGCTAAGGCAGATTTACACGAGCGGTTGTTGCGTGGAAGAGACTGTTGTAATGGTGCATTCATAAACATAAATGATTGACAGCGCTGATCCTTCGATTTCTAAAACTTCTACCGCGGGCCGACGATAGGCTAGCTCAGATGACTGCTGACTGTAATGTTATTACCGATTTCTTAAAATATTGGCTATACAAATAGTCGGCATACGATCGCGTGCTAATTTGTAGTTTCAGTAATTGCAAATGAAGGAAAGTATAGACCTGCTTAATTATATAAATATAAATTACTACTATTATATTAATATTATCCTACTAAGTAAGTAGTTTTATGCCTTGGTGAATTTCTTTAAAATTTGTTGGCAGTTGGCTTTGTTATTAACTTATATATACACGTTTTAGCCTAGTTGTGTTTCTTTTTACATAGGCGAGAGGGAGTTGTGTGTGTGGATGTGTGTAATTGGATGGCTGCTTCTGGGGTGAGTGGGTGGTGAGTTCTTACGCCACAACGCCAGAAATTCCTTGTTCATTTTTGTTAATGTTACATGGCAATAAACCGTCTGAATCTGAATCTTATTAAAGTTACATGACGGAAAATTAACCCTTGGGCATATTTTTCGTTTCCTACATTTGTAAATATGTTGCTAGGCCGATTTCCTGTTTGACGCATATTACGTAAATCTCATCAACGTCTGACGTCTTCATTCGTGTCGCACAACTGGACTAGGATTATAAAGATGTTGATCATCATCGCAGTTATTTTCTCCTTCGCCTTCGCCCTACTTAATTCTCCGCGTTGATGATGTAAGTACTTGGTTCTCTGTGTTGATGATGTAAGTACTTGGTTCTCTGTGTTGATGATGTAAGTACTTGGTTCTCTGTGTTGATGATGTAAGTACTTGGTTCTCTGTGTTGATGATGTAAGTACTTGGTTCTCTGTGTTGATGATGTAAGTACTTGGTTCTCTGTGTTGATGATGTAAGTACTTGGTTCTCTGTGTTGATGATGTAAGTACTTGGTTCTCTGTGTTGATGATGTCAGTACTTATTTATCCTTGTTGGTGTACTGTTTTTGTCGTTAATAACGAGTCCTATTCTATTTATCGATTTATTGTAGCAGTTGTTTGTTGTTTTACCGGTCACGGATACATTCCGCAGCGCTACTTGGACCACAAACATGCCCTAAAATACAATATTTGATAATCGTATCTGCCCTTCGTGTACCTAAAGCGATGCCATGTCAATGAATGAACGTTTGTTGATAGCTAAAACGAGGTAAGAATAAAATATAAAACTAACATATGTCAGCGTCAAGCTTTTGGTGAACAATTCCAAATTTATAGAGTAGTGGTTAATCAATTATATTGTAAAATATTGCACAGGGCATTCATAAATTAAAGCGACTTTGTAAAACGGTATTACTTTTGAAATACAATATTTTGTAATTTGACACATGTTTCACACATTTATAACGCATTAGCGTAGTTTGATTCGTATGATTTTCACTTCCAACGTTTTTCCTATCAATCGAACACAATTTTGTGTTTAATTTCATGAAGAAAATGACCGGCCAGTCCAGCAGCAGGGTTCGCCTGGGTTCACCTGATTCTGGCCGTCTTTGCATATCAGACTACATCGGCCTCTACCTCATCTACATCACTGAGTTCAACGACATATTATGCGGTGTCCGCACCTCGACTGTTCACCCGTCCATCTCTCTTAACTTGCCAGTATATCGAGAAAATGTAACACTTGTCTCTTATGCGTTAAACTATTTAAGCCACCTGGGGTTGTTTCAGTAGTTGCCGTGACACCGTCGATCAACGAACGTACAACAAATATCATGAACAACTTAAACACGGTGTTTCGGTAGCTCGGCGGCTAAGTACATTTTTATTGACTTACATTGAGAAGTAGTCTTTATTTTGGGGAGCGGTGGTCGAGTGGTAAAAGCGCCCGACTGTCGATCGAGAGGACGGTGGTTCAATTCCGCTTACCGAAGCCTGGACAATTTAGTTCACCTCACTTTGTCTTTCGGGAGAGAGGTAAAACCATTGGTCTTTCTTCCCTGGCATATATGCCAGAGGAAACAAAATACCACATACAGGGGGTAAAAGTCGAACACTCGAAGTGTGGTCTTCTCTATCTCTAACCCACTTATTTATAGCTTCCGCGGCCTGAAGTCTGACAAAATGGAGAAGTCCAACAACATGTATTGTGATACGTACAAGGATGAGTAAATGGCGAACACGCTTGAAATTATTGACTAAGAAAGAAAATGTGCAGTAAATAAAAGGAAGAACGACACTTACAAAAGAATAAATACGCCACCGCATTGATTTGTCATTACTTCCCTCGTCCAACAGCCATCATTTGTCGGTGGTGGTAATGATGATAGCGATGACGGTCTTGGTAGTGAGGTTTGTGGTTACAAGGACTGTGTACATGGCCAAATATCTCCACTTCACGTGGAATTACCTCATAAAATCAGTCAGTCTGTGACGTGTTCACGACTGTCTACTCCTGCAACAGACACAGCCATTGGCAAGCGGATGACAAACAGTGATAGGATGCATGCCTTTTTCAACCAGTTGTGTTTTTTATCCAAATAATGCCGTAGACACGGGCGGATGTAACGGATATGTTAGGGACGAACACACTTATGACGTCATTGTGACACCACAACGAATGACACAATGAGTTTGTCAGACAGCGAGGTAGCATTCGTAGCCTTCATCTCGACGTTTCTCATTCTTAGTTTCCTCAGCAACGTGTGTGTTGTGTTCGTCATTATGAAGATCAAGACGATGCGAACGGTGACGAATATGTTTCTGACGAACCTTGCCGTCAGCGACATTATACTCGTCTCGTTCATTCTGCCTCACAAAGTTCACGACATATCACACACGGACGAATACTACGAATGTAAGTTGCATGTTATATGTCCAATATTTCTGTGTAGAGTCAAAACCCCACTAGAATAAAAGCCCAACAGGCAATGTCCGAAACAGTCACGGAGTTTAACAAGATTTAACAAGATTTGCCATCCAAGCCAAAGGCCCAGATGGCAAGTGGACAAGGAAGCCATTGGCTTATCGAGAGTCCAACAATGTTCACCTACTTATAACCCGCCCTTCTGATATATGTGTCAACCTTGTTTTTAAACATATTCACGCTGCTAGCAGTTACACAATCTGTAGACAGTTTGTTCCATTCATTTACTGTCCTCTGTGAGAACGAGTGCTTCCTGATGTCCAATCTACATTGATCCTTTACTAATTTTACCTCATGTCCTCTAGTTCTGCTATCCTTCTTGAGTGAGAAAAACATATTTCTATCAATATTTTCATACCCATTCAATATCTTAAAAACTTCAATCTGATCTCCTCTTAACCTCCTTGTCTCTAGAGTTGTTAAACCACATTCTTTCAGGCGTTCTTCATAACTAAGGTCTCTAAGTTCTGGAATCATTTTAGTTGCTCTCCTTTGTATGCGTTCAAGCGTATCTATATCCTTCTTACGATATGGTCTCCATGCTTGTATACAGTATTCTAAATGAGGTCTAACTATTGCTTTATAAAGAGGTATAATTAACTTTTTTCCCTTGTATGTTATGTTTCTTCTAATCAATCCAAGAATTTGATTACCCTTTGAAGCTGCAATACCACACTGCTCTGAAACTTTCATATCAGCGCTTATTGTAACTCCTAAGTCCTTTTCTTTTACAGTAGTACCAAGAACAGTAGCTCCCATTTTATAGTTTACATTCAAGTTCCCATGTCCTGTATGTAGGCATTTACATTTCCCAAAATTGAACAGCATCTGCCATTTCTCAGACCATTTCACTAATCTGTCTAGATCGTTTTGTAAATGTTGTTTATCACCATCAGTATTAACCTTTCTAAACAGTTTTGTGTCGTCCGCAAATTTCAGTACGTTACTTGTTATACTGTCGTCCAAGTCATTGATATAAATTAAGAATAATATAGGTCCTAATACTGATCCTTGAGGTACCCCACTCAAAACCGATTTCCAATTTGAAACTTCGCCATCTACTACAACTCGTTGTCTTCTGTCAGTCAGCCATTGTTCTATCCAGTCAGTTATGCTATCCCCGATACCATGGGCTTTTAATTTAAGTAGCAATCTTTGATGTGGCACTTTGTCAAAAGCTTTCTGAAAATCTAAGTAGATAATATCTACTGGCGATCCCTCGTCTATCCACTTAGTGATTTCTTCCAAAAACATAACACATTTGTTAAGCATGACCTCGCTTTAAGGAATCCATGTTGAGATGATTTTAATAATTTATGCTTAACGAGGAAGTCCACCATATGGTCTTTAATTAACCTTTCTAATAATTTACAAATCACTGACGTTAAACTCACTGGTCTGTAATTCTCTGACTTATTTCTCGAACCCTTTTTAAATAATGGTATGATGTTTGCTTCTTTCCATTCAAACGGAACAACTCCCTCTTTTAATGACAAGTTGAATACTCTTGCAAGTGGTATACTGATTTGATCTACTGTTTCCATTAGTAATTTTGGAGGAATCCCATCCACTCCCGGTGATTTGTTATCCTTCATTGCCTTTATTTTCCTAGCTACCAATTCTGGAGTTACAACTAACGGTCCTAAATAGTCAGATTTAGTCCCCTGAAATTTAGCATCAGCAACTGGTAATGAACTAATATCTTCTTTTGTAAACACTGAACTGAAGTAACCATTTAGGTCTTCCGCCATTAAAAACCCCTGTGATATTATATTTCCAGCACTGTCTTCTAGAGGTCCAACCTTGTCTTGTACGTTTTGTTTACTCCTGACATATGCATAAAAACTCTTGCTGTCAGTTTTTATGTTACATGCCAGTTTTTGCTCATAGCTTCTTTTAGATTGTCTGATTTCAGTTGTAGCTGCATTAAGTGCCTCTTTGTATTTTGCATAGTCTTCTTCCTTCCTGGTACGCCTATAAACCCTCCACATAGTTTGTTTTAGCATTATTTTTCTAATTGCCTCTTTTGACAAGTGTTTCTTTCTACACCGTTTTCCTTGTTTTCGGAAGGGAACAAATTCATCAATGATACTCTCAATTTCATATTTTAGAATATTCCAACATTCAATTGCAGTCTTATTCATCAGCATGTTATTCCAATCTAGCTGTGCTAAGTATTTTCTCATATCTTTGTAGTTACCTTTGTGGAAGTTTCTCTTGTACGTTTTCTTATTTTTACTTTCTGATTTTACATTGATGTCAAAATGTATTTGATTATGGTCACTATTACCCAATGGTTCAAATATTTTTACATTGTCCACTAATTCTTTTTGTGATGACAAAACTATATCTAATACATTTTCTCCCCTGGTTGGTTCTAGTACGTGCTGAGTAAGAAAGCTATCCTGGATTAAACATAGAAATTGTTGATCCTCAATCCCTGTGCTCTCTAGAGAATTCCATTGTATGTGTCCATGGTTAAAATCTCCCATTATGATACATTCCCCTTTACTAACTTCCTTTATAGCGTTTTTTATTTTGTGTTGTCCTCTTCGTTTATGTTTGGACTTCGGTAAACTAATCCAACAGTTAATTTTGAATTTCCTGAAACAATTTTGCACCAAACAGCTTCATCGCAATCTGCTTCCCTTTCTAGTTTCATTTCATAAGCCTGAATAGATTCTTTAACATATAAAATAACTCCCCGCCCCTTCTTCCTATTCGATCTTTCCTAAACATTACGTATCCTGTCAGTCCTAATTCAGCATCTGTTATATCTATGTTGGCCCATGATTCAGTTATACCAATTATGTGAGGGTCAATATCTTCTACCATAATGTTTAATTCATTTTTCTTATTTACTATGCTCCTTGCATTTAAACATACGCATCTATAACCTTTTTCAGAGATGTTTTTCGGATGATTTGATATTGGTTTATCTGTGCTAGTGGCCTCTTGTTCTGCTTGAGACACCTCTAGGTAACCCCCTGCACTTCTAGTTTAAAGAATGTTTACTTCCAAAAATATTTGTCATTGTACCCAAGTCGCTATCTACTGCTGCTGAAAGTTTGTCCGCGAATACTGCCGCCCCTTTCCACTTAAATGAAGCCCATCCTTCATGTACATATCACCCCTCCCAACAAAACTTTCCCATAAATCCACAAATCCAACTTCCTCTTCCCTACACAGCCTCTGGACTAACATGTTAATTGCCATCCCCCGACAATTTCGATATTTATGACCCCTCCTGCCCATCACAGGTAAAATCCCTGACAGTATTACCTGCTCAACCCGCGTCTGTTTTAGTGTTCTGACCAACTGCCTATATTTCCTAACTATGGCAGTTGTACCCTCCCTCTCTACGTTATTTGTCCCTACATGTACTAAAACAGATCCACCCTTACCCGAGCCTACGATGTTTTTTACCCTCTCAGTTATCGCCTCTATTTTGGCTCCAGGCAAGCAGACCACCACATCATCTCCTTGTTTAAGACTCTGTCGGTCTTCCTAACTATCGAATCCCCCACAAACACCCTCGCTCTCTTCCTCACCCCCTCTATCACTGCTGCAGAATAACTCTTCCTTTCGATCCCCTCCATCACATTCTGTCCTGACCCCTTCCCTTCCGTCTCCCCCACTCCCTTCTCCTTCCCTCCTGTCTCCCTACTCCCTCTCCTTCACTCCGGTTGTTTTCCCTCCCGTCTCCCCCACTCCCTTCTCCTTCCCTCCTGTCTCCGCTACTCCCCCTCTCCTTCACCCCGGTTGTCTTCCCTCCCGTCTCCCCCACTCCCTTCTCTCCTGTCTCCCCTACTCCCTCTCCTTCACCCCGGTTGTCTTCCCTCCCGTTCCTTTCCTTCCCGTCTCCTTACGTCCTGTCTCCCTATGACCTGTCACCTTCCCTCCTCTCAGCTTCCTCCCAGGCTGAGGTGAGCTCTCCCTAGCATCTCTTGTGTCTTTCCCCACTTTATCGTCTACTGTTCCCTCACCGGAACTACTGGCACAACTCCCCTGATCCCTTCCCACCATTGCCACAACGAGCAGTCTCAGCTCTTTCAACTCCACCTCTATTTCCTTCATCCTTGCGCATCCCCTACACTCAAAATTAAAACTATCTGCCTGGACCTCAGCCCAGGACTTTTCGCACCCAGACTTGACGAAATCTACCCAGTTACTACAACTGCCACAAATTACGTGCCTTGTGGCCTTTAACTGTTCAACACCGAAACCGACATAGATAATTAACCTAGCCCAGAAGTAATACTATAAAACATTCTATTAACACTTAAATACAAGTTAATTTTTTTCCGTAAATTGTAAAATCAGTTAAATTACATTAATGTCGTTGCCGACGTAGTGCAGATATGTTTCTTGAATATTGACTCATTTTCAAGGATTATACGGCCGCCCTACTATACCCGTATAATCTTGTCGTCTTTCAGGAATCCCTTATTTCGCGAACATGATAAACACAATTTATTTGTGTGTTCCACAAACAAAGGTCTCAGTTAAATACACGGGTAATAGCCGCCATTTACCGAATACTGTGTGAAACGCGGTCAGAGATTGGTCAAGGCTGAGCATCAACCATTTAAATTTACTGTCGGAAAGTAGATCCCTGGAATTTGTATTTCTCGTATGGTTGTTATGTATTGTCGGGATACCTTCCTAAGTATTTGACGTCCCTCGCTCTGATGGCTTTTGCGCGTCCCTGTTCATTATATCATACTTAGATATTCCGCATTGTTTTTACTATTACTAGTATTATTATTATAATTATTACCAGTGTTGTTGTTGTTATTATTAACATTATTATTACTATTGTTACAATTAATATTACTGTCAAGTTATTATTGTTGTTGTTATTATTACTGTGATTTTTTTCGTACATATTATATGTTTACGATGGGGTGGAGTTTTGTTGTTGTTGTTGTTGTTGTTGTTGGAGGTTGTGGTATTTGTAATAACGCAGTTGTTGTTGTTGTTGTTATTGTTGTTGTTTGTGGTGGTGGTGTGTGTAATGACGCAGTAGCTGTTGTTGATCTTTGTGATAATGGTAAAGAAGATGGACGACGTAATGAGTATTTTGTTGATTTTTTATTTATTTTTAATTGATATTGTTGTTGTCGTCGTTGTCGTAGTTGGCTGCTGTCACGTAATTACGTCCTTGTCGTAGTTGGCTGCTGTCACGTAATTACGTCCTTGTCGTAGTTGGCTGCTGTCACGTAATTACGTCGTTGTCGTAGTTGGCTGCTGTCACGTAATTACGTCCTTGTCGTAGTTGGCTGCTGTCACGTAATTACGTCGTTGTCGTAGTTGGCTGCTGTCACGTAATTACGTCCTTGTCGTAGTTGGCTGCTGTCACGTAATTACGGTGACTCTGGTGGTTTCAGCCGAGATCCATTGCAAGCTGGACAATTGTCTGCCCGTCTTAAGCATCACTTGCTCCATCTACAGCATGGTGGCCCTGGCTGAGGAACGTTACCGGTAGGTAGCGCATGTATGATTTAAGATATTAATTTATTCAGAGGCAGTAAACATATAATTATGTTTTGTATATTATGATAATTTTATATCAATAAAAATATTCATGTCATGCCTATTAAGGATATCACATAATTTCAATACAAATATTTCAGAATTAGACAACTAGGGAATTCTAAAATCAATTTGTTATTCGAGTTTTCTATTGAATTCACCTCACGCACAGGTGTTTGAAATGAATACAATGCATGATGTTTCCTGACTGGCCTTTAGGTGAACTATATATAATATACCTTAAAACACATGATTTACAAGTGTCGATAGTGTTGATCACAGGGGCATTAAGTTAACTTCGGTTATTTGAAAAACATGCAATATTAACTTGATTTAGCAAATTATTCTACATCTAATAAAATCATGACCCGTGCGTGGTGTGAACGGAAACATTATATTGCGAACGAGAGTGTCAGCAAATTCATTGTTTCAGGGCCATTGTTTTGGGACCTATGCATGCCATCTACCGCAAGAGGGCGTTGGAGATAATTGTCGGAATTTGGGCATTGTCAGCTTTGGTGGCCACGCCGACATTCGTCGATTATTCCATCCACCCCGAGCCGATGACGTCACAATATGTTAACAATGCCACCGCTGTGACGTCACGTATCTTATGCAAACCCAAGTCTGACGTCATTGACAAGATGAACGGTTTGTTTATCCTATGCTCATCGTACATGATACCTCAGGCACTCATCTTCAGTCGCTATTACCGTCTTATCACGTTCATCGTACAGCAAGGACATCAGACGACAGGGGGTATGACGTCATCATTCGTATCGCACAATCGTACGAGGATTATAAAGATGTTGATCATCATCGCAGTTCTCTTCTCCTTCGCCTGGCTGCCCTACTTCGTTCTCCTTGTCGCTGATGTAAGTTCCTTGTTAATGTTACTTTTTATTCCTTTGTATATATATATATATATATATATATATATATATATATATATATATATATATATATATATATATATATATATATATATATATATATATATATATATATATATATATATATTGAAAAGGATGATTTTTGTGTAATGAAATAATTAAAATGCTAAAGCACTGCACGCGGACAATAACTATTATCGTTATCAGTAGCATAGTGCACGTTCACATTAACAGTAGCACAGTGTACGTTCACATCAACAGTAGCATAGTGCACGTTCACATCAACATCAACACTCCATTCACAATTAAGTGTATTTTTGTTTTAACGATTTAGGCGTGTGTTCGTGCGTGCGTGCAAGAGAGCGCGCGCATGTGATTGTTTAGATTCAACGTTATTCCTATCAATCAAATAATAATTTGTTTTATTCCTGTAGAAACTGACCGGCCAGTCCAGCAGTGCCGAAGCGGCCAGTTGGTCCGCTCTGGTTCAACTGACTCTGGCCGTCTTCAGCACGTCCTACAACATCTTTCTCTACCTCATCTACAACGCTGAGTTCCGCAAGTCGTTTCTCAGCATCTTCTACTGCGTCCGCCCATCGAACCCGAATCTGTCTCTCCCGCTTGGCCTCTCAGTAACACCGGCCCCACCAACTGTCAATTAAAAACACAAGACACTCGTTCAACGTTGACTGAACAATCTCAGCAGCTTCCTTGTCAACACCGCACACAGAACGTACAACTAGTAACACGAACAATCTCAGCAGCTTCCTTGTCAACACCGCACACAGAACGTACAACTAGTAGCACGAACAATCTCAGCAGCTTCCTTGTCAACACCGCACAAAGAACGTACAACTAGTAACACGAACAATCTCAGCAGCTTCCTTGTCAACACCGCACAAAGAACGTACAACTAGTAACACGAACACTCTCAGCAGCTTCCTTGTCAACACCGCACAAATAACGTACAACTAATAACACGAACAATCTCAGCAGCTTCCTTGTCAATACCGCACAAAGAACGTACAACTAGTAACACGAACAATCTCAGCAGCTTCCTTGTCAACACCGCACAAAGAACGTACAACATGTAACACGAACAATTTAAACAAAATGGAGTCCCAACAAATGTAGTGAGAGCGTCACTCGGCTAAGATGTAATTCCCTGTGGCCTCAACAACTGTCGTGGCCGTGCGACAAGACCAACGTACGAATAAGAAAGGTGACCGCATATGCCGCGACAGCGTTAAACGACTAAGGTCGGACTGTGGTCTCAGTAACTGCCTCGACAGGGAAATGTGTTCAACGTGTTTCTATAGTGTAAGCGTGACGTCACCAACGTGTAGCTCCACGATGTATCAGTGGTCGTCGTGTCAGCGTGACGTAACTAAAGTATGGTGTATCAGCTACTGACATATCCATCACGTGACGTTTTGCCTAGCGCCCACAGCAGGTCCCTCCACCTATCAACAAACATGGCCGCAAATGTAAAGGTGCCGGACATTCCGTATTCCTGCTTGATGTGTGCCCGGGAGTCAACGAAAACCTGCCGGCAAATGCATTTCTCCCTAGTACATAAGTTAGCATAACATGCCCTGGTGGAAGCATGTGGTGTATAGTCACCCTATCGATCTCAGGTATTTGGTGTCCGAATCTCAAGATCTCCATGCACATATCTTCACCATCTTCAAACTCATATTTGATGTGCAGATTCTGCTGAAGTGGGGGCAGTGGTGATAGTTTAAGTGGCGCCACTGACGGAGAATGTGAGTCAGTACCAGGAATGTCAAACTGTTAATCGCCAGATGTTTTAGAAGCTATGGTACGACACATTGTCACCACAGTGTAAATAAAGGTCGTCAATTAAGAATACGTATTGTGATAGATCTACACCCATGAGTGGTTGACTTCATTTTAATCAAATTAACAATACAAAGTGGCTTGATTATTTCGTGTACGCTGAAATAATCGCGTATTGATGTATGCCAACGCATATCCGTAGTTATTCAACCGTCAGATCAGCAGAGTGTTGCGTTCCTGTGGTAGCGGGGTAGTTTCTGTTTAATATCACTAATTATTTTTGGTTTGATATATTCTTTACTTACTTACACGTACTTAGTCCTCTTAGTTCAAGGTAGAGCATAGGCCGAAACGATTATTGACTTACTTACACTTACTTAGTCCTCTTCGTTCAAGGCAGAGCATAGGCCGAAACGACTCTTTCCCAACGCACTCTGTTGTTTACCTCTTTCTTAATATTGTTCCACGTGTTTCCACATTTCTTTACGTCTGCCTCTGTGTCTTTCCCAACGCACTCTGTTGTTTGCTGCTTTCTTAATCTTTTCCCACGTGGTTCCATGTTTCTTTACGTCTGCCTCTGTGTCTTTCCCAACGCACTCTGTTGTTTGCTGCTTTCTTAATCTTTTCCCACGTGGTTCCATGTTTCTTTACGTCTGCCTCTGTGTCTTTCCCAACGCACTCTGTTGTTTGCTGCTTTCTTAATCTTTTTTCACGTGGTTCCATGTTTCTATTCGTCTACAAGTCTTTCCAATTTATTGTAGAATTAATGTCAATACAACAATCATGGTCTTCTTAGACAGAGTAAACATAGTTGTAAAGGTGATATATAGCAAGTTTGGTTTACCGTTGTAGACGAGTCGGGGAGTTTGTGTATATGGGTATAAAAAAGTGTATTAAATAAATATACAGGGTTCGATAGTGCAACTACAAGATAGGAATGAGGACAATTTGAAAGCGACTGATCTTGGAACATACAGGGAAGGATATGTTCAGATAGCTATGAGAGATTGACAAAGAGATGACAGAAACCAAAAGAGGGTGGTCGAAAGGGAAGAGTAAGACCACAATTACGGTGGGTGGTATGAAGAGATACAGAAGCCAAAAGAGGGTGGTCGAAAGGGAAGAATAAGACAACAATTACGGTGAATGGTTTGAAGAGATACAGAAGCCAAAAGAGGGTGGTCGAAAGGGAAGAGTAAGAGCACAGTTACGGTGGATGGTGTGAAGAGATTCAGAAGCCAAAATAGGGTGGTCGAAAGGGAAGAATAAGACAACAATTACGGTGGATGGTGTGCAGTGATACACAGAGGCAGGTGTGAAAAAGCAGAAAAACGAATACAATGGCAGAATATGAAGAGGGAGAGACACGATGATGACGATGACGATGCAGCTCTTGCTGATTATGGTTATGCTTACCACGACGACAATGATGACGATGATATCGATGACGATGACGACGACGATACTGACGATGATAATGATGATGTCTGTCAAGAATTATACGCAAGTGAGCAACTTTACTTTATAAAAAAAAATATTTTGCTTATTTCGATGTTACTCCTTTCAAACTGTTCTCCTATGAGCTTAGTGCAATTAATTTGCTTGTTTGATTTATTTGAGTAAGCGCTTTTGTTTTCATCGATTTGATTTATATCGATAGCGGCGCGCAAGAAACACCAGCCACCGTCGTAGAGGCTAAACCTCAACGTATATTACAAGAAACACCAACCACCGTCGTAGAGGCTAAACCTCAATGTATATTACAAGAAACACCAACCACCGTCGTAGAGGCTAAACCTCAACGTCTATTACAAGAAACACCAACCACCGTCGTAGAGGCTA
>BSQZ01000177.1:22500-205000 GCA_033239005.1 Lamellibrachia satsuma | reverse complement strand
TATAGTTCTGTGCGTCAAAAAAATACGAAATGCTTATGGGTATTAGCGAGTCGTGGTGCTTGCGATAGATGCTCACTGTAGCGAACTGAGGCTTCAAATAAGCCAAGCCCAGCCCAAAAAATAGGAATCGCGTTCTATATATTCAAGTGGTGTGCTCTGGCGGGTAGGTAAGAGAACACATTGTATGTCAGTCATGCCTGAACGTGCTGGCGTTACATTTTCCTATATATGGTTAAATGATTGCGGAACCAGATTCTTTTTAAACTACGGCTGATATCGAAAGGGTTAAAGCGATGAGAGTGCCATGAATGGTTTTTTTTAATGTATGAGAGACAAATACACGTGGAATACATCAGTGATTGTTCATAAGTGTGAATTTATTAATGCACGACACGTATTACGTATTACCTGTAGTCAATTTTGTGCGTGTGTAAACAATTTCTCGGTAAAACTATCGTGCAAGGCAAATAAAAGGCAAAAGAAAACAGGCAGGCCTTCATATAATGGGTGGGCATGGTTAAATATATAAAGGATAGATGCCAACATCACTGAGCTATCGGAGGACAAGGAGGAATTGATGAAAACTATAGCTAACTCAATCACGTAGTAAACGGGACCAAAGTGCTCTAAGTTAACTAAAAGTATAGCTCAAACCACCTATTTACAGACAGTGGTGGATATATTTGAACGGACGATCTTCGTGCAGTAACTGCAGCAGGGCTGAATGCTTCCCGGTAAGTGGAATGTTGGTGTTGGAAAGAACAGATGTGACAGTGTGTAAGGTGTAAAGCGCTTTGAACGTTTCTACCGACCGAACACTGCAAAATGTATTTGCCTTTACCCGTTTACTTTTTCTTTGTAATTATTCCAATCGGTAACTTCCAAGAAAGCGTACTCACGTTGTCAATTTATAAAAGTAACATTCGACCTTTACATTAGGGTTAGAACATGCCAATGCCACAGGCTCAACATCCCATTTGTAATTTTTAGCCAGACTGCTGGGACCAGATTATACTGGTGTAGGAGGCAGTTTGACTTGAGTCAGCTTACTTCAACAGAAGTAATGTGACTCAGCTGGCAGTTCATTCAATTGCTTCAGGAAAATTTCAGTTTGTTAACTACAAATAAATAAATTTACACACCATATATTGAGAAAGTACTCAGATGTACACGTTATGTACTCGTAAAATCAGAGTACATTGAGTATGAGTACGATAGAGCCAAATAAAAAAAAGTACTTGTGAAAGTTCTTGCCAAGTCCAAGTACTTTGACAGTCAAGTACAAGTCCAAGAATAAGTAGTACACTCAGCAAAATGGCAAGTACAAGTGCAAGTACTGTACTTGCTGTACTTAAGTACACAATTACTCAAGGACACGAACCCATCCCTGCAGTGCGTACACATGCAAATATATCATGTTGGATATAACTATTTTGTTTACCAAATCACAAGTGCTATGTCTACTACAAGTCAAACAATATTGCGCAGTTACATCATCATAAACGTCCATCATACACAGAGCAATTCGTTAACTGGAAGTTGGAGGGAACGGGGAATCCGATGTGTTCATTGTTTTGTCGAAGTTGGAGTGAACGGGGAATCCGCTGTGTTCATTGTTTTGTCGAAGTTGGAGGGAACGGGGAATCCGCTGTGTTCATTGTTTTTTCGAAGTTGGAGGGAACGGGGAATCCGCTGCGTTCATTGTTTTGTCGAAGTTGGAGTGAACGGGGAATCCGCTGTGTTAATTGTTTTGTCGAAGTTGGAACTTGTAGTTATCAATGTGTCGGAGTTACATCGTACGTTTTGATAAACGGTGAGTCCCTAAGGAACTGGGCTTATACTACGTGTTTGTCCTGTTCTACTTAGGAACCTGTGAGAGTTGTAGACGTTTACCCATTCGCGCTAAGAATACTAATTTTCAGACAAGACAATGCAATTTTCGTTTCACCTTTATTCCACACACAAACATGCTAGAGTTCGTAGTCAATTAGCGATAGCAAGTATTAATTTTTAGACACAAACAGTCTTAGTTGATACACTAACTAACTCGGTTTTGGCCGCTGACAAAAGCAACGCCTTTCCCAAAGAGTAAGTCATTTTGTCGTGGACAATCCTATCTTAGCTGTTTCATAACAAGTTCGGAGGCTGATCAACATTCCAGACCGGGACAACAAATGAGTTAAGTTGTTACGTTAATGGACACCTCTTGTACAACTTAAGAGGAATCATTATAATATGTGGCAAATTATGCGTTATCTGTTGTCCGGGTATCAACTCCATATTGTAAACATGTCATACTCATGTCATAAGCCACAAGCCGTGAGGTGATGTAGAACAAAACAATTGCTAACCACACCAATATCTGCTCGCAGTGTATGCGTTATCATTATAATTCAACATATCAAAACGATATTCAACAACGTAGGTGTTGACATTATTTGTAATTAAGAAAATATGCTATAGCGCAGAATACTCAGATTAATGTGGACACCGAGGAGGATCTGGGTCACAGAAAAAGTAGATATTAGCACCTAGTAGCCTTGTCTAGCACCTAGTAGCATTGTCTAGCACCTAGTAGCCTTGTCTAGCACCTAGTAGCCTTGTCTAGCACCTAGTAGCCTTGTCTAGCTCCTAGTAGCCTTGTCTAGCACCTAGTAGCCTTGTCTAGCACATAGTAGCCTTGTCTAGCACCTAGTAGCCTTGTCTAGCACCTAGTTGCCTAGAAAAAGAAATACCACGCAAAACAGAAAAAGTAGAAGACAAATGGGAAGGACTGACAACACGAAGCATTGGAGAGAGGGTGGACTCGAAGTGACTAGAGAGAGGGTGAACTCGAAGTGACTAGAGAGAGGGTGGACTCGAAGTGACTAGAGAGAGGGTGGACTCGAAGTGACTAGAGAGAGGGTGAACTCGAAGTGGCTAGAAAGAGGGTGGACTCGAAGTGACTAGAGAGAGGGTGGACTCGAAGTGACTAGAGAGAGGGTGGACTCGAAGTGACTAGAGAGAGGGTGGACTCGAAGTGGCTAGAGAGATTGCAAGAAGGCACCAACTGAAGCTACACAAGAATAAGGAATGTGTTATCGTACAAATTACGAGTATTTAGTTCGTGCTACGTCAACACAAATCAGCATCATATATGTTAAGTATAACACAATGCAATAACGAATGTATGATATGCTAAAGTCCTCGGGAAGTCTACCAAAACTAAAGGGTTACATAGTATGTAATCGGATTAACAACTCCAGTCGTAAACAGTTGACTATGTACGTTGAGGAGCTAAGAAGGAAAAGCGAATTTAAATGGGTGGGTTTTTAGTTCAAGGCGAAATGTTACAATACGTATAATTTTCAGGCATAAATTACGATTATATACATATATGATAATAAATCGCCATCCAACTGTTCGTCAGAATGTCAAACAATTGCCATCAACCACATGCAAATTTGTCTTCCCAACTGCTGGATATGAACATATTTTCGAAAACAATGTAGACAAAACATTTTTATCCATAACTTGGACATCCCTTGTCCAACATGTTCCTTAAACACGTTACGATCACCACCTCAAACTTCATTCTTCGAATATATATATATATATATATATATATATATATATATATATATATATATATATATATATATATATATATATATATATATATATATATATATATATATATATATATATATATATATATATATATATATATATATATATATATATATATATATATATATATATATATATCCTTGCTTCTGCTTGGTGCCATTTCAATTTAGTTAACGTTGATTTCACATATCTGCCATTCCTCGTACAACTTGGGAATGTGGATGGTCAGGTGTTTGCAGTCGTCTCCGTCACAGCGACAGGCGGCGACACACGTGGTGAGTCCTCCAGTCTCGACGGTGCCGCTCCATCTACAGTTTCTGTACAGCCCAGCGAGGTGACAGGACGACCACTTGGTTTGTCGCACCGCCACCTTGAAGTGGGCCGTGGAACACGCGAGGTGATGTCCGGTGATTGTGACAGTGAACGACGTCTTCATCCCGACCGGCACACATCTCTTGATGACTAGTCCAGACAAAAAACATGTGTTCTGTGGACGTGGGAACCAGCGCTCTTCTCTTGCGTCAAACGTGTAGAGGTCGATGTCTGACAGAGCCAGACATGTCTCGTTGTCGGCGTCATTCAGGCGAATTGACATGTCCATCTTCACTGGTGGGTCGAGTACATACCTTCCAATCACTACGGAACGATAAGACAAACACTTGAATACTTCAGCAAATATTTCAGCAAAGTAATATGAGCCTGGTGCATACACGTGGATGGTATTTCGCAGAACAGGTTTGACTAGCTAAATGAATACATATGATTTTGCTGCCCACACCATGTGCATGACATAATTATATGAGTATGACATAATTATATGCATCTGTTTTTGGTATTAGAAATTCTAAATGAACACATGTTGTCATGATACCATCCCCTATTATTTATTTGGTTCAAAGGAGAAGTGCCCTCCGTTCCATTTAGATAATGTGACTTTGTTATCGAACAATACAATATTTTTGTTTTCAAAGAGAAAACCTGATGTGTTGTTAAATTTTTGGCTTGCCTAAAGGTTAAGCGAAATGGCTAGTGATTAGAGGTTTTTTCAAATGAAAATTTAGGATATCATATTATGATTAAGCTGATGATATTAGGAAGTGAATATCATTGTTGTAAAACGATCATTATGATGTAAAGTTGCAAAGATATTTCAATATCCGACAAAAAAAATGTGTTACACTGTCCATGTTGGATATTGTTCTGAAATGACTTTATTTTTACAGCAAAATGGATCATCCTGATCCAGTAGAAGTGAAAAAGCTGAAGGCAAGAGAGCGCCAAAGGAAACGGAGAGCGAGATAAGTTAAACAAGAATTCAGAAAACTTGAGGAAATTCGAAAGAAGGAGAGGGAAAAGAGGATACATCAAGGAGTTGAGAAACTGAGACAGCAAAAGTATAGAAAGAGTAAAGCTGAATGGGTGAGAAGGACAGTCAGATCAAGAAGAGTAAAGAAACAAGTGAATCTGATGACACCTGACAAGAGAATATGAGAAGCAGATGAAGGCCTATACAGTGTAGTAGAAAACAATTGACAGGTCAAAAAGAAAAAGATCGTGATAGGAAAAAAGGGATGGTAAAGCAAAGCATGGCAGATGAAGACACTGTTGGTGATGGAGATGATGAGATAATGTCAGAAGACGCAGCTGAAGAAAAAATTGAAGGTCCCCAAGCACTGAATACCACGGGCAGGCAGCTCAGATATTACTACTGTAGAAAACTACTTGAAAGGATGCCACAACACAGAGCACACAGATCAGAAACACTTCAGTCTATAGTATAATCCTATCTGCTGCAGCTACCTCCAGAAAAGCATACAAGAAATGTGGGATTATGGTAAAAACAAGTGCACAAACCAAACGTAGTTTAATGCCAGAATTTAAAGGGATGGTCATGGACAAAGATGTTAGCAGAAAAATATAATAAAATGTTGCCCTCAGTATCAAAAGAAAATGCAAGAAAACCTAAAAAAAATTGCTAAGACACTGGCTGTTTCTAAAGGCAAAGTGTACAGTCATATTAGCATGCTCGCTGGGACTGCCAAATGTAGAAAAGGCAGGGTATCCCCACTATGGATGAATCATATTCAGGATTTCTTCTTCAGAGAAGACATAAGCAGAGTTGTACAAGGGAAAACAGTGTCAGCTGCTTTCAAACCCAAGGCAAAGTATCTTCTGAGCATGACAGTTGAAGATGCATACAAAATCTTGCGAGATGAAAATCCAGCCTTCCCTTACAAGTTCATAATATTCAAGAAATTCCGTCCGCCAAATGTGAGGATCCCAAGATTCAGTGATCATATTCAGTGCGCCTGTCCCAAGCACACAAATGTTGAAAGGAAAATTGCTGCTTTGAATGCCATCATGAAAAGATTGGTAATACCAATTTACATGTAGTCAGATTTCCAGGTATTACTATGTTAATCAAGGAAATCTTCTTAATAATATTTTCTTAAAAAAGTGATTTGAATCATGGAAACCAACAGCCCAACCAAGTATAAAGACAGTTTGAAAACAAAGATTAATTTGATTAACCTTGTCGTTTATGTCGCGTCTGTCACAATTAATGTCGCATCTGCACACAGGGTTTTTTGTCCTGTAGAATGGAATCTATGAAATCAGCGCACCATGAGAGGTATGCTGAGTGATGTGTGAAGAGTAGGACATAACCAGACAGTTAATTTATTTCTCTGTCCAAAAAAATTATGTTGGGTGGAACTTTTCCAAATGGATTTTCAAAAAGGGACAACATTTTGCACTGTCTTCACTCTCATTCGATAGTTTTGATGAAAACCTAACATTTCTATTTTTGTCTTATCACCACCAACACAATATACCTCTAAAAATAAAAGAAATAATTATCATTGTGGAAACTTTTGCAGGACACATAGATTTATAGGTGTGACAGACGCGACACAAAAATGTGAATGGTCTATTTGATCATCCTATATAATAAAAACCAGGCAGTAAGTTATCTTCTACTTATCACTTTGGTACACTTTCAACCCCATACTATAACATTATATGGGAAAGAAATTATTTTAGGAAAGAAAATTATTCACTCCTAATTTTTACACAACTGTTCCATTTTCCGTGACTTCGCTCTTATGTATATGGAAAATATATTTTACAAAGTTTTTTAATTGCAAACTATTATGCAGATTTTTACAGAAGCCTATTCACAGCTGAACACATGCTGATGCAAGATGAATATTTGACATGTGTATCATGTAGGATGAACTGTAAGCTTCTATTGTCATACTTTTTGTATTATCAGGGTGTGTTAGTACTTACAGTAAGAACAACTACTATAAATATGTACATTACAAGTATGCTGGTGTCCACTTTCTCATCATATCAGTGTGTGTGGATAGTTGAGTTAATAACCATTTTGACACAATACCAACAATCAGTTGTACATAATTTTGTAGATAATATGTTGCTTCTTTAATTGGTGGCTATAATTTAACCACACATTTTTTTTTATTTAGTAAAACACTGCATGTATGAAAAAAAATGGAAATGTATGCACAAGTTTTAAAGTAAATGTCATATAGTGGCATGTTCAGCTAAAACCTTATAATTATATTACGCTGTTGAAATACTGAGAATAGCATTGAAGATTAAAGTAATACGTACAACACATTAAACTGATAACTTTTTGTATTAATAAATGTTGGCTTTAAAATCATACTGCCAAACTTAAAAGACGAATAGGTGTTTAATTTATGCCTCACATTCCCTATTAATGTCACATGACACAGGCAGTTTCATACATTTTCACCCATCATCATACCCCAAAATGGCAAAATTTATAAATTTGGCATAAACAAATATTTACATAACTATAGTCATTAGTCACTATACATAAGGCGTATCCACGGTTATAACAATACTTATAATTAAAAGAAATCAGAAAGCACAGTGTAAATCACATTAACATTCCAAGTGTAAGCCTGTCAGCCTTGAGCAAATGCCAGTAATGGTCAGTCACGCTCTCACTTTGCAAGTTTGTTTACATGTTTTATCTCCCGCCAAAATGAGCAAAACACTATCCAGAACATCAAACATACACTGCTACATGATAATATAGTTCGATAGATCAATTACTACTTACACATGTACTTGAAGAACGGCTGTTTACGAACTTTAAACAAATACGACGAGAAAGACGAACTTTAGACAACAGCGGGCTAGAACATCGTATAATTATTCAATTATGACCTGTGTGTGGCGCCACCTAACGTTCTCATAACAAGATAATTCTTGGCTTCAGAGGACAGAGATATGGGGTTGTTTTAGTTGTACAGTACTTCACTAGCCAGACCTAGCAAAACAAAATATTCTTTGTGTTAATAAATGATCAACGAAATACATACAATTGTTTTTTTTTTTGTAAATCAAGGTGAATCCCGGACTTGCGAAAATCATGAAATTGTCACCTATAAAAACAAAATACCTTTACCTAAAGAAATAAAATACGATGTACATCAGAGTAAAGTACGTTTATTCAGCTTTACAGCCATATGCATATTTGTATGATAGGTGGTCTATGTCAGCTGCTATGGACCGTTAAAGGCACCCCTATAAACGGGCCTCTGTGGGTACACGTTTTGGTCGACTTGCCGAACATGACTTTACCGCCGACAGTGTCGCCACCAGACGTCAAGTAGTTGGCGTAGGCGACCTCCAGTGGCGGCCCACAGTGCACCTCTATACGTATAAATCCCTGTATTAAGACTGATATAGGACGTGCTCATTGAACTACGCATGCATGCATACATGCGTGAATACATACGTACGTGCACACACACGCATATACAAACGCAGACACACACCGCGCGCACACACACACGCACACGCGCGCGCGCGCCCACACGCGCACACGCAACATACGTTAATAACATATGGCACGCTTTATCACCTAAATCGTCCAGCACCTCTTGACTGATGAATACCATAGTTGGCAGGCGCACTTGCTCTACCCATCATATCCTTCAAAGGGCATACATTCACGACGCGGGTTTCAAGCTAATAACAACATTAGCGTATGCCAGTTTGATTGTGTTGCAGTGGTAAGTCGTGATGGACATGTTGATCGCGTCATATCCGTATACCAGATGGCTGCTGCTCCAGGAGTAAAAATGAGCCAGTGTCTCAATTGATACACTTCGTACCATGGAAGCCCTCACTCGCCTACATAGACATCCCGAAAGGCGACATAAGCTTGGAAAAGGAGATCAAGATAGCAATGCAAGAGAGGAAAATGTGGGAGCTACTCGGCATAAGCAAGTAAGCAGTAAGGTATGTGAACGTGACGTACGGCTACAGAGAGGCGCCTTTCCGTTCCACCGTTTGTCTGCCTGACACTGCCGAGTCCAGTCTCCGCCTGGCTCTGGCCTGAAGCCGGGATTACATTCGTACGTAATGTTCGCCAAATACGCGTCACCTGTCATGGTGGCGTGTGCATTTGCCACGGGCGCTGGCGGACCGCAAGACACAACTGCGATAAACAACAGTAACACGAGCTTGTAAAAACATCACATCTACATCATCAAACCGTCGCCATCATCTCTAATCAGTGCTCCTGGCAGATCGACCTATTGAAATGTGTATTTGTCAGTCGCTATGTAAACCGAACATTAAGTTCTTATATTTTGGGGACTTAATTTGCAGTGGATCGTTAGTTTATATGCTAAATTTCGGATTTACTGGCGTGAATAAAATTCAAGATTATAAACATGACTGAGTAATGACCTGCATAAATTTCCAAGTGACTCAATTAAAATATATGTTAACGCAGCTGAGTGAACATACACAGTAAAGCCAACAACGTTGTTAATTTACATTTTCTTTTAAATTTAATGTATGTTAACCATACCAGTAATGTATTTATTCTGTTGAAATTATAATGATACTTCCTAAGGAGAAATGCTTAGTAGATTATTTTATAATATCATTGACGATATAATTCAAGAAAAAGCAATTAAAATATGTTAATATTTTGACGATGTTGCATATAACACTTTAAATAAACATATCCCAAATAATAATGTGTTTTATTCATTCATTCATTCATTCATTCATCCATTCATCCATTCATCCATTCATTCATGTATCACTGGCTGACTTCATTCAGCTTGCCTTTGCAGGTTGGCGCTTGGCCAGACCAGGTCTTGCTGCTCTGGCAGGTTCGGGACAGATCGCCAAACATAAGGTTATGACCCTCAGCACACCGGTAGGTAATTGTCGAGTTGTAGACATGCACACTTGGATCACCACTCTCTACTTCCGTGTTGTTTGGGAACACCAAAACAGGACATTTTATTCCTGAAAGAAAAAACAAAAATGGAAAAAGTTTGTGTACAACGTAATTATTGCATAATTACAAATAGAAATGTACACACGATACTTATTCTCAAATAATATAAACAAAGTACAAATCGTTCCGTTGAAACACCTACAGTTTGATTTAAATGTAATACACGAACATGAAAAAAATAAAAACAAACCACCTCCAAAACATTATTAGTCAAGCATTATATTCAATATACAAAGCAACATATTCTGTTTTCAATTAGTAGGCATCAATAGATATAAGCTGCCAAACTAATATTTTTTCATTCAGTTGAATTCGAAAACATTTTCGTTAGACTGAACTATCACAACACTCGAGGTTAACCGTTTGGTTTATTCGTCTTTTGTATCAGTTTGTTTAAATTGAGACTAAAGTCAATGTTCTCTTTTCCGCGTCATGCTTCTATTAATTCCCATGTTTCTATTTAATGTGTACATTGTTATGTGAGGTTAATGCTCCAAACAAGGGAGTACACAGATTTATCATTCGAGTTGATACATATGTCATCGTCTCTCCAGACGTCAGCAAAGCAATGCTTATCGCTGTAGCCAGCTTAATCCATTCAGATCTTAACATTTATGTTCGCTTCATTGATTTTCAGAGCGAAATTATCACTTAATGCCTTCCATTTACATATGCACAATCACCAGATTGCGCAAGATGTCCACGTTACCTATACAGTTGGGTGCTTTCCCTGACCACAATCCATCCTCCTGACACGATAGCTCCAGATGACCGTTGGTCAGTTCATAGCCATCGTTACACACATACCATAGTACAGTGTTCGGGACGAATGGGTCATTGCCGGACACAAGGTGTGCGTGGACCGTGTCGTTGACTTCCGGACACAGACGCTCTACGGACAAATAGAGTTTAGTTCGTACTCTGGTGTAGCTCTGTGGTCCAGTGGAAATTACAAAAAGTTTCCCGACAATAGGGCCCCTTATTACAATAATAAACTGTACTTAGTCCAGGGATTAGTAAATCCCTGGACTAAAATTCTTCTGGCATATGGATTAACCTAGTCTCAGGATTAGGTTAGTCACGGGTTTAACAAATCTAAGGACAAGACAGACAGACAGACACACACATGTACTATATTTTGACCCATATGCATATCACTCAACAAGTGAGTATATAAAAGCATACATATAATACTTACATATAGTATACAATTATCAAATTAGGGTCTTGGAGACTCCCACTAAGGCTAAAAAGCCGCTGTCATAGGAGCCACCCAAATATAACTGAAAACAAATCCTGGTGTGTAATAGTAGCATAAATCGGTAAACAGACTGGCAAGGCTTACAGCATGACATTATACATGATTATAGATTGAATGGTTATTTATTCAAAGAGGTAAGCATAAAAGCTTATTTTTATTGTTTATTCACTCATGATGGCAAATGTAACACATTCGGAGTGTACAAATTCGTAAGTGTCCAAATAATGATGTTTTACGTACATTGCAAACCCGTGTAAGATGTGAATGTAGATTTTGTTTTTTACTAAATCAGGTGCATTATTGATTGTATGTGGCAAGGTATATTTGAGACTTTGTTTCGCAAATTCGTGTTGAACTGTGATTGTGTGTACGTTGTATTGTCCATGTAAGTTAAAATTGTGAATGCTGTTGTTCTGGTGAAGCGGTAAATTCTGAAGATAAACAGGAAGTTTTTTTATGTGCGAATTTATAATACAGTTTTAGTTCTTGTAATTTTAATATGTGTTCTAGTTTTTTTTTAAGACTTTTAGACAGTGGTTCAGTGTGAGCGTTATATTTGGTTACACTAATAATTCGGACAAGTTTCTTTTGAAGTTTCTGAATTCTATTATATTTGTAGCCACAAGCGGTTACGCCATAGTTTAAGTGTGGCAGTATCAGTGTGTTGTACAATATGATCAATATATTCAGAGGAAACAACCGTCTTAGTCTACTTAAAACACCCAACGTCCTTGAAAACCTGTATGAAATGTTGTCAGTGTGACTTTTTCAGTTAAATTGTTCATTCAAATTTATTCAAAGAAAATTAAATTCAGCCACTCTATCAATAGTAGTATTATCTATTATTAGTAACGGGGAAGTCACGCTTTTTCTTCTGGCTGTTTTAAAAAGCATATACTTTTGTCTAGGTTAAGAAACAATTTTGTCTAGGTTAAGAGACAATTTGTTTAGTTTTAGCCATTCAGTAATTTTTTTCAATTCTGTATTGATAACATTCTACGTTTCCAATTTGCTCGTACTTGGAAAATGAGTCAAGGGTACTTGAGAGGGTAGTATCATCGGCATACATTATGAAATTAAACTTTTGACTGTCCTTGGCAAAGTCATTAATGTATATAATAAAGAATAATGGGCCTAGAATCGAACCTTGATGTACGCATGTTGAAATAGTAATCATTTCTGATTTGACATCCTCTATTTCAACATACTGTTTTCTATTTATCAATAACCGTCTTGTTTATTGTGATTTCTTCGTTATATATAAAGGATTTTGAGAAAGTGTTATTTTCATCTGTTCTATACATAATATCATTTATAGTTTCCCATGTTTTTTTATATTATTTTTGAATTTGTTAAAAAAAGATTCATATGCAGTTGTTTGGCTGTATGTATACTTTTTAAGTATGCTGTTGTACGTTGTCAGATTAGTTCGAATTAAAAATATTCTGGTGAGTAATTTTGAGTGTCTTATATAATTTGTCTCTGTAGCGTATTGATTTGAGCAAGCCAAGTGTAATCCATGTTGATTTTTTGTGCTTGTATTTTTTTAATGTAACTATTTGACGTGGCATGTGTTTGTTTTTTGCATTGATCGAGTCATGTAAGATATTATAATTTATGTTTGGGTCAGCAGAATGCGATTAATTTAGTTCATTGAAAATGTCTGATAAGGTTATTTCATTTATGAATTTGGAAATTGATTTTTTATTTTTATGTTAATTTTAATATGTTTTGGTGATGGTTCTTTGTGGGGAACTGTATTTAGAAAGGTAAACTATGGCTGATAGCCGATACCTGATTTTGGTGTTATTGTAGGATCACAAAAACCTCTTTTTCGTTTATTTTAAGAAGGTTTACATTGAAATCACCAATAATGACGTCGCATTTTGTTTTATCAAAGGATGAGATAATTGGTGTGAATTCGCTAAAAAAACTGTATATAATTTTCACTGAGATCTCTTGGAGGTCGGAAAATATTCCCAATTATAATATTTTTTTAAGAGCCCACCACCAGTTATTTTGATTAATTGCCTTTCCAAGTGTTGAAACTGATTTAGAGAAAACATAACTTTAAAGTTGAATTTGTTGTCTAAATAAATGACTAGTCCACCATTATTGCTACAGGTTTTACGTTGTGTAATGTAATGATATCCCTCGATTTGTAGATGTGATAAATCATCGTTATCTGAAAGCCAGCTTTCCTGTAAGCATATTAAGCTAAATTTAAATTTTATCTGGTTTCGTTCCTCTAAGAAAGCTTCAGTTTCGCTGAATTTTGCATTAATAGATTCTATATTTGAACTTAGTATACTAAACCGTTCGTTATTTCTTTCTGCTAGTAATTTAAAATTGTCAAGATCATAATAGGAGGAATGATGTGTTGGTTGAATATCGTCATCAGTTGCCCCATTTAGCTGTAATAAATTAAATAAAGTGTTTGCACCTCCTTAAAACCGGGGAAATGGTTCGTTAGCTAACATTCTTTAAATTAATAATTATGTTTGAAAAATATGCAGTAATAATCAACTGTCTACTGTAAACAAAAACCTTATTTCCCATAATGCTCCGAAGTTAGCATTCTCCATTCTGTGTAGCATGTCACCATAGCTGTTACCATACATGTTTGTGCAACAATAACAGTGAGATAGATATATAGAAACGTATCCAGGCCGGTCTTTTCATTGGAATGACATCATGAAAACACTGCAAATAATTATTTTGCATTACAAGTTATGTTAACCCAAAGATACATGTGAAAATAAATATGCAGTATTAGTGGAAACAAAACAAAAAGAAAATAAAAATAAAAAAAATAAAAAAGCTGCAAATGAGTTTGTATAATTACGAAAAATCAAATGCATTATTTAATACAGAAGATACTTGCGGAATAAATATTAATTAACCATTAAGTCATTAATAATGATAATAATATTACTTAACAATGGACTGCGCAAATACGCTTCATCAAGTTCGACGTAACAACTCACAAATTGTGCATCAAAGAGTAACTCTATACAGTGTCCAAGTCTTTGGTCGCGTGGATTTCCTTGATCACTCCACTGATTGTTTTTATCGGTACTCTTCCGGAGTAAGTCCAGCAGTCAGCGAATGTTTTTTTCCCGCTTCAACAGCCTGGTCTTATTAGCCAACGATGCTCGTTTTTCGGTCAAGTCTTCATTTATGAAGATAGCCTTGTCTATGTCAATGATGTTGTGCCGCTTCAGTTGAGCGCGCGCTTTGAAAACCTCGTCCCGGAACGCCTCGCTCCGGAATTGCACAATTATTGCGCGCTTCCATGGACGACCGTTCTCTTCCTTCTTGGGTCCCAGTCGGTGGTTTCGCTCCAGATGCGCAACAGTCAGCAGCATCCCCATGTTCTCATTTACTGTCCGTAACACGAGTTCATTTGTGGTTTCATTCTCTGTTTCGGGAATGCCCTGGAATTGAATGTTCGGACGACGAGAGTACTGCTCTCGCTTTTCCGCCTCCAAAACGTCCAACCTCTCTTCTAGGGCGTTAATTCGTTTGTCTTTCATTTCCAGCAGTTGTTTCGTGTTAGACATCTGGTGCCCCATGACTGCAGCCATCGTCTTGATCAGTAACGGCACAATTTGCTCCATCACATCAAGAGCAAGAGTTTCGGGCTCAACGACACTGGTAGACTTGCCGCGAGTCCGATCGCCCTTCGCCGGTTTCCATTGCCCCGCTAAAACTGTAATTGTTCTATTTCAGCCGTGAAGCGTGGCTGTATTATGTCGCTTATCGCGTCGTCCGACATGGCGGAAGAGGTGCGACAAACGACAGGTACAAAACAAACAGTGTGTGATGTATGGCGCTCAGTGAAGCGTGACTTGAACCTAGGCGTGGCGTGAGCTACAATGCAGTATTTTATGGATTCTTTGAAACGTTCCTCCTTTTATCACCGCCAATGCTTGTCGCACAAAAATCAAAATTAGCCGACCTCACAAATTACAGCATCACTGACACAATGACCTTCAATGCAGACTCCCACAACTCCAGCTTCCGACACACCAACTGGAGAAGGCCGGCACCGCTCGTTAACGTGTCACCCGATCATGCCATCCAATCGACCTAATCCTATGACAAAGTTAGTCCACTCTCTGGCATGCGGCTCTTGTGGAAGATACGATAACTGGGAAAGCATTTTCACGTGCCTAACGTTACACAAGTGCGTAAAAATTTTACTCATAATACATAGAAGCACACATACATACACCGTTGTCTATTTGCAAGATATTGAGATATTGGGATGAGCAGAATATATTATTATCTCACCGATGCAGTGAATGTTCGAGCTCCAGTTGCCGTTCAGTTGACACGTCTGTACGGGGTTACCGTTTACTACGTAGCCGAAGTCACATTCTAGCTGACAGCTCTCGTTGTAAAATGTCTTCTGCGCTGTGCACATCGCATTCACGTATGTCCCGTGTGGATCAAGAGAGAGCTTTTCACAGGTTATATCTGGAAAGCCATTGACACTGTTACATCGCCAACAGCATTGCAATAAGAGCAAGCGTAATAATTATAATTGTCAACACGTAATTGCCAGATATACAAACACACAATAAAGATGTGTAGGAAATGTGCAAGTTTCAACAAGATGACCTTTGCATTTAGCAATGAAACGGTAATAAAAGAAGACACAATCGTGCCCATGATATGTTGAGTTCTATGTTACGTACGTTCGCAAGTGACGTTGTTACTCCAGGTGCCGTTTGTTGTACACATGTGTTCGCCGTCACTGCTGGTCAGATTGTAGCCGAGTTCACATGACACCTCACAACTGTCGTTGCAGACCTTTGTGTTTGATGTGCACGTCCTGTCATGGTACATCTCTCCCTCGGCCAGTGAAATGGGTGGACATTTGACCACTGAAATTGTATATCTCTCGTTGATAACTTTCCTTCAACTATTACACATATTATATAACTTGTTTCACATCATTCGTCACGTGATGCATTTGTACACCCTTTTACATACAAATGGGTGGAGACTTGACCACTGCAAATACGAAAGCCGGTACCATTGCATGGAATGCGTTGATACACTACTTGTATAATAATAGTAATAATAATAATAATAAAGATAATAACAATGATGATGATGTTGCGTGGTATTAGATATCACTGGTATCCGACATGGCGCTTATTCTATTATCACAGCAAGGGTTTTGGAAGCAACTAATGCAGGTCAGTATGGGTTCTTATACATCGAGACCACTGGCTCTGTGAATGCACGATATAATCCACGACAGACGCACGCACGCACAAACACACAAATCACACCACCCCTTAATAATTATTAATTTAGCCGACCTCACAAATTACAGCATCATTGACACAATGACCCTCAAGTCAGACTCCCACACCTCCCGCCTCCGACACACCAACTGGAGAAGACTCCCACACCTCCCGCCTCCGACACACCAACCGGAGAAGACTTCCACACCTCCCGCCTCCGACACACCAACCGGAGAAGACTCCCACACCTCCCGCCTCCGACACACCAACCGGAGAAGACTCCCACACCTCCCGCCTCCGACACACCAACCGGAGAAGACTCCCACACCTCCCGCCTCCGACACACCAACTGGAGAAGACTTCCACACCTCCCGCCTCCGACACACCAACCGGAGAAGACTTCCACACCTCCCGCCTCCGACACACCAACCGGAGAAGACTCCCACACCTCCCGCCTCCGACACACCAACCGGATACTTTTAACATCTACTTGCCCAATGGGCCACTTGGTACAAAAGCTTAATGTCAAGGCCTGTATAAATTTTGTGGTTGTACCTTAATTAGTTTTCCTGCTAGAGAAATTTAAAGACACCCCTCGTTCATGTTTTCAAAACACGTTTTTGGCCTATTTTCATTAAAAAAGTCTACCTGGCCTAAAAATAGGTAAATATTAATGTTAATGTAATTTTTTTACACATACTGGAACTACTACATTTTCTCAACCTACTGCCATGGTGGGTACCATACACTGAAACATCAATATTTTGCCTGCAACAGTGTTGCAAACATTGAAAAATGTGACAAATTTTGCCACATTATATAGAACCGTGTTATTAAGACTTAAATTTGATATAATATATGTACTCTCGAGTGCCAAATAAACGTATAGGCCAAATAACAGTATAGGGTGGCAAATCGGTCAAATTTAATAATAGTATAGTGCCGAATAACAGTATGGGGGGAGGGCAAATTGTTCAAAACAAATAATAGTACAGTGCGAAAAAGTCACTAGTATATTTGTCTTTTTTTTAGCGCCGAAGCAATTTTTTTACTCGACGTGAAGCCAAGGCGTCTCTAACTCTGGAAAACTACGTGGATGGCCTGTATTTTGGGTTTTTCTGCCGAATATGAATAAACTTTGTGCGTATTCGCATCACCGCAGATATAGTAACCGCATTTTATATCTGCGAAAAACCGGGGAATTTTCCGTTTTTAAATGGTCGTAAAAGTTTTATTGAATTGAATACGCAAGCCCGTTTCAGGGGAAACCGCTGCCAGCCGGTTACGACCGGTTTGAAGCGCTGTGCACGGGGGCCATTTAAGGTCGGTTTACGCAGTGATAATGGTGTTTTAACTAATAATATACCATGTCGAGCTCCAGAGAACTAAGGATTCTGACCGATTCATCTAATCATGGAAATCTAATGGTCTAACGCTTTGGGATAAAAATGTAGGATGCTCAGAAGCACGGGATCCCACTAAATTCACGACTGTCGTTCGAAAAGATGAAAACTTAGCCGTCAGAGGGAGCCACATGCAGGCCCAGTTGGGAGCAAGTGATTGTAGGGGACATACCACAGTAGAGAATTGCATTGGTGGCCATGTTAACGTTTTGTCTGATTATAAGAAAACCTGACCATCAACAATTCTTAAACTTTTTCACAGCAACTGCCATCATTTCATTGACATACTGACCAAAGTTTATCAAAATCACATACCTCCAGCTCTTTTAAAACGCCCCGACGTGCGATGCCCATCAATTTCGACAAAAATAGCCATGTATTCATGCGCCCACGTGGCCCATAACAGAAAAATTCCCATAAATCCCTCCGCATGTTAAACTCTCAAATAAATGCACCATTTCACAGCCAATAGCTACTATAAATATACGTCTGAATATGCCTGCTCAATTGCACTTATGTCACATCATATCAATTGTTTAAATTCACGCCCTACATTCGTGAAACAATAAACATGAAGGTCAACTGTGGTCTTACCCCTGTAGCACGAGTTGTAAACCGCTCCGTGGATGATTGATTAGCGCTAGCAATAGGGAGTGAGAAGGATTGCTCTCCTAACAATTATATCCTGCATAATTTGCAAACGATTATCGGAGAATATAAGCTGGCACGAACGTTTAAATTTAATAATAGTATAGTGCCAAATAAGGTGCGTATATGGTGGCATTTTTCATCAAATAAATACGCGTATAGGGACGCCTATTCGGCACTCATGAGTACTGAATAATAACTTGTTTATAAGCTACACACACATTGTGTTGTCTGTGCTGTTGTATCTTTCATAGCTGTATCTGAAATGGTTTTGGCCACATTATCCGACAAGAAGGAATTTAAAGGGAAATTTTGGAGGGAATGGTTGACGGTAAGACAAAGTTTATGTCTCAGAATTTGCCTAAATTTTAACCAATGAATAAATAACTATACCTGAGCTCTTCTGCCAAAAAAACTAAGGATTCATACGCATATTGTGTTTGTAACGCCTAATAATGTGAAAAATCAGTAAGCGCCCAAAACACACCCGTTATTTTGATTTGTTTTCAAATGCGTCTGAACCGTGTTTAATTAATCAATTAAACATGATAATTTGTGGCACCATTTTCTATTTTATGGATCCTGCTAGACTATGTAAATAAATCAACACAATGCAGAATTTACATGCATTTATGTTTGTAAATCACACCCTTCACCGGATGCTAAATAATAAAAATGAGTGACGTAAATCATTATTTGTGTAGTAGAAATGTATCACTCCATGGACGGCGCCATCTAGCGGCCAAAATACAATGAACTGTTGCCGTTGCACGTGGGAGCATCAATTTTAGGAGTACTGTACGTTACTAGCCACAACCCAAAAATGTTCTATTAACGTTAATAAATGAATAATGAAATATATACAAATGTCTTCTCCGTGAATCCCGATGAATCTCGCTGTTATGAAATTTTCACCTTGAATAAAAATAAGAAATAAAACACAATGTATATCAGCATAATGTACGATTATTCAGCTTCACTGATCAGGCACATGCACACTTTTATCACAGGTGTTCTATGTCAGCTGCTATGGACCGTAATAGGCAGTTATTAGGCACCCTGTATAAATGGGGCTCGGCGGGGACACACTTTGCTCAACTTTCTTAACACACCACCACTAATGCCACCTACTGAGCTCCAGCAGTACTATGTAAATTTAACTTTTATTTTAAAATCTTATTTATAGTTTAATGGAAGAAATATCTCAATGTTCCGTCCACAACAAAAGAAATACCCCAGCAGAGAACCACCGAAAACAAGATGCAATGCCATCGCATTAAATACAAATTAAAACTCACGGTGCCGATAACTTCCCTTACTATTAATATTACATTGCATACAGTTTTGTCTGATAACGTGGGAGATGTTGTGTTTTTAAAGACAATAAAGTCACCGATGAGTCGCACTAGTGTTATACATTTTCCCAGGACAAAAAGATTGGATCTCATTACCGGACGCAATAACCAGCAACGTTGGCAAGTTTAACCTGCCCCCCGGGTTGGGCTAAACATCCATTTTGGGCTAAACTGGGTTAAACAATTTTTCAGGCATATTTTATTACAATATGAAAGAATAAAGCTGGTCTTAGTTGGCGAGTTGAGCTCACTGACTTGACCATGAATTGGTGGTGGCTCTGATAATTGATTTAACTTTAGGGGCTAGAGGGTGAATTATCCAGTTATTGACAGTGAAAGCAAGTGTTGCATGCTGAGAGGGTGGATTACCACCTGCCAGTCTCCAAGGCTCAATATCCCCTGGATGATTTAACCTGCAAGCTGACACCAGACTATACTGGTGCAGGTTGTCTGACTTGAATCACTATACTTCTTCAGAAGAAGACTCAGTTAGTAATTCATGGCACTGTCCATTGTGGGGGCAACAAAGGCATTTTATGGTTATGTATGTGGATAACTGATAAAAGTCCCTTTTATTATGGACTTCCTGGCCTGGTTTAGACAAATACAGTAAAAGGATTATAGTCTGAACTGGTAACTAGTACAATTGTTTGCATAAAGTGGATATTAATTTGGGGTTTCTGGCTGGGGAAAATACTGCCAACTGAAGAGAAACCTGTGTAGCTTCTATGCATTCAGTATGCATAAACGTTGTTTCAATCAATAACATAACATACCAATAGCATGGTTATCATACAGTGATAGCTAGACACATTGACAGACAATTTTCATCTTTTATTGCATCAATAATATGACACCAATATTTAACCATCATCAATCCACATGCCACCTGTATTGATATTGAGAATGTACCCCCCAATAATATCATCCTCAGGTCTAAGAGAAAAGCACAGTTTAACCCAGGTTTAACCCGGCTTAAACTAGTAAAACCTGGGTTTAACCCACAGAGCTGGGCAAAACAGTTTAACCCGGATTAAACTCCAACCCTGATAACCAGCATAACCGAACCCCAACAAATTAATCAAGCTCTAATTAATTAACCCACTCAGCTCTACTTCCAAGCAAATATGACTAACTGGTAAGCAGCAATGGTAACTGGACACTTCAGCAGCTCTACCTCTTCGGCTAGCCAACGTGACCAAACTTTCTTGGTCTCGTTGGCAGGACAATTTAGTCGCTTTGGCAGTGAATTTTGGTCGCATCGGCGTGAGAGGAATTTCATTGAAGTGGTATCGCTGCTAACGCAAATTTCAAAGTATTTGAAAAAAATAAATCGCATTCAAATACGCGAATACAGTTATTCCAATATGGTCAAATGCAAATACTATTTTGTATTTGAATATAAAACATCTGATTTAATGCCTAGGCCTATTTCAAATGAGAATATAAAAAAATAGTCAATGCATTTATTTTATAATAAAGCATATGTTTTTACGTTACTAGACTTTAATATTAAATAGATGTAAATTTGTGTTTGCTATGTTGCCTTTTTGAAAAAATGCGCTTTGTATAATTTAAACAATTTGTATTTCATTTAAATGCACTGACTCGCATTTGAGCTCAAACATATATGCAATCTATAATGATAATTGATTATAGTGATGGTAAAACATAGCGCCATATTCTATAATAAGAGGGCACGCGTGTGCCAGACTATGGTGACAGGCACAGACCACGCCACATTAATAATAATAATAATATAAAATACTTCTATTGCGCTAAATTCCTCGGGAAACCCAAACTCAGCTGCGCACCAAGGCAAGACAAAAGGGGTTAAGCAGTTCCTAATTAATAATAATAAATAATTAAACTGTGCGGCGTCATATTCAACCTACTTAAAGTCTTAATATAATATGGCGTTTTAGCAAAAATATGAAGATATATTTTGTGCAAGAGTTTGATAATCCAGATATTCCAATTAACTAACAGTTAGTTTATCAATTCATTGCAAAAAAATATTAGAAAAGTTGCTTTGAGTGAAAATCTTGCAAATATTTATAAGTTCTGGTTGAATTTAGGAATGGGTTGACTTTGACGCCTATGATTATAGATGATGGAAGTTGTCTAAGCTGTCTTGCAGGAGTGAGCAGTCAATGCAAATATGCTGGCTGCTTGGATGACACTTGAAAGTGCTTGATAGGTAAATGTGCAGATCTTAAAAATACTGCGATATTACACAAATATTGCACCGCAGTTAATAAGTCAACATTGGCTAATTAGCATGCAAAGTCAAGAGACCGGCACATTTAAATAAAAAACACTTCCATGATTATGAAGATATTTGTATCATTTGTTCAGGGTTTGCAAACACAATAATTGGAGTCACACATATACATTACACAGTCATTCCATACTCTGATGCAAAGAATCAGTCAATATTGGCTAATTAGTTTGCAAAGTCAACAGACCGACACATTTCAACAAAAGGCCATAACTTCCGTGATTATGAAAGTATTTGCATAATGTGTTCAGACTTTACAAACATATTAATTAGGGTCATAAATATACACCACCAAATAATTTAATATTAAAGCCATAACTTGTTTACAGAAATTTTAATAATTTGTTCAGGGTTTCAAAACACATTAATTAGGATCATAGTTATATATCACCCAGTCATTTATCATTAAAAGTAACTCAATGCAATTAATAAGTCAACATTAGCTAATTATCACACAAAGTCAACAGATTGTTAAATTGTTTTTCATACCCCCAGCCCCCATTAAGATAAGTATGAAAAGTCACATAATATATTAGGTTACAGCAATTTTGTCGAGTTGCAGCCTGTCACAAAATGTCTTGTACGAAATGTGTGCACAACAGTTACAACAATTATCATTTAACAAGATTGCCATCCAAGACAAATGCCCAGATGGCTAGTGGACCAGGAAGCCATTGGCTTATCGAGAGTCCAACATTTTTAATCTATGTGTAATCTGCCTTCCTGAGATATGTGTCAATCTTGTTTTTAAACATAATTTCGTGCTGCTAGAAGTTACACAATCTGTAGATAATTTGTTCCATTCATTGATTGTCCTCTGTGAGAACGAGTACTTCCTGATATCCAATCCACACTGATCCTTTACTAATGTTACCTCATATCCTCTAGCTATATTATCTTTCTTGAGCAGGGTTGGAAAAAATCATGATATTTATTTGATTATTTTCATTTATTTGATTTGTTTTAATTCTGGTATATAGACATTAATAAATTGTATATAGATATCAGTTATATTGATGTATTTATAAACTCTTTCAAATGTGTTCTATTCAAATCGATCTAGGTACTTGTCTTAACAGAGGGTACATGATTTGTGCTTATATAAAGACATTAGACAATGTCCACAAGGCCTCACCCCCTGTAGTTGCATAATCTGTTTTGGAAAGGAAAGCATTGTCTCAATTGAGTCAACATACTGAATTGATAACAACTAGCACAAGTTCTAAGTGGACTTTAACTCAGGGCTTCTGACTTGAAAAGATAGTTCCTCTGGAAGACAACTTTGTGTGGCTTCACTGCATTAAAAAATGGAATAGCTCAGACATACACAATGTCATAAAATATTTGACTGTCAGGCTATCTGGTGGCAATACAGCTACACAAGTGTGCACACTTTGTGCTTTTGTATTAAAAAGCATACAAAACTGTGTTGATCTCAATGCTTGTAAACAATTATTTGTGCTAAATTCATATAAATCAACAAAATAAAAAAATCATAAATCAATGATTTTTTTGGAGTGATTTAAATCATGATTTAAATAAATGATTTAAATCAAATGATTTAAATCAAACAACCCTGTTCTTGAGTGAGAAAAAAATATTTCTATAAATATTTTCATACCCATTCAATATCTTAAAAACTTCAATTTGATCTCCTCTTAACCGCCTTGTCTAAAGGGTTGTTAAACCACATTCTATCAGTCGTTCTTCATAACTAAGGTCTCTCAGTGCTGGAATAAGTTAATTGCTCTCCTCTGTATTCTTTCAAGTGTATCTATATCCTTCTTACAATATGGTCTCCAAGCTTGTATACCGTACTCTAAATGAGGCCTAACTATTGCTTTATATAGAAGTATAATTAGCCTTTTCTCCTTGTATGTTATATTTCTCCTAATCAACCCAAAAATGTTATTACCTTTTGAAGCTGCAATACCACACTGCTCTGAAACTTTCATACCTACGCTTATTGTAACTCCAAAGTCCTTTTCTTTCATAGTAGTACACTTACACTTACAAATAATTAGCATTTGTAAGGCTAGAGATAAGCCATTTATAGTTTGCCTATATCTTAACCCAGTTTTTATCTATTCTATTCCTTAAAATCTTAGTAGAGGGTGCAGATATAATATTGGTGGACAAGGAATTTCATACATCCACCACTCTGACTGAAAAATCGGCATCTGCATAGATTCATACATTGTTGTTTGTTTATTTTTTTACTGTGGCTTCTGAGGTTATTTAGATTAATGTTAACAACTTAAAAGTTTAAATTAAATCTCTTTGTAATCCCCGTTCTTCAAGTCTGTAAAGTTTTAGTTGTGTCAATCTTTCCTCATACGTAAATTCCTGTAATCATATTACCAGTTTTGTTGCTCTGCTTTGTACTTTCTCAAGCATTAAAATATATTTTGCATAATAAGGTGACCATATATGTACGCAATAGTCTTCATGTTGTCTAATATATGTATTATAAACAATGTTGAATGTTTCTCTGTCAAAGTGAATAAATGCTCTCTTTACTGAACGCAAAACCACCATAGCTTGTTAGGTTGCTGCAACAACTTGTTTCTCCCATTTCAAATTATTTGAAATCCAGACACGTAGATCATTATCTTGATCTGTTTCAAGAGAACATCATATTTTTTGTTATATTACTCCAATCACTTAAGTTATCTAAATCAGCTTGTAAGATTTCACAGTCAGGTTTGTTTTTTAATGTTCTGAATATTTTGGTGTCATCAGCAAATAAAATGTTTACATTACTATTTACTGTCTCTGGTATATCATTTATATAAATTAAAAAGAGAATAGGTCCCAATACTGATCCTTGCAGAACACCGCTAATGATATCAAACCATTCAGAATATTCACTTCTTACCATAATTCACATTTTCTTATCTGATAGAAAATCAGCTATACATTCTAAAACTTTACCTTGTATTCTGAAGGAGGTAAAAGTGAAGTGCCTCATTGTAATTTGTGTAGTCTTCATCCTTTTTTTCTATAAACAGGGTTGTTTGATTTAAATCATTTGATTTAAATCATAGATTTAAATCATGATTTAAATCACTGCAAAAAAAACAAAATTAATTGATTTCTGATTTTTTTATTTCCGATTTTTTTAATCGCTGATTTATATGAATTTAACAAAAATAATTGTTTACAAGCATCGAGATCAACAAAGTGTTGTATGTTTGTTCAATACAAAAGCGCAATGTGCGCACACTTGTGCAGTTGTATTGTCACCAGATAGCATGAGAGTCAAATATTTTATGACATTGTGTATGTTTGAGCTGAATGTAGTGAAGCCACACAAACTTGTCTTCAAGAGGAAGTATCTTTTCAAGTGAGAAGCCCTGAGTTAAAGCTTGTGCTAGTTGTTACCAATTCAGTATGTTGACTCAAGTGAGACAGTATTGGTGACAATTGTTTAATACTGTACCAGTTTGCAGTCTCGTTGGAGATCCATATAGTACACAGAGCCCTATACAGGTGGTAATCCTCCCTCTCAGCAAACAATAATTAGCACTGCTATAGCCACAGACACACAGCATGCTTTCCTTTCCAAGACATATTATGCAACTACAGGGGATGAGGCCTTGTGGACATGGTCTAATGTCTTTATATAACCAAAAATCATGTACAAATGTTAAGACAAGTACCCAAATCGATTTGAATATAACACATTTGAAAGAGTTTATAAATATAAACATATATATAAATGTCTATATTCCAGATTTAAAAAATAAATAAATAAATAAATCCGATTTAAATAAAAAATCAATTTCAAATTTTAGAATGTTTCAACATTCAATTGCGGTCTTATTCCTCAGCATGGTATTCCAATCTAGCTTTGCTAAGTATTTTCTCATATCTATCTACATTTGTGGAAGTTTTTCCTGTATTTTTTTTATTTGTACTTTCAGATTTTAATTTGATGTCAAAATGTATTTGATTATGATCACTGTTACCCAATGGCTCATGTACTTTGACATTACCCACTAATTCGTGTTGTGAAGATGAAACTAAATCTAATACATTATCTCCCTGGTTCTAGCACATGTTGAGTAAGGAAGCTAACCTGAATTAAAAGCAGAAAATGTTGGCCCCCACCCCTGTACTCTCTGGTGATTTCCATTGTAGGCATCCGAGGTGGAAATGTCCCATTATGATACATTCCCCTTTCCTCACTTTCTCTATAGAATTTTGTATTTTTCTGTTATCCTCTTCGTTTATGTTTGGACTTCAGTAAACTAATACAATAGTTAATGTCGAATTTCATGTTACTATATTGCACAAAACAGCTTTATCGCAATTTGCTTTTATTTCTAATTGCATTTTGTTAGTCTGAATAGATTCTTCAATATATTAAATGACTCCCCCTCCCCTTCTTCCTAATCGATCTCTCCTAAACATTATATATTCTGTCAGTCCTAATTCAGCATCTGATATGTCTTTGTTGGCCCATGATTCAGTTATACCAATTATGTGAAGGTTAATATCGTCTACCATAATGTTTAATTCGTTTTTCTTATATACTATGCTTTGCATTTAAAAACACACATTTATCCCCAGCTTCAGATATGTCCAGCCATTTTGTTACTGGTTTGTGTTCACTGGTGGCCTCTTGTCCTGCACTTTTAGTTTAGACAATGCTTGCTACCAAAACTATTTTGTTATGCTTCCCATGCTACTTTCGACTGCTTCTGATAGTTCATCAGCAAACACTGCTGCACCCTTTCCACTAAGATGAAGCCCATCCCTCATGTATATATCAGCCCTCCCAACAAAACATCCCCACAAATCCAACTTCCTCTTCCCTACATAGTTGCTGAACTAACGTGTTAATTGCCATCCTCCTGCAATTTGTATACCCCTGTCCTCTGCTTCCCATTACCGGTAGAATCCCTGACAGAATTATTAGTTCAACCTGTGTCTGTTTAGCTCTTCTAACTAACTGCCTGTATTTCCTAACTATGGCAGTTGAACCCTCCCTCTCTGTATTGTTATACCCTACGTGTAGTAAAATAGAACCTCCCTTGCCTGGACCCACAATTTTTCCACCCTCTCTGTGATAGCCTCTATTTTTGCCCCTTGTTTAGCGCTCTGTCAGTCTTCCTGACTATTGAATCACCCACGCACACCCTCGCTCTCCTCCTCACCCCTCTATCACTACCTCAGAGTAGCTCGTCGCATTCTGTCCCGCAGTCGTGTCACCTGGCAGCATGTTGTCAATCTCCCTCTCGCCCATCAACATGTCCCTCCCATCTCCTGGTTATATTACTCTATTGATGCCGTCGCTTCCGTAGCCGTCCCTCCCGTCTCCTCCCTTCCCTCATGTTTCCTCCCCTCTCATCTCCTTACATCCAGTCTCCTTCCGTCCTGTCACCTTACTTCCTCTCAGCCTCCTCCCTGGCTGAGGTGAGCTTTTCCTAGCATCTTTCTCATCACCTTCCCCACTTTATCATCCACTGTCCCCCCACTGGAACCACTGGCACAACCCACCTCTTCCCATCTTTAATACCTCAGCTGTTCCATCTCCACCTCTAGTCCCTTCATCTTCGCACATCCCTTACACTCAATACGCAAACTATCCGCCTGAACCTCAGCCCAGGACTCCTCACACCCGGACTTGACAAAGTCCACCCAGTTGCTACAACTGCTGCATATTAAATGCCTGGTGGCCTTTACCTGCTGTTTGGACGGCGCCATCACATAATTTAGATTGTGCAAGATTAATCTTGTCTATGGTGTTTTCACCTTGCTATGTTAGCCTTGAATAAGACTGTTTTTGTGTTCAAAAGAACACTTTATTATTAAATAATTAAATAACTTAAATTTAATTTAATTTTGACAATAATATACTTGCTAACTGTGTTCTATCTACTAAGCTCGCATCAGCCAAAAAAGCCTGCCACCTAGCGAATACGGAGAACACTGTGTAACAAAAACAACAGGACTCGGTGTATACCAACTTACGCTAAAGAACTGCTAGTTCCTCTTTACCGAAAACGTTTACTACAAGTATATCAGATATTACCTTATCTATGTAATTTATGTAAATTTATCACTTTATATCATGTATGTATGTATGTATATATATTCAACAATGTGAAGAATAGTTTGATACACCAATTTAATTCCCGAACTGTAAACAAACCCCTTTTATCACTCGTTGAACTTGAGTCCGGGAATCCGAATTGCTACCTAAAAAATACTGCCTCTGATTAAATGTTAACAAAAACGGTTTCTTGGTATATGTCTATAACAGGTTTTGCCTAATATATGTGCAATAGTAATCCTGGCTGACAATTCACTGTGTTACCTTAATAACAGTAGTTAATTCTCGTAACTGTAAACACACTCTACTTTCGCTCGCTGACTTCGCTGCCGGAGTCCGGAACTAACTTACGCTCAAATACTGCCTTTGGCTAAATGTTAACAGAAACTGTTTCCTAATGTTTATATGATGGTATAGCTCATGCGAGGTGATACAATGTGGTAAACTTACAAAAAACTCTGCTTTGCCCTGGGTTTGCATGACAAATCGACACGCTTGAGTCGTCTCACATTCCGCGACATGCTAGCAAACCCGTATGAGAGACAATCGCCTTAAACTGCAGCCCGTAGAGGCGATTATTCTCTTTAAAAAGTAGAAACTTGCCTGAAAAATCTCGAGACTGATGAGAATCACGGCAATTTGAATGTTCTCCTCAACGAGACGCACTTTGCGACACAATACACAATTGGTGATACAGAACGAACTGATTGCCGTCATCGGGGACCAGATCCAGCTGAAGTTAAATGTTCTCCTCAACAGGCGACACAATACATGATAGATATTACAGAACGAACTGATTGCCGTCATCGGGGACCAGATTAAAATGTCTGAAATGCGAAATTTTTTGAGTTTTTCCTCCACACTTTGTAATGAAGTTCGGCTTCGACTTCCGAAGTATACATAATCACGTAGTGAACGTGTGCATCGAGGAGGCTTCCGGCTTTCGGCAGTTCTAGTTTCTTCTTCTCCCCAAAACGGTAACAAAAGCGCGGAAACATGATCAAATAGTTGGTGTCCGAGACTAATCGCACCAATAAGTCGTTGGACCTTTGGAGGACAGTATGTGTTCATTGCTACGATGGACCTTTGGTGGAAGTATGGGTTCATTGCTACGATGGACCTTTGGTGGACAGTATGGGTTCATTGCTACGACGCACTGGTGCTCGCACATGAATTAGGAAACGGATTAGTGCGATTCGGTTTATATGTTCTACTTTAATTCACACACACGCACGCACGCACAGGTTCTTCCTCCTGGTGTCCTATTGGGAAATTGGGCACCCCATTTCAGGGTCTAGATCTGCCCATGTAGTGTGTGTAACTGATGCGCTAGAGCGACTTGCGGCTCTCTCTACCCGCGACACTCGATCAGCACAGTAATGCCGATTTTAGCTGCATACCCGCTCTAACAAAGCTGTGTTTATGAACAATACGACTGGTACAGCAGTGGCACTGATCTGACGTGACCTGAAGCTATGGCTGACGCAATTCCGCCCGCCGCGCAAGCTAGACACCAACGACTCGAATCTATCATATTCGTTCGCTAAGTGGCTGTCTTAGAGAAAAATAAGAAGGCGAATGTCACCCGTGGGACTATTATTCTGACCTGTGCTGGCCCGGATTTTATCACAGTATATGATTATTTCGTTTGGGCAGAAGAAGGCGACAAGAATCGTCCAGAGAAACTACTCGAGAAATTAGAAGAGTACTGTGCGTCCAAAGAAAATGTCGTGGTAAATTAGTGCCGGTTTTGGAACGCCCAGGGATATGATCCGTTTGACGTGTCCCTGATCGAACTCTGTACAACGGCACCGGTATACGAATAAGGTGTTCGAAAGGGTGGTCTTTCTCACTAAAGTTACCCGATCTCTCGATCAAACTCAGTTATTTCGACGAGTTTAAGGGTAAACCTGTGCATTCGTTTATTAAACCGTCTGCGCTGTTTACCCACTTTGTTTACCCACTACATATAATTATATTATGACCATCAACGAACCAAGATTTGTGCTCAAGACTTATCATAATATGTTTTTGTTACTCTATTTTACGCGCACGCACTCAAGTAATCTAACTATAATTGAGGTAGCGTATGTATATGTGAACGTTAACGTTTTCCTCATAGACGGTTTGCACCTCGGGCGCCAAACTTTCAAGGATTAATCCACAAATGAAACTTAACGCCTTTATTTTTCCGAAATGCCCCGTATGTCAAGGGTTCTTAGTGGTTTTTATAGTAAATCAGCAATTCTTCGCTACGTAAAACGTTAACTTCCAACAATGGCAGAAACCGCGCGCGCGCAGCATATCAATGTACGTAAACCGTTTGAGACTACATAGCGCCATCTGGCACATGACATTTAACCGTGTGGGCGTAACTTATTTTTTCATGGCATAGTTTTGTAAGGATTTTTCTCTTCTTCTATGTATAGTCTATGTCGGCTAATCATAAACTTAGGTGAAACACGTATTATCAACCCTCAAAATAAATCCGACCAAGAAACACTGGCAACATATTTGTTTTCTCCAATTTTGCACGATTTCGTGAGAATCACTGTTAATAATCCTATATTTCACACAAAATATAAATATACACTTTAACCCTTTTTATCCGAAATACGCACCGGTGCGTAGTTCCCTGTATTCACCCGTTGTCGTATTCATCTGTTGTCATCGTGTCAGAGCGTGTCTGCCCTGCAAGAGCTGCTGTAGCAGAAGCCATTGACCTCGCAGCTGACGGCGTTCATCATTGCCAGTCGAGTCTGATCATGATTAGGGCCTACTTTTACCAAAACACTTTCACAGTTTAAACATAACAATCGATTAATATAAAATGGTTACCTTCTGAGTTGGTAGCCCAGAAGCAGACCCATGCCAAGAGCATAACTCGAAGCAGAAGCCAGGGTGGCGGCAGAGGCGGTGGACGAATCGGCTTGTTCGAACAGCGCCGCGGCATCTCCGCTCTTCAGCTGGGTTGTTCACTGTCGCTCAGTCTCACAGATCACTCCTGATGCAGTCGGATGACAAATCGCCAATGCAATGTGTCACTGACTGACGTTCTGACAACGCGGGCGATATCTTATACCGTAACAGCGCGTTAGAATATCGACAGAGGGCGTCACGAAGCTAATTGGCGTTATGCGATAGGCCATTAACACATTAAGTGACGCCGACCATTTGCCCAATGAGTAGTTCGTGCTTTGTTATCCATGAAATATGCGTGTCAATCAAACCATCGGGAATGCCGCTTTCTCTCTCTCTCTCTCTCTCTCTCTCTCTCTCTCTCTCTCTCTCTCTCTCTCTCTCTCTCTCTCTCTCTCGTCCATTTCTCTCTTATATATATATATATATATATATATATATATATATATATATATATATATATTACCGTGGAGATAGCAACATGTTAGTGCAGTTTTCCTATTAAAATTCAAACAATATTTTCATATGTTATGTAAAGCCTTGCAATATGTTGATTCCAAAGAATTCAGTTTATGCAATATATATATATATATATATATATATATATATATATATATATATATATATATATATATATATATATATATATATATATATATTGCATAAACTGAATTCTTTGGAATCAACATAATGCAAGGCTTTGGATAATATATGAAAATATTGTTTGAATTTTAATAGGAAAACTGCACTAACATGTTGCTATCTCCAGGGACGCGTTATCTTCGGTCCACTAATGGGTCCCACTAAATCACCTCTTTGTTCTAGCTTTTAGTGATGCAACAGGCTGACAGACAGGTATCGATTATTTATCTGCAAAACACATTAACTTAATTTTGTGCAACTATCGAGTACTGTGATGTATCAAAGCGTTGGCTCGGTTGCCATTAACATCATTAATATTATTAATGATGTTTATGAAGAGGAGCAAGCTTTCGGTACAATTGACCACCAAATCATATTACATAAACTTGAATTGGAATATATATATATATATATATATATATATATATATATATATATATATATATATATATATATATATATATATATATATATATATGTGTGTGTGTGTGTGTGTGTATGTATATAGTTGCCGCCCTTAAAATTATGTATTACACATTAATGTATTCCTACATGACATACGGAATCATCTTGAGGGGATCCACATGTAATAAGATGAATTACACTTTAGTGTATTCGTTCATAACATACGAGTAGTAGGTGACTAGTTCTGAAGGATAAATTCCGGTCACCATGTGCCTGAATCACTTCCGGTTGCGCGCGCAGCACACCAGAGCGCCCCCTAGCGGTTGTAGGAATGCCCCCCCCCTCACACACACAATACACAATACACTTTAATAATAATACATCATCCACCACCACCACCCCCACCACCACACCTGACCCTGACCAGTATTAATGTGGGACTTAGGCATATTATAGCCAGTATAAAGGCGGTGGACATAAGACGTCATAAAATGAAAACTTAAATATAATGTGATGATGTTATATTTATTATGTAGCATACATGCATGCCTACATTTTATTCACTAGATGATGGAAATCTGCCCGCTCAGTTAAGAAATGGTAGCAGGGTGAAAATTTACTATGTGTGTACTCAAGCAAAATGTAATAGGCTATTTATAGCCAGTATATAGGCGGTGGACATAAGACGTCATAAAATGAAAACTTTTAAATATAATGTTATGATGTTATATTTATTGTATAGCCTACATGCATACCTACATTTTATTCGCTGGATGATGGAAATCTGACCGCTCAGTTAAGAAATGGTAGCAGGGTGACAATTAACTATGTGCACACAAGAAGCGGGAACGAGAAAGCAACACAACCTCAAGCAAAATGCAATAGTCTATTTATAGCCAGTATATAGGCGGTGGACATAAGACGTCATAAAATTAAAACTTTTAAATACTCGTAACTGGACTCCCTAACGACTGTATGTTAACTCTAAGCCCAACCGTTTATCCAGCTGTAAGCCGTAGTGCGAGATCAAAGGATGTCAATGAGGTCAATGTTGCAGCGGAGCCGTCCTTATCAGTGAAAACACAGCGACAATATTACAAGTGCAGTATTGATGTGGGGCTGAGGCAATTTATAGCCAGTATATAGGCGGTGGACATAAGACGTCATAAAATGAAAACTTGTAAATAGAATGTAATGATGTTATATTTATTGTATACCCTACTGGAGCACCTCGTGACGACTATAGCGAACCGTAGTTCTGTCCCTGACTCCGTGACGATGGTGAACCCTGACCTCGAGAGATGCACGTGCTAACAGGGTCGTGAAGAACGTGTGTGAAATGCTAACCATAACCACTAACGCTAACCCCCCTCGAACAGGACCTCCTGCGATTCTAACGTAGGTGGAATGGCTGCTAGCCGTAGCCCGTACTGTGAATATTTTCGTTATATGTCAATATTTTACAATAATGCGCTCTTACACTTTACCCATAACTCCTACATTTTACCCATAATTCCTACAAGTTACCCATCATTCCTACAATTTACACATACCTCCTCTCCCACCTGCATTGCTGTTTTTCACTGTCTCAGCACACATTTCTATACTTTGTGACACTGCCTCCAACCTGCATTGCTGTTTTTTCACTGTCTCAGCACACATTTCTATACTATATGACACTGCCTCCAACCTGTCTTACTGTTTTTCACAGTCTCAGCACACATTTCTGTACTATATGACTGCTGTTTTCACTCTTTCAGCACACATTTCTATACTTTATGCCAATGTCTCCAGCCTGCCTTCCTATTTCCCCCATCTCAGAATACATTTATTTATCGTCTGACACTGTCTCCACCCTGCCTTGCTGTTTATCACCGTGTCAGCATACATATAAGTACTTTATAACACTTTCTAGCTTTGTGCTGACAGTGTAGTAACCATGTATCTAAATGTGAACTGAGGGTGTAGTGTTTATGTGTTCTAGCAGTGTACTGCGGGTACACTGACTATGTATTATTTACTTTATTGTAACCTTTAATGTATCATGTTGTTATTATTACTATTCCTTCTTGTTGCCATATTTGGTTATTACATCTTTAGTATATAGAACATATACCAGTTTCTCACCGTCTCATCTTGCATTTCTATACTTTATGACACTGCCTCCAACCTGCCTTGCTGTTTTTCACTGTCTCAGCACACATGTCTATACTTTGCGATATCCTGGCTGTATACAAAACGATAGGAATGTCGTCGTTCGTGATGCTTGATCGTTTGTAAGTGATATATATATATATATATATATATATATATATATATATATATATATATATATATATATATATATATATATATATATATATATATATATATATATATATATATATATATATATATATATATATATATATATATACTACTACGACTGTGTTCCTACATAAGTTCAAGAGACTGTTCGAAAAAGGCTACATTAAGAATTGGAGCGAAGATATATTCATGATACACGAGGTTCATCCCTCCGATCCGCCCGTGTACCGATTGATCGATGATCTCGGTGAAGTGCTGGATGGCACCTTCTACGAACCGGAGCTGCAGAAGGTGTCGGTAGCCGCCGATAAAGTACATTTGTATAATTAATTACACTGTCTGCAGCCTGCCTTGCTATTTCTCACCGTTTCACCTCTACCTCCAGCCACATTCTCGCTCCTGATACATTGCGTCCACCATACTGTCCTCTGTTTCTCCTACCTCCAGCCACATCCTGACTCCTGATATATTGCGTCCATCATACAGTCCTCTGTCTCTCCTACCTCCAACCACATCCTGGCTCCTGATATATTGCGTCCAACATACTTTCTTCTGTCTCTCCTACCTCCAACCACACCCTGACTCCTGATACGTTGCGTCCACCATACTGTCCTCTGCCTCTCCTACCTACAGCCACATCCTGGCTCGTGATACATTGCGTCCAACATACTGTCTTCTGTCTCTCCTACCTCCAACCACATCCTGGCTCCTGATACATTGCGTCCAACATACTGTCTTCTGTCTCTCCTACCTAGAGCCACATCCTGGCTCCTGTTCATAAATGTATACTGAGACGATGAGAAACAGCATGGCAGCTTCGAGACAATGTCATAAAATAAATAAATGTACAGTTTATATATCCAGGGCACAGCTATAAGACATAGTCACTACAACTCCAGTACACAGTTAGAATGCATAGTTACTGCTAGAATGCTTAGCCAATGCACCCTCAGTACACCCTCAGTACACAGCTAGAATACAGAATAGTCACTGTATCACCAGTACACCGGAAGAATAATTTACAAACGATCAAGCATTACGAACAACGACATTCCTATCGTTTTGTATACAGCCAGTATAACGCAAAGTATAGAAATGTGTGCTGAGACAGTGAAAAACAGCAAGGCAGGTTGGAGGCAGTGTCATAAAGTATAGAAATGCATGCTGAGACGGTGAGAAACGGGTATATGTTCTATATACTAAAGATGTAATAACCAAATATGGCCACAAGAAGAAATAGTAATAATAACAACATGATACATTAAAGGTTACAATAAAGTAAATAATACATAGTCAGTGTACCCGCAGTACACTGCTAGAACACATAAACACTACACCCTCAGTTCACATTTAGATACATGGTTACTACACTGTCAGCACAAAGCTAGAAAGTGTTATAAAGTACTTATATGTATGCTGACACGGTGATAAACAGCAAGGCAGGGTGGAGACAGTGTCAGACGATAAATAAATGTATGCTGAGATGGGGGAAATAGGAAGGCAGGCTGGAGACATTGGCATAAAGTATAGAAATGTGTGCTGAAAGAGTGAAAACAGCAGTCATATAGTACAGAAATGTGTGCTGAGACTGTGAAAAACAGTAAGACAGGTTGGAGGCAGTGTCATATAGTATAGAAATGTGTGCTGAGACAGTGAAAAACAGCAAGGCAGTTTGGAGGCAGTGTCACAAAATATAGAAATGTGTGCTGAGACAGTGAAAAACAACAAAGCAGGTGGGAGAGGAGGTATGTGTAAATTGTAGGAACGATGGGTAACTTGTAGGAATTATGGGTAACCTGTAGGAGTTATGAGTAAAGTGTAAGAGTGCATTATTTTAAAATATTGACATATAACAAAATTATGCTGATGGTGCACTTTCTGCGTCTGGTGCGGCCTACGTCAGCTGCATGTCCTTATTTGGTATTGTTCTGTGTGTGGTTTATGTCAGCTGCATGTCCTGACACGTTTATAGCTAACGTCAGCTGTACGTCGGTAGAGCAAGATACTTTAGAGTCCTCTGTCTAACGTTTGTGGATAATATTGTGTAATTATTTTTAAATATTTAATAAAATTTGCTTGTACTCTTATTCAGTAGGGGACATATGGGTAAATTGTAGGAATTATGGGTAAACTGTAGGAGTTATGGGTAAAGTGTAAGAGCGCATTATTTTAAAATATTGACATATAAAGAAAATATGCACCGTACGGGCTACGGCTAGCAGCCATTCCACCTACGTTAGAATCACAGGGGGTCATGTTCGAGGGGGGGTAGCGTTAGGGTTTAGGGTTAGCATTTCACACACGTTCTTCACGACCCTGTTAGCACGTGCATCTCTCGAAGTCAGGGTACACCATCGTCACGGAGTCAGGGACATAACTACGATTCGCTATAGTCGTCATGAGGTGCCCCAGTAGGGTATACAATAAATATAACATCATCACATTCTATTTACAAGTTTTTATTTTATGACGTCTTATGTCCACCGCCTATATACTGGCTATAAATTGCCTCAGCCCCACATCAATACTGCACTTGTAACATTGTCGCAGTTTTTTCACTGATAAGGACGGCTCCGCTGCAACATTGTTCTGATTGATTCTGAACAGACAGTCGTTAGGGTGTCCAGTTACGAGTATTTAAAATGTTCATTTTATGACGTCTTGTGTCCACCGCCTATATGCTGCCTATAAATAGCCTATTACATTTTGCTTGAGGTTGTGTTGCTTTCTCGTTCCCGCTTCTTGTGTGCACATAGTTCATTTTCACCCTGCTACCATTTCCTAACTGAGCGGTCAGATTTCCATCATCCAGCGAAGCTACACAATACATATAACATCATAACATTATATTTAAAAGTTTTCATTTTATGACGTCTTATGTCCACCGCCTATAAACTGGCTATAAATAGCCTATTACATTTTCACTTTTCACCCTGCTACCATTTCTTAACTGAGCGGTCAGATTTCCATCATCCAGCGAATAAAATGTAGGCATGCATGTAGGCTACATAATAAATATAACATCATCACATTATATTTAAAAGTTTTAATTTTATGACGTCTTATGTCCATCGCCTATATACTGGCTATAATATGCCTCAGTCCCACATTAATACTGTACTCAGTCAGGGTCAGGGTCAGGTGTGGTGGTGGGGTGGGGGGGATGATGTATTATTATTAAAGTGTATTGTGTAATGTGTTTTTTTTTTTGGGGGGGGGCATTCCTACAACCGCTAAGGGGCGCTCTGGTGTGCTGCGCCCGGAACCAGAAGTGCTTCAGGCACATGGTGACCGGAATTAATCCTTCAGAACTAGTAACTTACTACTCATACGGAATCATCTTGAGGGGATCCACATGTAAAACGATGTATTACACTTTAGTGTATTGCTACTTGACATACGGAATCATCTTGAGGGGATCCACATGTAAAACGATGTATTACACTTTAGTGTATTCCTACTTGACATAAGGAATCATCTTGAAGAATCCACATGGAAAACGATGTATTACACTTTAGCGTATTCCTACATGACATATGGAATCACCGTGAGGGGATCCACATGTAAAACGATGTATTACAATTTAGTGTATTCCTACATGACATTATGGAATCATCTTGAGGGGATTCACATGTAAAACGACGTATTACACTGTAGTGTATTCGTACATGACATAAGGAATCATCTTGAGGGCATCCACATGTAAAACGATGTATTACACAATTATTCATTATGCAAAAAAAATATTTTGCTCCACACTTAAAATAGTATATTATGAACACTCTCATCCCTTATACATGATTAAATTTAATAAAATCACATGATAGCTATCAAATTGAAGTTGCAAAAATTATGTATAATTATTTCCATGGGAGCCTTCCATATACTTTATCTGATAGTATCGCATTTACCCATGATATTCACGGTACAAGACATACCTCTCATATAATAGCATGTCCTTTCATCGGTACTACTGTAAGCTCATCAAAAAAGGTTGTTATACAAAGGCCCGTTGAACTGGAATATAATTCTACCTAGCATTCAAAATAAACCCAAATTAAAAAGTTTTGTCTCATCACTCAAGGCATGTGTTGTAAGGGGATGTGGCGCTCTAACTGAACTAAGATACGTTCCACCGTGTCTGACTTGAGAATCACTCAAGACATTGTAAGGGGATATGGCGCTCTGGCTGAACTATGATACGTTCCACCGTGTCTGACTTGTTGCACACATCAATTGTTCCTTCTAACACATGCTACTATTTCTGGTGCCTGGCATCACCACATGTATGTATTATCTTAGTACTACACACCACCTAATGTGAACATTCAGTATTATTAGTTCACACTATTGTTGTCGTATTGTATACATCTGCTTTGTTGTTGCAATATAATCCTCTGAGCTCTCATTGAACTGCTACTGACTGAAGTACACTAACCTACACACTAACTGTACGTACACTACACTAACCTACACACTAACTGTACGTACACTACACTAATGCATTAAATGTTTCAACGAGTTCCTTGATCTAATCTTGTTTTGTTCATTTCAGTAATATGATGATACAATTAAACATTGTCAATCTGGGAAATGAAACAAAAGCGAATATAGCACTATATATAATTGATAAAATAATAATAACATTAAATGAGAAAAAATGTCAATCAGACATACTGCTGATTGAACCCGGGGCCTTCCACGCGTAAATCGAACGGTCTACCGCTAAGCCGCGACGGCTAATCTGTAAATTTGGACTGAATTCATTATGTATTCCGCAGGCCGTCTCGTGACACTCTCATCTCTCTCCTCTTAATTGTCAAAATGGTGTAAACAATATTCACATTGATAACATTTACATATATTTTTCCATTAATTTTTTGTCCTCTGTGATATTGACTTTGTGAGTGATTCATCAAAATATATGACATATAAATTACTGTGTTATTACTACGCAATACAATCATAACACGTTATAATACGGCTGGCAGCGACCAGTTTACTGATGATTACTTACATCTATTTTTACCAACTGTTATACGTGTTGTTTATTGTACATATGCATGAGTTATGAAATTCCACACTATACTCTCTATCTCTCTCTCTCTCTCTCTCTCTCTCTCTCTCTCTCTCTCTCTCTCTCTCTCTCTCTCTCTATCCATTTTTCTCTCTCACTCTCTCTCGTTCTCCCTTTCATTATCTTTCCCCTCCTCTCCTTCTCCACTGTCTCTCTCCCATTATCTCTCTCCCCTTCCCCATCTCCCTCTCTCTCTCTTTCCCCTCTCTCTCTCTCCTCTTACCTCTCACTCCCTTCTCTCTTCCACATTTTTCTCTCCCCTCTCTTCTTCTCTTCCTCTCTCATCTCTCTCCCCCTCTCTCCCAATTTCTCTCTCTATCCCTATCTCAATATCCCCCTTCTCTCACACTCTCTCCACCTATCCACCCTCCCTGTCTCCCCCTCTATCCACCTCTCTCTCTCTATTTATCTCTCTCTCTCTCTCTCTGTATCTCTGTCTCTCACTCCTCCCTCTCTCTCTCTCTCTCTCTCTCTCTCCCTTCTCTCTCCAACATTTTTTCTCTCTCCCTCTCTCCATATTTCCCTCTCTCTCTCCGTCTCCCTCTCCCCCTCCCTCCCTCCCTCTGTCTCTCTCTCTCTCTCTCTCCCCTCTGTCTCCCTCCCTCCCTTTCTATCTCCATCTCGTTCTCTCTCCCCACTTATCTCCCTCCATCTCTTTCTCCATCTCCCTCTCTCTCAATGTCTCTCCCTCTCTCCCTATAAGACATAATATATGATAATATATAATAAATATGACAGTATTATTTGAAATTGAATAGGGAAACTGCACTATCATGTTGCTGTCTCCAGGGACGCGTTATCTTCGGACCACTAATGGGTCCCATTAAATCACCTGTTTGTTCTAGCTATTAGTGGTGCAACAGGCTGACAGACTGGTATGGAAGATGTGTCGTGTTGTCTGCAAAACCCATTAACTTCAATTTGTGCAAATAAAGAGTACTGTGATATCTCAAAGCGTTGGCTCGGTTGCCATAAACATCATTAATATTATTAATGATGTTTATGAAGGCATTGTGTTATCTAATAAAGCTTTCGATACAATTGACCACCAAATCCTATCACATAAACTTGAATTCTATGGAATAAATGGTACTCCACTAAAGTGGATTAAGAGCTATCTCACAAATAGGAAACCATATGTTAAGTGCAATAATATTGATTTGCTTCTGCACGATATAACACAAGGTGTCATATATGATCAACACACAGGCATATCAGGAAAGCCTCCCAAAGCATTAAGGGCAGATAAATGTCACGGTATTTAGAAGTAGGGTCGTATCTCCAGGATGTTGTCAGTGAGAACGATCGATGTCAGAATAGTGTCGCCTCGATTATACACACCTCTGGGCGGCTGTGCCATTTCTGTGCACGGGGCAATAGCATACTACCCCATCCGCAACTGATTTAGCCTATCGCGAATCCGATTCTTTCATAGACCTGTGTAGTATGTGAATATACCTGTGTAGTATGTGAATAGACCTGTGTAGTATGTGAATATACCTGTGTAGTATGTGAATATACCTGTGTAGTGTGTGAATAGACCTGTGTAGTATGTCAATAGACCTGTGTAGTATGTCAATAGACCTGTGTAGTATGTCAATAGACCTGTGTAGTATGTGAAAAGTCTAAGTAATATCCGCAGTCGATTTAAGAAAAGAGTGCGTGCATTTGTTTAAATCATCGAAATAATTGACTTTTATATCTGGTTAGGCTCTAAATAGTGGATACCTAAAACAGTAAACACTGCGGTATGAGGCGCCGTAGCGGACAAAAAGTGATGAAACGGCGAAACCTGTCGAGTCAGTTTCCAGCGTTTCCATTTTCATTTCAATATAGGTTTGTCCAAACATTAAAAAAAAATTATATTTTGGCCGATGATTTCACATAAAAACATCACGAACGAGCTAGCCTGTTGCAGTGCACACTAAATAGGTTTGCTTTTTCGCAAAATGGATTTGAAATGATCGAGACGCCGAATTGAGGAGGGATCTGCAAAGTACACCGAATTGAGGAGGGACCTTTAAAGTGCGCCGAATTGACGAGGTATCTTTAAAGTATAGAGATTTGAATAGGAACCTTTAATATATACCAACTAGAGGAGGGACCTTTAAAGTACACCGAATTGAGGAGGGTCATGTAAAGTACGCCGGACTGAGGAGGGACCTGTACAGTACGCCGCATTGAGGAGGGACCTTTAAAGTATGCCGAATTGAGGAGGGACCTTTAAAGTATGCCGAATTGAGGAGGGACCTTTAAAGTACGCCGAATTGAGGAGGGACCTTTAAAGTATGCCGAATTGAGGAGGGACCTTTAAAGTATGCCGAATTGACGAGGGACCTTTAAAGTACGCCGAATTGAGGAGGGACCTTTAAAGTATGCCGAATTGAGGAGGGACCTTTAAAGTACGCCGAATTGAGGAGGGACCTTTACAGTATGCCGAATTGAGGAGGGACCTTTACAGTATGCCGAATTGAGGAGGGACCTTTACAGTATGCCGAATTGAGGAGGGACCTTTACAGTATGCCGAATTGAGGAGGGACCTTTACAGTACGCCGAATTGAGGAGGGACCTTTAAAGTATGCCAAATTGAGGAGGGACCTTTAAAATATGCCAAATTGAGGAGGGACCTTTACAGTATGCCGAATTGAGGAGGGACCTTTAAAGTACGCCGAATTGAGGAGGGACCTTTAAAGTATGCCGAATTGAGGAGGGACCTTTAAAGTATGCCGAATTGAGGAGGGACCTTTACAGTATGCCGAATTGAGGAGGGACCTTTACAGTATGCCGAATTGAGGAGGGACCTTTACAGTATGCCGAATTGAAGAGGGACCTTTAAAGTACACCGAATTGAGGAGGGTCATGTGAAGTACGCCGGACTAAGGAGGGACCTGTACAGTACGCCGCATTGAAGAGAGACCTTTAAAGTATGCCGCATTGAGGAGGGACCTTTAAAGTATGCAGAATTGAGGAGGGACCTTTAAAGTACGCCGAATTGAGGAGGGACCTTTAAAGTATGCCGAATTGACGAGGGACCTTTAAAGTATGCCGAATTGACGAGGGACCTTTAAAGTATGCCGAATTGACAAGGGACCTTTAAAGTACGCCGAATTGAGGAGGGACCTTTAAAGTACGCCGAATTGAGGAGGGACCTTTAAAGTACGCCGAATTGAGGTGGGACCTTTAAAGTACGCCGAATTGAGGAGGGACCTTTACAGTATGCCGAATTGAGGAGGGACCTTTACAGTATGCCGACTTGAGGAGGGACCTTTAAAGTACACCGAATTGAGGAGGGTCATGTGAAGTACGCCGGACTGAGGAGGGACCTGTACAGTACGCCGCATTGAGGAGGGGCCTTTAAAGTATGCCGAATTGAGGAGGGACCTTTAAAGTATGCCGAATTGAGGAGGGACCTTTTAAGTACGCCGAATTGAGGAGGGACCTTTACAGTATGCCGAATTGAGGAGGGACCTTTAAAGTACGCCGAACGGAGGAGGGACCTATAAAGTGCGCCGAATTGAAATATGTCTCGACAGATGAATTGAAATCAACGTCACTGTACGAACGATTATTGGTATTACATAAAACAACCATTCGTTGTCGTCCATTCCACGCGAGTCTAACTAATGAGAACAAGCCTACGCCTCGAAGAATCGAGAGGAGTCTACACTCTAGGCTCTACCTGATGGTATCGATGTCTGTTCTGATGCGCGTCTGCAAATTATCAAAAGTTGGACCAAAATACTACAGGTTGATGTAGATGAAATCGCGCAAGCAACCCATAGTTTCCGTTGGTATATCGAGTCGAAAACTTTAGAAATTTTTTTGAATCGGAATCGGAATCGGAAGAGTTTATTTGTCCCACAGATTAAACAGTATAGTTGCCAATACAGTGAAAATCAACAGCTCAAATAATGTGTTAATAAATAACAAGTAATGCATGTATTGTAAACTGAAATGTGAAAATCTACAGCTCAAATAACATGTGTTAATAAATAACAAGTAATATACTGAAATATACAACACAAATATAATATAACTGAAGTATAATGATATTACAATAGCCTAAACATGGATTATCAGTTGGCTGTAGATAAACTTAAAAGGGGTCAGGGAGACTGCCACTAAAACCATTGTTGGTCGCTCTCGTGGCAGCCACCCCAGTATTATAAGTTTCAACAAAGTTCAGTTAACTTAATTAAGCAATTTCTCGAAAAATAACAATAGCACAAGTGCATAAATTCCAATAACAATGACGAAGCAGACTTTGTTGTTGAAAACATTAATTTCTCGTGATCGAATGTATGACCAAACGTGTCCCGTCTGAAACGGAGTTTGATTGCTTAACAGGGTTTCGGTGGGGTTACGGGTAATATTTAACAGGGTTCGGTGGTGTTACTGGTGATACTTAACAGGGCTTCGGTGGGGTTATTGGTGATACTTAGCAGGGCTTCGGTGGGGTTACTGATAATACTTAACAGGGCTTCGGTGGGGTTACTCGTGACGCTTAACATGTCTTCGGTGGGGTTATTGGTGATACTTAGCAGGGCTTCGGTGGGGTTACTGATGATACTTAACAGGGCTTCGGTGGGGTTACTGGTGACACTTAACAAAGCTTCGGTGGGGTTATTGGCGATACTTAGCAGGGCTTCGGTGGGGTTACCGATGACACTTAACAGGGCTTGGGTGGGGTTACTGGTGATACTTAAAATGGCTTCGGTGGGGTTACTGGTGATACTTAACAGGGCTTCGGTGGGGCTATTGGTGACACTTATCAGGGCTTCGGTGGGGGTATTGGTGATACATAGCAGGGCATCGGTGGGGTTACTGGTGATACTTAAAACGGCTTCGGTGGGGTTACTGGTGATACTTAACAGAGCTTCGGTGGGGTTATTGGTGACACGTAGCAGGATCTCGGTGGTTTATTGGTGACACTTAGCAAGGCTACGGTGGGTTACTGGTGATACTTAATAGGACTTCTGTGGGGTTATTGGTGATACTTAGCAGGGCTCCGGTGGGGTTATTGATGATACTTAGCAGGGCTTCGGTGAGGTTACTGGTGACACTTAACAGGGCTTCGCTGAGGTTACTGGTGATACTTAGCAGGGCTTCAGTGGGGTTACTGGTGACACTTAGCAGAGTTTCATTGGGTATACTGGTGATATTTAACATGGCTTCGGTGGGGTTATTTGTGTACTTAACAGAGCTTCGGTGGGGTTACTGGTGATACTTAACAGAGCTTCGGTGGGGTTATTGGTGATACTTAGCAGGGCTTCGGTGGGGTTACGGATGATACTTAACAGGGCTTCGGTGTGGTTACTGGTGACACTTAGCAGGGCTTCGGTGGGGTTACTGGTGATGCCGTTGCACAGAACATGATCTGCACCAGGGGGAGGGGCAAGAGGAAGGGAAGGGGAGGGGGGAGGGAGGGGAGGGGAGGGGGAGGGGAGGGGAGGGGAGGGGAGGGAGGGAGGGGAAGGGGAGGGGGAGGGGGAGGGGGAGGGGAGGGGAGGGAGGGAGGGGGGGAGGAGAGGGGAGCGGAGGGGAGGGGGAGGGGGAAGGAGGGAGGGGAGGGCAATTTGAGTTACCCATAAATTTAGCGACCATGTAACGGCGCAACAGATAAACAATTAATCAAGGGGGTCAAGTCCCACAGGCCTCCCCCTAAATGCGCCCTTTTTTGTGAATATTCACGAGGTTCAGAAGAGCTTTCTTGAGTCCACTGGCGCCTGCACTGAACGTCTCCGCGAATACAGCATCTGGTGCTGGTGCTTTTAGTGCCCTGCCACTCCGCATTCTTGCATAGGCCACTGCACTCATGCACTCTTACTTCAGCCCTGCCACTCCCTCATTCTTACGTAAGCAATGCCACTCCCGCATTCTTACACAAACCCCTTACATAAGATCTGCCACTCCCGCACTCTTACATAATCCTTTCCACTCCCGCACTCTTACAGTAACCCTGCCACTCCTGCAAGCTTACATAATCCCTGCCACTCCCACATTATTATATAAGACCTGCCACTCCCGCAGTCTTACATAAGCCCTGCCACTTCCGCCCTCATACATGATCCCTGGCACTCCTGCATTCTTATAAAAATCATGCCACTCCCGCATTCTTATATAAATCATGCCATTCCCGCACTCTTACATGAGCCGTGCCACTGCCGCATTTTTATATAAACACTGCCACTCCCGCATTCCTACAGAAGCGCTGCCACTCCCGCACTCCTGCATATGCCCTGTTACTCCAGTACTCTTTCATAAGCCCTTCCATTACAGCACTCTAGCATATGTTATGCCACTGCCGCATTCCTACATAAACCCTGCCACTCCTCCACTCTTACATAAGCCCTGCCGCTCCTACGTTCTTAATTACACCCGCATACTTACATGAGCCCTACCACTGCAGCATTCTTATATAAGCTATGCCACTCCCGCATTCTTACATAAGCCATGCCACTACTGCACTCTTATATAAGCCCTGCTTATCCCGCACTCTTATATGAGACCAGCCACTCCCGCACTCTTGCATAAACCCTGCCATTTCCGCACTCTTACATAAGCCCTGCCACCCCCGCATTCTTACATGAGCCCTGAAACTGCTGCCTTCTTACATTAGCTCTGCCATTCCTGGTTTCTTATTTACATAAACCCTCATACATGAGCCCTTTCCTTGCATAAACCCTGTCATTCCCACACTCTAACATATGCCATACCACCCACGCACTCTTGCGTAAGCCGTGCCATTCCATTTTTGCATAAGTCGTGCCACTCCTGCAATCTTACATAAGTCATACATCAGCCCTAACACTGATGATTTCTTACATGATCCCGGCCACTCTCGCATTCTTGTATAAATCATGCCACTCCCGCAGTCTTACATGAGCCGTACCACTGCCGGATGTTTACATAAACCCTGCCACTCCCGTATTCCTACAGAAGCCTTGCCACTCGCACACTCTTACATAAGCCCTGCCACTCATCCTCATCATCTTTCTTATCACCCACGTCATCATGTCATAATCGTCCTCCTCCTCCATAATGCTCATTGTGATCATCATCCTCATCATGGTGTCATCTTCATCATTTTGTCATCATCGTTATCCTCGTTCTCATCCTCATCAACCTCAAAATCATCTTCATCATCCTCTGTATCTGGATAATTACTCTGCAAAGTCCTACTAGGATACTGCGCTGTGGCTTCATTTAAGAATGTCCATCTCTACAATTAGTGAGTCCATCACAGTCTTTCCATCTCCCTGTGTGGGATCTTTTACTTCCCTGACACAGAGACCAGACAGAAGGGACCAATGGCTCTTGTCGTTTACTTCCCCTGACACAGAGACCAGACAGATGGGACCAATGGCTCTTGTCGTTTACTTCCCCTGACACAGAGACCAGACAGAAGGGACCAATGGTTCTTGTCGTTTACTTCCCTGACACAGAGACCAGACAGAAGGGACCAATGGCTCTTGTCGGTTACTTCCCCTGACACAGAGACCAGACAGAAGGGACCAATGGCTCTTGTCGTTTACTTCCCTGACACAGAGACCAGACAGAAGGGACCAATGGCTCTTGTCGTTTACTTCCCCTGACACAGAGACCAGACAGAAGGGACCAATGGTTCTTGTCGTTTACTTCCCCGCTGTTATTATTATCATTATGTGTATGCATGTGCATATGTACGGGTTCCCTAATTTGTATAACAAAATAACATGTTTTTTATGGGTCCAGGCCCACTAACGGTAGTTTAGACCCGGCCCAAACCCGAAGTGTTTAATGTTTTCAACCCAGTCCTGGGCCAGACTCACAAAATGTACACACAGGCCATGTCCCGACCAGATACATTTAGTAGAAGTCCGGCCCTGCCCGTTGGCCATAGCCCGGGCCGGGCCCCAAAACCCCGGCCGCGAATTTATGATTCTGCAACAGTTGAGACATACTTTAATTTAAAAAAAGCCAATTAAGTGACTCCGCCTAGCTACCTTTGCCCTCTACAACAGGTAACATGCATGGATTTATGTTGGGTGGGGGAAATAATGGATGCATTTGGAGGTGCGATACAGTTTAGGCGTGTGGCGACAAACACAACACGGCAGATAGTCAGATCTATCTATATATCAGCCGTATTGTCCCGTGGTTGGGCGAAGGTCTCAGCACGTTGTGTCCAAGTTTGCCTATCTTGTTCTCTGCCAGGTGGTTTCATTCCAATACTCATCCAAATCGTCTCTCCATCTTTTTGCTGGTCTTCCTCGTAATCTCTTCCTTCCGTATGGTTTCCAGGTGGTAATGCGCTTTGTCCATCGGTCACCTTTGAGTCGGCTGATGTGTCTTGCCCAAGACCACTTCATTCCTTAAGTTGTTTTTATCACGTCTCTGACCCCTGTCTTTGCTCTCACCCAGGTGTTTGTCTTTCTGTCATGGTATGTTATATTAAGCATACTCCTCTCCATTTTTGTCTGCGCGGCCGCTAGTTTTTTCTGAGCTTGTTTTGTGAGTGACCATGTTTCAGCACCATATGTCATAGCTGGCAGTACACACGAGTTGTAAACCTTTCTTTTTAGACAGATGGCAAAGTTACTTTTGAAGATATCGCGATGTTTTGCATATACTGTCCAGCCTGCTGTGATTCATCGTAGGATTTCCTTGTCTTGGTTCTTGTCAGATAAGTTATAAAAAAATAACATTATTTGTTGTATTATTTAAAGTGTTAATGCACTATTTATTGCTATGAGTGTTCTACAAACCCATATGTGACTTCACTACTGTTATCGCAGTTATTAACTACGCATAACCTCAGCACAGACCTATTGCTTTAATTAGTGTAAGTTGATGGGTTGACCGAACTTTGACTCGTTACCAGTATATGGAATTGGTTACTGCAATTTATTATATGCATTGTGTCGGGGTTTTATGTGGTATCTGCATTGCTGTCTGCACAGGGTCGCTAATGTCGTTGTGCTGTTGTTATATATATATATATATATATATATATATATATATATATATATATATATATATATATATATATATATATATATATATATATATATATATATATATACTTAAAGCAACAACATTGACAGTTGAAAAGTACAATAGTTCAGCTAGAAGAAAACATCCTATTCAGCTGCGCGACAAGCGGCAACTGTCAATTATACTGCAACTGGCGGGGCTTAGGATCCAGCCTATCTCGACTGTTGAGGAATAATAAATTTGAGCCCGGCCCGTGCAGGCCACTACAACGCAGATGTAGAGGCCTATCCATTGATTATATGAGAAGATTTATTAGGATGGATGTTTTTAATTTGAGGTGACAACATCTACAATACACACATATTTCTATATACCGCACTTTTCTTGATGTTTGCTATTTCAATGTAATTATTTTATTAAAACTAACTTCTCGGTCCGGCGTCCGGGTCCAGCTTTAGTACCCCATATCCAGTAAGCGATGCTACGGTAATTGGCGGTGCCAGCCGTCTCGTCGTTAGATTGGCGCGGGTAATGCAGGCCACCGCGACTATACACATATTTTTATTTACGGCACTTTTCTAAATGTTTGATATTTCTATATTATTATTTTTACTTGGCAATGTAGAAGAACGGACTGATTCAGCAGTTAGCGAACACGAGCATGGAGGTAAACTGGAAGATGTCTCCGAAGTACGACGTGACGCCCACTACATAAAGGGCAATGGGTATCTTGTTTGTAGGCCAGCATATGAAATAGTAACAACCAAAGTTTTGATGACGTTCTTCTCCGCTCTTTTTTCGTTTTGCCTGTACATTGCATTATAATGTTTGTCGGAAGTTTGCGAAGTATGCGCTATTGGCGAACTTGAGGTATTTAAGAACCGGAGATTGACTGCAAGCTCTCGGCTTTCGTGTACTCTCGTTTTGGTTTTGTTTCATCTTCGTATACAAAACTTATGTCTGTGCAGTCTAGCATCTCCTCCAGGGTGACATCTACTTCATGATCTGAAACAAAGCATAGACGTGTGTTGTTATTAACATAATCCTACCAGTAATAGGGCAGTTTACAGATGTACTTGGATATATCTGGTGCCACATCAACGACAACCCTCATGCCACACGCCAGTTGTTGATTGTGGAGAAAAGACCACTGAATCCTCCACAACTGAAAACTTTGTATAAAATAGAACATCAGGAGGATGGAACAAATGCCAGCAGTGAAGAAGATGACTCAGTCTTCTGTTGGAAATTATTTCTACAACAGCGTTCCAGTAAGTATCCATAAATGAGATAATTAGTTTATTCACAAATTGATATATTACAATATGTGCCTCTCCGACTGTTGCAACTTGCCACACATAGGGTTGGGTTCAATTGCATAATCTTAGGAGACTTCATAAAACGTATTGTTGCACAAATGTGAAATGTGTATTGCAGTAAGAAATAATGTATGCACTTGGTATTTGCAGGTGGTATCTGCGGTTTAATTGGCATTGAAAAATAACAGTCTACTACAAAATGCTAAGTTTTTAGTTTTGTTAGAATCACGGATAACAGAATGAGCCGTTTAGTAGAATCAAAATGATTGTGGCAGAACAATTTCCCACTTGACAGAATTACGTCTGCCACTTTGTAGAATCAAATAAAAACGGTAAATTGTAGCGCGAAATACCACCTTTTTCTAGAAAAAGTTACCTATATATTAGAGTTGTTATTCAAGAAATGATACGTTGAACATGTAAAACAGTGAAAAATTACATAAACTTAAATATTATTGAATGTATCAGACCAGCCCACGCAATTTGCGCCTAATGTTTGACTTTTGTCTATATAATAACATTTGTCATACGAGAATACCAATTAAATTTGTATGTAGCTACTATGGAGTCATATAGCATGGACGAAATGAAACGTATTTGTGTGAAGTACATTCATTGCTACATATTATGAGTGAATCGTTTTTTGGAAATTAATTTAAGGGGAAATGTGGCAGCTAGAATGTTTTTTGAAAAAAATACTAAACATGTGTTTCTTTCATATTCCAATACCTTTGTGTGTTTATTGTCAATACAATTAACTTTTATAACAATGACATAACTCTAAATTACTATTAGCTTGCATCTACCATGTAATCATTGGTTTCATTCAATCTACAGTTTGGGTATAAAACTTGCACTAACTATGCAAGTAAAAATAAAGCAACCTATCCAGCTGCCATATCATATGAGTTAATCAGCCGTTTAACACAATCAAATTGCTCTGGAATGAAGTGATTCAATTAATAGGAGTCCACTGTAATATAATAATCTACAATTGGAAATGTAGTTTGAATGAAATGGATTAAACACAATAAAATGTTAACAGACAGATACATATAAAGGCCACTGATGTATGTTGTTCTACATCATTAAGGGTGTGGCTACTGATTAGGGTTAGGGTGAGTGTTTGATGATAGACAGTTACATCTAAAGGCCACTGATGTATATTGTTCTACATCATTAAGGGTATGGCTACGGATTAGGGTTAGGGTGAGTGTTTGGTGATAGATAGTTACATCTAAAGGCCACTGATGTATATTGGTCTACATCATTAAGGGTATGGCTACGGATTAGGGTTAGGGTGAGTGTTTGATGATAGACAGTTACAACTAAAGGCCACTGGTGTATATTGTTCTACATCATTAAAAGTATGGCTACGGATTAAGGTTAGGGTGAGTGTTTGGTGATAGATAGTTACATCTAAAGGCCACTGATGTATATTGGTCTACATCATTAAGGGTATGGCTACGGATTAGGGTTAGGGTGAGTGTTTGATGATAGACAGTTACAACTAAAGGCCACTGATGTATATTGTTCTACATCATTAAAAGTATGGCTACGGTTTAGGGTTAGGGTGAGTGTTTGGTGATAGACAGTTACATCTAAAGGCCACTGATGTATATTGTTCTACATCATTAAGGGTATGGCTACGGATTAGGGCTAGGGTGAGTGTTTGATGATAGACAGTTACAACTAAAGGCCACTGATGTATATTGTTCTACATCATTAAAGGTATGGCTACGGATTAGGGTTAGGGTGAGTGTTTGATGATAGACAGTTACATCTAAAGGCCACTGATGTATATTGTTCTACATCATTAAGGGTATGGCTACGGATTAGGGTTAGGGTGAGTGTTTGATGATAGACAGTTACATCTAAAGGCCACTGATGTATATTGTTCTACATCATTAAGGGTATGGCTACGGATTAGGGTTATGGTGAGTGTTTGATGATAAAACAAACACGAGGCTCTCTCCGCAGTGATTGTCTTTATTTTCAGACGGGCCACGGTAAAAACCCCTGTGACTTCGTTGGGGCGCGACAAAGAGATCTGCCGATATGGCAATTATATAGGGAAGTGATGCAGGAACACATGCATTATGCGACTGTGGTAACGCAGAAGACCACTAATCTAACGTTTTGCCATATTCCGTCAAGTGATGGCAGCAAAGGCAGAAATGGATGCGCAATCTCCAGGATGACCACATGTTATGGTGAAGTGGGTCATCCGTCTTCACCCAGCATGTTTCATGGTATCGCTCAAGCTGCTTCAACACATTCATTGGAGGTTGTCCAGGATGGAGGGAAATAAATAGTGTCCTTCAGAAGACAAGGCTGAGTCGGAGCTATCCAGTTGCTCAACCGGGCGCCAACACAGCCGTGGACATGGCCAGTCTAGGAAGCGCTAAACAGTTAAACGGACGAAAATGGATTTGTCCGAACACATATCAAATTACTTTAAATGAAACGACCACTGGTCGTATCTGTTTATAGTATTAGCTATATAGAACAAGAATTGGATGCCATTGAAAGAGACAGTATGAATCAATTGCAAGAAAATCCTGTCACCCAGTTACTAATGCATAACAAATACATTTACGAAGATAATGTTGACTATTCAAATATTGAATATGTTACTCTAAATACTTCCATTATATGAGATATATAAATAAAACAAATTATACACTTTACAACCAGAACAACGTTATACAATTTGAAACGGTAAACTTGGATCAGGGGGAAAATAGATTTAATAAATTTCCCCTGAGAACCAAAAAAATTAATCGACAGGAACCACTACATATTTCGGAATATCACGTCCGGCTTTGTTTTGGGAAAACCATTGATTTGACATTAATTCAAAAAGATGTTGGGGTTTCACTTCTTGTAGGAAGATTATCTTTACGAAATATAATACAATATATTAATGTTGAAATGCAATAAATGATGTACAACACGTTAGCTCTGATACATTATTTAGGACGGTCATAAACTGAAACATGTACAATATATGTCTTCACTCCCAATGGTATTTGGATGTCGAAAACTAAGGCCATGAAATAATAAAACATAATTCAAACAAAGTAAGTCATTCAGAAGTATTAACTATATAGAACACGAGTTAGATGCCATTGGAAGAGACACTTACTGTGAGTCAACTGCAACAAAATCCTGGCATCCAGTCACTAACTTTACATAATTTACTTTCGCGTGATATAATTTAAAAATAGTCTGAAATAGGTCGAATTTGTACTCCGTTGTGGCTAAAATTTATGGAGAATAACCTTAAATTAGTTGAAAATGTTAACATATTTGAAATATCTACCATTTTAAAGGCAAATACAGAGTAAAATGGTGAAACAAAATATGCATCCAACAATAGTGTATTTCTGTTCAATGTGGGGTATTATTACATTTACATAGAACAAATAAAATAAACAAAATGCTTAGAAACTAACTAAACTCTATAAATTAAATACATGCTTGAGAATATTTTAAGCACAGACCACAGAGTAAAATGTAGCTGTTGCTCTTCACCAACATCTCAAACAGAATAACTTCTACAATTCCTCCAACCTCCACAAGCCCGCCTGGACTGGATAAAACGGTTGCAAAATTGGCAACAACATTGTTACGAACCCGCCTACCTTTTGATCAGTATGAAAACAATTATTTCTTAGAAGCATCCGTAATAACTAAAAACTACACAAAAAACAGATAAACATGTTTTGCTATGTTGATTGACCACTTTTACGCTAACGCGATCGAAGACCCTATTATCGCTCGCCCAACAATAAACTGTGGGGCGTGGTGGTCGAGTGGTAGAGCGTCGGACTTTCGGTCGAGGGGACCGGGGTTCAAAACCACCTGTGGTAGAGCGTCGGACTTTTCGGTCGAAGGGACCGGGGTTCAAAACCACCTACTGCCATTTCAAAACCTGGGCAATTTCGTTCACCCCACTTTGCCCGTGTTTTTCGGAAGAGACAATAAAAGCCGTTGAATGGTCCCTTCTACCTGGTGCCTATGTCAGAGGAATGAAAAGATCCCACACAGGGGGTAAATGTGTAACCTGTGGTGGTCTCTATCTCTAACCCACCGAAGAACTCAATTAAAATACAATTACCCGTTTATGGTACTATATATATGTTATGAAATACAATCTTTAATCGCTATATTTTACTATAATAAAACATTACCTCAAATTGCTATATACAAATAACGTTTTCTCTGTTGGTACATTTAACGGTTTAACGTTATCACAATTTGCCGCCGAATGGGTGACTAAACCGCCAATTCTCTTACATACAGCGTTTCTGACATTCTTCTTCCACGCTGTACGTGTTATCCCCGGTTGGTTAGCCGCTCTTCGGGTTACATGATTAATCGTATATTGGATGTCGTTGACAAAACGATGGGGAATCGTTACCATGCAGATCGCGACGGTGCCGACCACTTGACAACGGTACCCCAACCAATGAGCATATGCGAGATTCTTCGCTAGATGTCGCTACGATGTTTTAATGGTTGGCATAACGTAGGTATGACGTCGCGGCGTTGCCGTCTGCCTACTACAAGTTTCTACGGTTGGCCGAACGTTGACATTAGGTCAACATGCAGACCGCGACCGTGGCGAGCTTAATACGATGTTGGTCCAACGAATATGTGCTAGCTGGGGGTGAATCGTGGAAAGAAAAATGTATGGAAATTATTCCAGACTGACCACTACATATTGGAACAGCTGGAGAAGGGGGTATTAACAGACGAACCATCTGCATAAGTATTCATGTGCAATAAGTACAAGGCAAGGGTTGTGCTCTTCTGCAAAGGAAGATCGCAAGAAGGGTTACCAACCACTACTGATGCAGCAAGACGGCATATCAAGAGGACCCACTACCAAGATATGTATCCAAGTCCACCGCGTTCATTCAGAACTTCCAGATGTAACCTCGATGGGGTGGAAACTGGAATATAAAGACCTGGTGCTGCTCCACTCTATTTATAAGCAACAGTTTCATGCAGTTGTACAGAGGAGTGTGTCAGCAACAACTACACCTGTTTAATGTTTGGAAGACCGTGTGCTGGGCTATGTAAAGGTACAGATTGCAGACATGACACATTGTGGCACTCTTTCTCACTCTCAGTCGCATGGAGTATCGCTGATTTGTAAATTTGGGTAAACTTGACTATTCTGCTAAGCAACCAAATCGATTTAAGAACATTAAAATGCCAATATGAGAAGCATTGTGGTCATCACAGGGGATATGTATGATTGTATTTATTAATAAATCATTATAATACTCATTAGAAAGGTGTTTATTGTTTGATCAAATCGGGCGTCATTTTGGTTTTGTAATTTCGGAGTGAAGGAACACTCCCAAAGTTTGCCAACATCACTCTTCTGGATTTAGCACACCCAAATCACCCTAAAACAGTTTGTTGTAATGCGTTGCTAAAATATGTCTACAGTGTTTCAGCTAAACCAACCTCACCTTCTGAATGTGCTGAAACTTTCATAGAGCATATTAAAATGAGAAGCCCAGCTGGTCGATGAATGTATGCTCCTGAACCAACCTCGTGGCCTGTTTCAGGAGATGTGCGTACGACGACAGCATATTCGCTCACTTCTTGCGTTGTATAAGTGTGTTGTACATAAGCACATGTACGGTGGTGAATACGACAGATGACAAGAAGAAAGAAATGGATCGGACATTAGAATGAAAGAAGACAGCAAGTGCCTGGCAGCTCTAGCAATGATATCTAAAGGGCATCGTTCTTACAAATAGAAAGAACTATGCAGGTCTCGTCACCCCATTATTCCAACAATAGCTTCCTTCATGCTGTTATGACCCTTGCTCGTAAACCACACAGTTGTAGGTTAGACGCTTAGTCAACGCACCCCAAACAAGCCTTCACAAACTGTCAAGTAACCCTGAGGGGCGATCTGGTTGTGTCTCAACCGCCTCACAACTGGTGCTAGGCGCTGAAGAGCCATTATACAGAAGTAGAACAACTTACGTTTGATGTGCATATTCTGCACATCTTTATTATATTTGGCAAGGTCCTAATTTCTCAATTTCATTTGTTTATAATTGTTGATAGTTTTTCTATTGAAAATGTATCTAGAAACATCAAAATGTTCTTTTTTTAAATATGTTACTTTACTCAAGTGCACAGTTGCAATGACGTAAACAACAATGCCGTTGCCCAGCCAACCATTTCTATGTACCACTCCTCAAATATAACTTTTTAATGTTTAATCATTTTGTGAGAGTGGTGATATGCTGAGTAGTGACATTGTTGGGAAGAGATAATCGACCCATGACTGTCTAGATCGCTGCGACGCTGGGCACTTGTGTTTTTTTTTACTTTGTTACGCTACTAACTTTCCACGCTAAAATTGCTTGATGGCGTCAACTGAATTTAATAGAATGTCAACATTTAATAGCATTTAATGTCAGCAACAAGTGAGTGCTGTCGTTGACATTTCGAGAGTAATTGACATTTCAGTGTCATTATCGCTGCGACGCTGGGCCCTTGTTTTTTTTTTTTTACTTGGTTACCCTTCTAACTTTCCACGCTAAAATTGCTTGATGGCGTCAACTTAATTGAATATAATGTCAACATTTAATAGCATTTAATGTCAGCAACAAGTGGATATTGTCGTTGACATTTCGAGAGTAATTGACATTTCAGTGTCATTAACATTTCAGTGACGAAACTGAACTTACGCGACAGCCGACACTCGCGGGTCCAACGACAACGTAGCTTCGATTAAATTTAAATATTTATTACCACCGGTGTAGGGCGGGAGGGCGGGCAGGCGGGCAGACAAACAGACAGACATACAAATAGGTAGACAGGCAGACAGACAGACAGACAGGCAGACAGACAGGCAGGCAGGCAGGCAGACATACAGACATACATACATGCAGGCAGGCAGGCAGGAAGGCAGGCAGACATACAGAGAGACAGATAGGTAGACAGGCAGACAGACAGGCAGACAGACAACTGACATACATACATACATACATACAGACAGACATACAGACAGACAGGCAGAAAGACAGACAGATAGACAGACAGGCAGACAAACAGACAGACATACAGACATTTTGATTTATATATTAGATAATTTATCTAGAACTAGACGCAAATGCTTTATTTGGTGTCCAAAATTTATGTAATTTCTAGAGAATATTTTATAGGATTTTTGCAGAAAAAAATTGTGTAGAAGTCACGAAAGGCTGTAGCGGAAGGTAGGTTATTATTGACAATGGTCACACACAAAGCATTTGTCGCCAGACGTACAGTTTTCATGTGCCCACATTTTACATGCAGTGCAGTGCACCCATTTTTCACCTGGCAGACTGTTTCTAAAGGGTTCGCCGCATAGCAGACATGGGCATGAATCGTCGTCATTCACGGGTGCTGGTTTTGCTTTTTTGGAGACTACCAAGGCCCTGGCAACACTGGATGTTTTTGCACCACCTTTCCTTTTGCATGATTTTTTTTGCTGTTCCTGAATAATCGCATTCTTCTCAGGAGAGTCGGTCAGCACCCTTGAGCGTCCAGGTTTTCGGCCGCGACGAATCCCTTTCCGAGGGCAGGCTTTGGGAAATGGTCTGACGTGTTCCGGAGAAATAGCAATCGAGGTTGATGACACAGATCCACCCGCGCGTGACGTTGATGGGTGAGAGTTCAGCACATCGACAGTTGCATCGACAGCCTGTGTGACGGTTACTGCAATACTGGCTTCTGGTGGTTGATGCACGGTCGCAACGGTGGTTGTCGGTGGTTGATGCACGGCCGCAACTGTGGTTGTCGGTGGTTGATGCACGGCCGCAACGGTGGTTGTCGGTGGTTGATGCACGGCCGCAACGGTGGTTGTCGGTGGTTGATGTGGATTCGGCATGTCAGTTACAGCTGATGGTAGGAAATCATCCTCATTAAAGATGAACCTGTCGAAGGGCGATATGCCACTCACGCGAAAACCCGACAGGATGTTTGCGGGGGTCATGGCCCTGGGGAATGCGGTTCCCACCACTCCCGCAATGTCGTAGATTGTCATCGTGCGACCCGGATGCCCGACTATCCACCCATCGCAGGCCGAGTTGTAATACTTTTTGAACGGTGCGTAAACGGAACGATCGAGCGGCTGCAACTTGTGAGATGTGTGCGGGGGAATGAGAGCATGATCACCCCGTTCTCTTTAGCGAATTCTAGGACCTCAATTGACAGATGGGATTCATGATTATCGAGAATCAATAGCACAGTTTCTTCTTGAGAGCAACGCACATGACGCACGAAATGCTTCATAAATGTCAAGAAGTGTTCAACTGTCATCCAGCCAGATGGGTGTGCGGCGCCAATGGAGTTGGGGGGAGCACCGTTCACGAAGGAATCTTTGTAGTGCACCCTCGGGAACACGAACATTGGTGGAACAGTATTACCAATCGTACTGACCGCGCAGCACACAGTCACAAGCTGTCCCCTTTCGGCGGACACGATTGCTCCAACTTGTTTGACACCAGTCGACGCGATGACCTTACTGGGTTTCTGCACAGTTGGGCAGCCCATTTCATCAACATTCCAGATTCTAGCTGGCGTAAATGCCTCGCGTAGGTACAGCCGCTCTAAGTTGTCGTTGAATAAGGCGACGTTCGCCCTGTTGAAACTCATGGCACGTCGGAGAGACGTCGCTTCCGGCGTCCGTAATGCGATCTCCCTGTGTCGTTTTAAGAAACCAGTTAGCCAGTCGACCACAGCTTTTTCGTTAGAAGCCCAATAATTTGGCATTTTCTTTTCTAGTTTCTTTGCGTAGTCGTATGCAAGACGTCGCATCTCCATTGTGTTCAGCCCATAATACAATGCGGCCGCTCTTTGCACGTAGTCTACGAGTAGTTGCTCCTCGTCGATGGATAACACAGACTGGGCGTTGAAATAACCAGTACGCATGTCTCCATCGCCACAATTCGAGCGATACCTGATGCAATATCGGCGCAGCGTGCAGTGCGGGATACCATGTTCGTCGGCTACGTTGCGACATGGGAGACCACTGTCGACTACTTTCCGAACTGCCGTCATGATCTGTTCATGATCGGCGCGATCTCGGTCTGTTTTGCGTTTGTACATCCTCATTGGATAGTTTAACTGAAATTAAATAATACTAATTGTAATTGGTTTAATAAATCAGACCTCAAATAGCAGTGAATTATATATACTGTATTTACATGTTTATGTATTAGTACGATCAATTCCGAAATGTATTATTGCACATAGCGTAACAAGGGACTAGTTGAAACATGTTTCAACTAGCCCCACTGAAAATGTTTCAACTAACCCCGTCAGGGGGTGCGACCGATTAAATGGTCGGCCGCCATATTTCCTTTTGCGATTTCATTTCGTTTTTGGTTGACAAATATCCCCTAAGCAGCTACTAAACAGGCATATATTTAGTTTGCAATAGTGACCGATACGCTATGAGTAACAACATATGCTTTACAATCACATTTATTTACTTGAACAACGAGAAATGTAACAAACCTGCGTAGTTTTCGATATTCACGTTTCTTCGCGCCGATGTCAACACGAGTTGTGTTTAATAACGTGTTTCATCGCCAGATGGCACCGCTGGCGCATTATTTTTAATTATGTCAGTTTTAGGTGGAATGTTTTAACTTACCCCGCGCTTCAACTAACCCCGGTCTCCCCTAAATCCTAGTGGAGCAAACTAGACCGAACAATAATTGAAGGGAAGCGGTGTATCAGCCAGCTACTTGCGTTAGCTGGCTGTCGCCATTGCGAAATACACTTTTAATAATAATTATTATTATTATGAAGCCTGAATAGACAAAACGGGGCTAATTGATGCCCAGGGGACAATTAGGTGAACAGTGATTAAAAACGAAGACGAGTGCCGATTTACTTCAAAATACATCATGGAATTCATACATCCGAGCAAACTGGAACATTGTATTGCAACAATGCAACATAGTTGCTAGTTACTCTATTTGATATGGAAACATAAGTCAATGTTAATTGAACGCGACTGCTTAATGACGCTTATTACTGAGAACGGCCATATTGAAAATATAGAATTCGGAAGAGTTGTATTGATCAATAAATCCGTATCCTCGAATGTCTCGTTGTATTTTGCGTATATTGTGTTTAATGCATGAATTGTTTCATGAGGAAACTTACGATATAGTGCCACATCAAAGATTACTACTTAAACTAAAATGTCTTGGAAGATGGTATGAAAAGGAAGGTACTACATTGTGCAGATGATTAAGAAATAGAAAGAAAATTTAAAAACTTTTAAATGATGGAGATATACAATATTTACAAGATGACCCAGACAAATTAATGAAATGGTTTAACATATTATGTTATTAATTTTTTGGAAATATACCTACGCGCACGAACGCATTCACGCACGCAAGCACGCAAGCGCGCAAGCACGCACGCTCGCATGAACGCACGCGAGCAAGCACGAAAGTACGTAATTGCTGACATGAAACATTTAGAGCAGTGTGCAATTGCAGCTTCATAAGGTAATGCAACATACACAAAACATAACATAATAGCTGAGTTACCCGGCGTTGCACTAAGAGAAAAAGGCAGCCTTAGGTATGTTGTACTCATGTCTAAGAAATAGAAAGAAAATTAAAAAATTTAAATGATGGAGAGGTTTCAAACTGGAAATAAGTTTTGAGTGGGGTACCACAAGGATCAGTGTTAGGACCTTTAGTATTCTTAATATATGTTATCTATGACGTGGATAACAATATAACAAGCAACGTTCTGACATTTGCGGATGACACAAAAGTGTTTAGAAAGGTTAACACTGATGGTGATAAACAACAACGAATAGTCTTCGCGCAATTGCAGCGTGGCTGAATGCTTCCCAGATAAATTGAGATGGCCTTGGAATGAACAGGTCTGCAGGGGGTGAAGTGTAAAGCGCTTTGAGCGGTCCTACGGACTGGATACCGCGCTATATAAGAACTTACCTTATTATTATTTAAAAAAATGAACTAAACAAATTAGTTAAATGGTCTGACAAATGGCAAATGTTATTCAATTCTGGGAAATGTAAATGCCTACATACAGGACACGGGAATTTGTAAATAAACGATAAATGGGAGATATTGTTCTAGGTATTACTGTAAAAGAAAAGGACTACGAAATAACGATAAGTACTGATATGAAAGTTTCAGAACATAATGGTATTGCAGCTTCAAAGGGTAATCAATGTATTGGGTTGATCAGGAGAAACATAACGTACAAGGAAAAAACGACTGATGCATCTGTATAAAGCAATAGTTAAACCTCATTTAGAATACTGTTTACAAAAGTGGATACCATACCGTAAGAAGGATATAGATATGTTTGCACGCATACAGAGGAGAGCAACTAAAATTATTCCAGAACTGAGAGACCTTAGTTATAAATAACGCCTGAAAGAATGTGGTTTAACAACTCTAGAGGCAAGGAGGGTAAGAGGAGATTATACTGAATGTTTTATATTTTGAATGGGTAGGAAATATTGATATAAATGTTTTACTCACTGAATAAAATAGTAGAACTAGAGGACATGATGTAAAATTAGTAAAGAATCAGTGTATATTGGATATCATGAAGTACTCGTTCTCACAGAGGACAATAAATGAATGTAACAAATTGTCTATGGATTGTGTAACTAACTAGCAGCGCGAATATGTTTAAAAACAAGGATGACACGTATCCCAGGAGGGCGGGTTACACGTAGATGAACATCTTTGGACTCTCAGTAAGCCAATGACTTCCTTGTCCACTTGTCATCTCGGCCTTTTGTTAAAATGCGTTAAATCTTCTTATAAATCATTTGCAACGACAAATGTTAGCATGATTTTCACTTATAAATAAATACAGGTTCATATTGTAAAATAATATTCATGCTGTACGATATATGCCTCCCATCGTATCTTCTTAATGGCCGCACGCAAAAGTCCGGGAGGCATTTCTCACTTATGTATATATGTTTTAATTGTGCGCCTTCTATGCGCTCACCAGGTCGATATTTATAATTGATTTTGTACTCAATCGACCAATGAGTACATATATTACTACATATGTGTAGTCAAAGCATTGTTCTTCAGCTTCAAAGATATTTTAATCGTGTACCTCATGATGACAGTGAGAAAAAAAACAGTGAAGATATATGTCACCGTAAACCGTAAAGAAAAATATTTAATGTAAACATCACTTAAAAAGTATATAGACTCTTAACGTCTAGAAGACTTGACAAGTAATTCCTGACCGGAATTTTTTAATTATAAAGCTAAAGTAGGTATGGCCCGCCGCCTGAAAATTTGGATGCCTAAAATTAGGCATCTGTACACGAATCAGTGTGAATTTAAAATAGTCTTGCCCGCCCTTTGGAAACGCCCCTCCGGTGTACTTATACTATCAGCTTACCAAATTCAGACGTCGTAACTAGGTGCTGTGTTAAAATAATAAAAGATAAATACCCAATTCGCTTTACCATTGGTCAACTTGTTAAACCATCTACCGTCTCAACTGCTGGATAGTGACATCTGCCAGCACTTCTTTGCCCCGTTCGTAAGTTAAACGTTTGAACTCTTGGAGCTAGCCAAATCCCGGGTTCCCAGGGCTCCCACTCAGTTTCCTAATTACGTTGACCTCGGAGGTCAGAGCAATTTAGCAAATGTCAGGATTAAAGGGCGAAACATCGTGTTCCATTCAGGGAGGACTAAAGGGGCTAAACTTTGCCATAAATTTTTATCGAAAGTTTCCTCATGAAACAATTGATGCATTAAACATAATATACGCAAAATACAACGAAATATTCGAGGATACGGATTTATTGATCAATACAACTCTTCCAAATTCTATATTTTCAACATGGCCGTTCTCAGTAATAAGCAGCCACAACCCGAATCAGGATTTGCCGGTTGCTTAGTACCTTCTGGAACCGTAATTGAAGTATTCGTAGCATTTAGCGAAGCCACGTCGGTCACACTCGCAGCAGCAACATACATTACATGCACTGTGATGGTAGTCGTAGCTGTATCTTGTAACCTTGCATGAACTATACCCGTACTTGCAACCTACATTGCAGCGTTTCGCTGTAACCAGAGAGCATATCAGTTTATTATCACACATTAATGCACGTCCTATACATAAATATTTGCGTGGACTTCGAAATCAGTGTATATTTATGGTTCACTCAATACCTGCACAGCTAATTTCAATTGATGAACATCACTCCCGCCAACTGAACAGTTCGATATATACCATACTAGGCAATCTGGAGTAAAATGCATGCGGAAAGATTCGTATTATACCTGATTCAACCTTTCGCCGGATATTTATTATTGTTAGACCACATTTTGCAAAATAGTAAAAACGTCACATGAACCAAATTGTGAACATTATACGATGTTTAAAATATACGTAGATTCTAGATTGAGGAAGCAAACTTTTTTGTACAAACATACATTAATATATGTTCCAATCGTGTTGTATGTATCGCCTGTACCTTTCTTCGAGAGTAATGCCGGTTAAAATAACACATTTTAAATATCATATAGAGCGTGTTTTTTCCATTTTGTTTTAAACGCGACATTAGTTGCTTATAAATCCAGGAGGAGACTATATACGGGTGGTTCTTGATGAATTGTGTCTGATGTGCTCTACGTCACAAAGACCTTCACTTGATTAAGGTTCTCGTAAAATCACTGGAAACATTAGAAGCTAATCTAAAGTGCGCTGAAACGTTCACTCGAAACTCAAAAGAAAGAAATGTGTAACATAAACGGACAACTTTCAAAGGTTAAAAGTGTTAACTTTTCACGACGTGACATATTGATGCTGGAGAGTTGGTGAAAAATAAAATATGCTATCATCTATTTTATAAAAATAACGTTTCTTAACTTAGCCGGAGTTGTCTGTCCTTTGTCGTAGGAGTACCATTCATGCACAATCCTCGTCGGAGTTGTCTATCCTCTGTCGTAGGGGTACCATTCATGCACAGTCCTCGCCGGAGTTGTCTGTCCTCTGTCGTAGGGGTACAATTCATGCACATTCCTCGCCGGAGTTGTCTGTCCTCTGTCGTAGGGGTACAATTCAAGCACATTCCTCGCCGGAGTTGTCTGTCCTCTGTCGTAGGGACACCATTCATGCAAAGTCCTCGCCGGAGTTGTCTGTCCTCTGTCGTAGGGGTACCATTCATGCACAGTCCGCGCCGGAGTTGTCTGTCCTCTGTCGTAGGGGCACCATTCATGCACAGTCCTCGCCGGAGTTGTCTGTCCTCTGTCGTAGGGGTACCATTCATGCGCAGTCCTCGCCGGAGTTGTCTGTCGTCTGTCGTAGGGGTACCATTCATGCACATTCCTCGCCGGAGTTGTCTGTCCTCTGTCGTAGGGGTACCATTCATGCACGGTCCTCGCTGGGGTTGTCTGTCCTCTGTCGTAGGGGCACCATTCATGCGCAGTCCTCGCCGGAGTTGTCTGTCCTCTGTCGTAGGGGTACAATTCATGCACGGTCCTCGCCGGGGCTGTCTGTCCTCTGTCGTAGGGGTTCCATTAATGCTCGGTTCTCGCCGGAGTTTTCTGTCCTCTGTCGTAGGGGTACAATTCATGCACGGTCCTCGCCGGGGCTGTCTGTCCTCTGTCTTAGCGGTACCATTCATGCACGGTCCTCGCCGGGGTTGTCTGTCCTCTGTCGTAGGGGCACCATTCATGCACGGTCCTCGCCGGAGTTGTCTGTCCTCTGTCGTAGGGGTACAATTCATGCACGGTCCTCGCCGGAGTTGTATGTCCTCTGTCGTAGGGATACCATTCATGCACAGTCCTCGCCGGAGTTGTATGTCCTCTGGAATGCGTACGAGGGCCGAAGCCCTACATAAATTATACAAATAAAAAGCCCCTACCCATTTTTACTCAATGTACACTTTAATGTGACACAACTTACCATACACCATGTGTCAGTGGAGCTAGTTTACCAACCCTGCCGTGTAACTTACATATAATCATCTGTGTATAATATATGTAATATCTCTGGCTAAATTGATGTTCTAATAATCATACCTAATGCGAGTAAAGACAATGTTGACATATGGTTATGTCCTACATATGAAAAGGAACCAACAATGGTTCAACTAACACTGCCTTTTCTTACACGAGTATTACGTATCGTACCCGAACAGTCAATAACCAAGTTGTGGCATTATTGTAGTATATCGACCGGCTGATGTAGGTACGTTATCGTTAGTTCTCTACATCATTTAATATGCATATTCTGTTGGTGAGCGGTAATTAATTAACATGTAAAGCGGCGTAGAAACAGTGGGACAAGTCGTCTACAAAATTCAACAAGAGTTTATGCTTGAGAGAATAGTTTAGTAAAAAACAAGGTAAAACATAAGAGTAAAGCATAGGAGACGAGTGTCAATGTACGTCATATCAATGTTCAACTGCCTACTTTACACCAGTTAGGAATTCGGGTGATACAAGAAAGGAAAGGAAAGAAATCAACCTCCTTAATTTTGTAAGATTATTTACTGTTGTGTTCTTAAAACTTCTTTGACAATGATTCTTTTCCTCCAAACGGTTATTGTTATCGCTGAGCCAACATAAACTGGAAATGCTTAAAACATAATTACCTTGTGAAATGAAGGATACCTTTATTTTTTTCTGCCAAAAAACTTAAAAAAAAACCCAGAGCGTTATCGTTGTTTTTTTTTAGGGCACTCAATAAATAGCCAATATACCATTCTTGAGAACAATTCGACGCGAAGTGCCCAATGTGCACGGAAACTAGGGATATCTAATCACACATCACACTTATTGGGTAAATAAAGACATATATTTTTACACTTCAAAAAGCGATGTGATGATAAAGAGTAGCAACTGAGAAAGTGGCCGGTTAGACTAAGATGGTCGGGAAACATTGCTCTGTGAAATATGACTTGATGTTAATTCCGACATCAGTGAAATGCCCAATGCAATATGATATATTTTAAGATTGTTCTCTATTGAAAGGCTTCATTTAAAACAGTTCGCTGCCAACTCAGATCTTCAGAACGGAACACATGCTGGTGCATATTTCAAGCATTTTTACAAAATTACACGGTCCTGTAATTTAAAATGTACAAAGCAAATATTTCCTTTCTACTTATATGCACATGTGATACACCATTTGTTTCAGTAATGAATGCGTGAAGTTTTTACTGCCATTGGCAAAAACTCTTGCATTTTCTACGGTGCACTGCCAGGCAACCCGGCTAGTTTGAAACAAAACTTAGTAATGAACTGATAATGTGTTGCAAAAAGTAATTTATTACATAGGAGTAAACGGGTAAAACGCTCCGACGTCATATAGCGTGCTCCGGTTTATGTGTATGTGTTGCACGACAATAAACTGACGGTTTCTTTCTTCTACTCGAAAGAAGAATAATGATTTCGCTTTGTCTTATGCTATTGTGAACCAGACGTGTTAAGTACAATGCTTTGCTTGCCAATGTGTCATACCTTCAAGGGTAATTCTTTGTAGACGTTTATCGTCATCTAGTCGCAAGTTGGCCTTGTTAAAAAAAAACCTTGCCATTAACGGGAATGTTTCTCTGTCTTGTATACAGAGCTAGCTCGTCAGACTTTGCAGCGCTGTCTGTCTCAACATCTGTAGCTTTTCCTGCCCCACCAGCAGCCCGCGAACATCCACTGCATAACTGACACGTGTTGCCTGGCGATCTGGAATGTAAACCTGTCTGGGTGGGACAGTGGCTCTGCCAATTGAAGTATTATACTTCGGACTAGGTGGTTTGGCCTTGCACCGAAAAGGTCAACTGGGTTTGTTGGCGTGTCTCGGCAAGACAATGGCTCTGTCAACTGTTGAGATGCTGTCCTTCGGCTTAGGTAAATTTGCGTTGCGCCGAATAGGTCAATTGAGTTTGTTGGCGTGTCTCGGCGAGGAAGAGGCTCTATCCTTCGAAGAAGTATTGTCCTTTGGTTTAGTTTGCAATTTTATGTCATTGACCTGCACACTGCTTTAGGCTGAGCATTGTTGTACCCTTTGTGTCACCATGATGTTAATTAGGGGTAGAGTGTGCATTAACTGGGTCACATTGTGTGGTCAGTCTCTCGTTAAGACAGTCACGCCTTCTTATTTCGTGCTAGGTATTTTCCAACAGTAGGCCCATAGACCGGAAAATATTGCAATTTATTTGGGAAATCATGTCATGGCCAAACTCATATCCATCAACTACTAGACCGTCATATATTCTACTTTCGGCATCTATAAAGTCTCCTATGACACAAAGCTAGTCTAATCTTGTGTGAAACCATGGAATGTTCGACATGTTTGCAACATTCATAGTTGTTGTGTCAACCTGACTGTAAAAGCAATTCACCTTCACATTCATGTACCTACTAACCTTGTCTATCTTGGAATACATATTATCCATTTGATCTTTGATGTATACCATTACGCTATCCAATTCCCAGGCAAACACATATCCCCTGACTGCCAAATAGACATTAGTAGTAGGTAAGGGGTTTACAAGGAGCAATTGTGGGTCGATTTTTTATGGTAGCTAAAAATAGACATTGGGAAAAATCCACATATCGCTGACGTGGCGTTTAATTTTAATTTTAATTTTAATTTTAATTTTAATTTTAATTTTAATTTTAATTTTAATTTTAATTTTAATTTTAATTTTAATTTTAATTTTAATTTTAATTTTTAATTTTAATTTTAATTTTAATTTTAATTTTAATTTTAATTTTAATTTTAATTTTAATTTTAATTTTAATTTTAATTTTAATTTTAATTTTAATTTTAATTTTAATTTTAATTTTAATTTTAATTTTAATTTTAATTTTAATTTTAATTTTAATTTTAATTTTAATTTTAATTTTAATTTTAATTTTAATTTTAATTTTAATTTTAATTTTAATTTTAATTTTAATTTTAATTTTAATTTTAATTTTAATTTTAATTTTAATTTTAATTTTAATTTTAATTTTAATTTTAATTTTAATTTTAATTTTAATTTTAATTTTAATTTTAATTTTAATTTTAATTTTAATTTTAATTTTAATTTTAATTTTAATTTTAATTTTAATTTTAATTTTAATTTTAATTTTAATTTTAATTTTAATTTTAATTTTAATTTTAATTTTAATTTTAATTTTAATTTTAATTTTAATTTTAATTTTAATTTTAATTTTAATTTTAATTTTAATTTTAATTTTAATTTTAATTTTAATTTTAATTTTAATTTTAATTTTAATTTTAATTTTAATTTTAATTTTAATTTTAATTTTAATTTTAATTTTAATTTTAATTTTAATTTTAATTTTAATTTTAATTTTAATTTTAATTTTAATTTTAATTTTAATTTTAATTTTAATTTTAATTTTAATTTTAATTTTAATTTTAATTTTAATTTTAATTTTTAATTTTAATTTTAATTTTTAATTTTAATTTTAAATTCAATGAAAACCTATGACACCGCTCTGCCGCGTTCCCGAAAGGACGCATTAAGGCGATACTAACAGCTGACTAGTGGATTTTGGTACTCGGGAAATGCGCGTTTTAAATAACCTGGCTATATGTAGTCATATTAGCGCTGTAGTTAAAGCGCTGGTTCGCCCACTGGATGTATGCAAGTCTGAACACGTTGAAAGATAAGCCCGTCATTTGAACAATGCTGTGCAGTAATTTATTCTATGCCCGCTATGATGAAAATCGGGTTTCATTATTGTTATTTTTGTCGTTTCTCTAAGAAGAGTAGACCACGTGACGTCCTGTCTGCATAAATAATAAAAACAGCTGTGTATGCATCAACGAGTTGACCTGTATGCGTACATCTAACATATTTAGGGTATTGGTTATCGTATGAATCATACATAGCACGAGTAATGAGAAAGAGTACCGATTTGTCTAAGAAAATACCGCTTTTATATGTATTTTGTCACACTTAGTTACGTATGTAATGCTTTTAAGTGTTTACCACATTTATCTGCCTGTTAACATGTTAAGTAAATGTCACTTTTATTTGTATCTTACCACATTTTAGCTACGTAATTGCCACGCTTGTCTGTGTGCTAACGCTTTTAGCATATTAAGTATCACTTTTAATTTTATGTTAACGCTATTTAGCTAAGTATATACCACATTCTATGTTAAGTTTGTTTTCGCAAAGTAAATATCACTTTTAGTTGTACGTTAACGCTTTTAAGCTAAGTAAGTACCAAATACAGCTACATGTTAATGAGTTTAGCTAAGTAAATACCGCATTTAGCTGTAGGTTAACGCTTTTAAGCTAAGAAATTACCACATTTAGCTGTATGTTATCGATTTTAAGCTAATTATTTACCATATTTACCTGCATGTTAACGGTTTTAAGCTAAGCAAATACAACTTTTAGCTAAGTAATTAGCATTTTTAGCTAAGTAAGTACCATATTTAGTTGAAAGTTAACGCTTTTAAGTTAAGTAATTACCACATATGTTAAAACTGTTAAGCTAATAAATGACCACATTTAGCTGTATGTTAGCGCTTTTTACCTAAATAATTACCACATTTAGTTGTATGTTAACGCTTTTAAGCTAAGTAATTACCACATTTAGCTGTGTGTTAACGTTTTGTAGCTAAGAAATTACCATATTTAGCTGTATGTTACTGCTGTGTAACTAAGGAATTACCACATTTAGCTGTATGGTAACGCTTTTAACTAAGTATTTATCGCATTTAGTTGCATGTTAACGCATTGAAACTAAGTATTTACCACATTCATCTGTATGCTAAGGTACTCGGGAAATGCGCGTTATAAATAACACGGTTTTCTGTAGTGATATTAGCATTGTTGTTAAAGCGTTGGTTCGCACACTGGACGTATGCAAGTCTGAACAAGTTTAACGATAAGCCGGTCATTTGCACTTAAATCTATCTAAGCTCTGTGAAGAAAAGAACAAACCCTGCTTATGATTATAATATATTTGTTATAACTAACCAAACAATGCAAGAAGTACAAAACAATTAATTATGAACATAATCGTCAGAATATAGTAATATAAACAAAATCACTACAAGTATTACATAATATGATTATGAATTATTATTGTAATACCACGCCTGTCGGGGCGCGCTATAGCAGAGAGCTATTTTAAAACACTGGGCGAGGTAAGTACATCAGTATAGACGAACGAGTGGACTGTGGACTGTGGACTCCGGTTGCCTTAGCAACGAACGGGGTGCGGCTAGCGCTGATATGATCGATGTAACAACCTGCATAGTTGTAAGAACTGCATCTATAGTTTATGTTTGTTTTGGTACACTTGCATTGTATGACTAATCTTAGTTAATTGTGGTGCACTTTAATTTGCTAACTGTATATACGAGCGTCATAACAGCATGACGTTAGCCCTGTGTCTGTCATTTTATAAACTGTATGAAATTTCTCTACCATTTTCTAAACCATGTGTAATTTTTGCTGTACCATTTTTATTGAATGTATGAAAGATGATCGCACCGGGTATCTGGTCATTATGATACCCTTTTATGGTGGCGTATCGAAATTAAACCGTTCACCTTGTATCTTATCAACTAGAAGTATTAAGCAGTCACCCAAACAAAACAATTTGACCAGTCTGGAATTTAACCGACGTCCTGTTAAAACTGACACAATTTTCAATTTTCTTACAAAGTTATGGCAAGTTTGGTTTAAAAAATCAAGCAGTTATATAAATATTTGTTTGAAAATAAACTCATTGGTATATTTAAAGAGTCAATATGCAGGTTTCATTGGTTCGCAATGCTCTACTATAAATCAATGATAACATAGTCTACTCTTCCAATTTACACTTGACTGCTTAAAATTGTATTAGTACTATTTTTATAATATGATTATGAATTATTATTGTTAGCACGTTTTAAACCTTTGGCGAACCAAGTTGTCTTGTTAGTGCTACGGTACTCTAGGATGTGTTCTCAGGCTAGTGACTGGAATAGTTACTGCAGGCCTTTTTAGACACCTGGGTAACACGACTGTGAACTATCCTGTAATACCTCCTGTTACGCGAGCACTTAATTCAGAGTTAATTGCGAATTTGTCAAAGAGATTAAATTAGGCTGTAATTTTCTTGACTGGGTGTATGAAAGAAAAAGAACAAAGAATGCGCAACGACTGCAATGGCATCAGCAACTATTTTAGTATTCGTGTTTCATTGGTAGTCTCGTGAATGGAAACATTGTTGCATGCTTTTAAAATGTGTATACTCCCGCCGGTAGACACACACGATGAGACAGTTGGCATTTTCTTTAACTGCGAGACATTTCGCAGTCATTTTCTTTAACTGCGTTACCTGTTATTTTCTTTTGTTGTGACATTTTTGTGTATTTTTATTTAACTGCGTGACATTTTACCAGTCTTAGCTAATGCGGTTTGTCACATATGTAACGCTGTTTTCTAAGTGTGTAACACATTCACTATGTAGTAACGCGTTTAGGTATTCTTCCAATGGCATACACAGCGCAGTCTCCACAGCATGTACCATCCGTTGGCCTTTTTTTTTCCATTACTGGTCACCACTTCCACCATTTAACAAGATTTAACAAGATTTGCCATCCAAGCCAAAGGCCCATATGGCAAGTGGACAAGGAAGCCATTGGCTTATCGAGAGTCCAACAATGTTCATCTACTTATAACCCGCCCTCCTGAGATATGTGTCAACCTTGTTTTTAAACATATTCACGCTGCTAGCAGTTACACAATCTGTAGACAATTTGTTCCATTCATTTATTGTCCTCTGTGAGAACGAGTGCTTCCTGATGTCCAATCTACATTGATCCTTTACTAATTTTACCTCATGTCCTCTAGTTATGCTATCCTTCTTGAGTGAGAAAAACATATTTTTATCAATATTTTCATACCCATTCAATATCTTAAAAACTTCAATCTGATCTCCTCTTAACCTCCTTGTCTCTAGAGTTGTTAAACCACATTCTTTCAGGCGTTCTTCATAACTAAGGTCTCTCAGTTCTGGAATCATTTTAGTTGCTCTCCTTTGTATGCGTTCAAGCGTATCTATATCCTTCTTACGATATGGTCTCCATGCTTGTATACAGTATTCTAAATGAGGTCTAACTATTGCTTTATAAAGAGGTATAATTAACTTTTTTCCCTTGTATGTTATGTTTCTTCTAATCAATCCAAGAATTTGATTACCCTTTGAAGCTGCAATACCACACCTCCGTCTGACTGTCCCTAAGAGCAACTCCATTCATTGCCCCTACATCTGTGTCCGTAATTTGGTTAGTTAATGACATTTGATACATTGCTACTAAGTACATGATAGCTGGTATAGAAAAAACGTCACTGCTCATTAATTTCAAAAGATCCAGTTTGCACAAGGGTTACTCCTGGAGCGACATAAAAACGCAGGACGAGAGTGCAGTCGTCAAGAAATCGCTTACGTAATGGGAAGTAAAAATCTAGCTGTAGGAAAAGCACATGCCTTGCAGTAGACACAGTTCCCCATGACACAATAGCTGTCACTGTCTGGTGCAGGCTCCAACTTCCGTTTCGCTAGGAAGGGGTCAGGGTTAGGGTAGGGTTAGAACTCGAGGGTAGCGATAGGAGGGGTTGGGTTAGGGTAGGGTTAGGTTTAGGGGGTAGCGAAACGGATACGAGGGCGCCACCCTAAACGCTCCATTATGTTTCGAAAAGTTTGTGTTTTGACTTAAAATCATATGATATTTGACCTAATTAATGTTGCCATTTGACCTAGTTCATTTGACATAATAATAATAATAATATAATTATAATAACTTTATTGTAAAAAAAAAATGGAAATACGTCTTACACTGAGGAGGTAGCATAAATACATACTTTAAATCACATTCAACCATGCAGTATGTACAGTAATAAAATCAAGTATGTAGACAGAGTAGATAATGAGTAATACCAAGTATTATATACAATATAATCATTTGCCTTAATTAAGTTGAGATTTGACCTAATTAAGTTGACCGTGTATTCCACGGGAAGAACAGCTAAACGCGTTGCATAGTGAATGTGTTACATCCTTGGCAAACAGCTTTACATATGTGACAAAAACGCATACATAGTTAAAAAAAACGACACAAAAAATGTCACACAGTTAAAGGAAAAGGTTGTTTTGCTAATTCGTTATTTCGCCACTTCGTGCAGTCAGACGGATGTGAAGATTGGGGGTGGAGGGCATTGATGGGTGAAGAGTCAACGAACGGATGTGGATGGAGATGCAGGTGGCCAGTAATGGATGAATATTCTTGTAGGGGTAGACGAACGGCGGTCAATATAGGGGGTAGTGGGAGGGGATGAATGAAAGGAGAGATGGGCGGTAAATAAAATGTTTGAAGATACTACGAAGGGCAATTGTGGATGGGGTGAACTGACAAGTAATGAAAGAATATTCTGGTGCATGGGGTGACTATACAGGACTGTATACGAAGATGTTAGTGGACGGAAATGAAGATAGCGAACAGACAGGCGGACATACGTAGCTAAACGCGTTACTACATAGTTGAATGCATTGCATACTTGGTCAAAAGCGTTACATACGCAGTTAATATTGGCCTGCAATGGTTAGTGAGGTGACAACGAACACTGTAAGTGTCAGGTAGGTGACTTGTGCGCTCCCACTCGTCTTGTCTTTTTTGACATTGGTCAGTCGCTGTTGGTGGACTTTGACTTGTGCGCTCCCTCTCGTCTTGTCTTTTTTGACAATGGTCAGTCGCTATTAGTGGACGTTGGCTTGTGTGCTGCCACTCGTTTTATCTTTTTTGACATTGATCAGTCGTTGTTGGTGGACTTTGGGTTGTGCGCTTCCACTCGTCTTGTCTTTTTTGATATTGGTTACACCTTCTTGCAGGCTATCTAGGGTTATTCAACCGACAAGAGGTTGGGGTTACACCTTTTTCCGTACCGTCGCCGCTAAAAAGTTGGTAGGATTGTGCAAACAGCACTGTCTCGACGCAGTCTATCTAGGGTTATACAACCGACACCAGGTTGGGGTTACACCTTTTTACAGGCAATCTAGGGTTAGACAACCGACAACAGGTTGGGGTTAGGCTTTTTCCGTACCGCCGCCGCCACGGAGCACGCGCGCGTGCTCCGTGGCGGCGGCGGTACGGAAAAAGTCTTGTCGGTTCAATAACCCTAGATAGCCTGCAAGAAGGTGTAACCAATATCAAAAAAGACAAGACGACTGGAAGCGCACAAGCCAAAGTCCACCAACAACGACTGATCAATGTCAAAAAAGATAAAACGAGTGGCAGCACACAAGCCAACGTCCACTAATAGCGACTGACCATTGTCAAAAAAGACAAGACGAGAGGGAGCGCACAAGTCAAAGTCCACCAACAGCGACTGACCAATGTCAAAAAAGACAAGACGAGTGGGAGCGCACAAGTCACCTACCTGACACTTACAGTGTTCATTGTCACCTCACTAACCATTACAGGCCAATATTAACTGCGTATGTAACGCTTTTTACCAAGTATGCAATGCATTCAGCTATGTAGTAACGCGTTTAGCTACGTATGTCCGCCTGTCTGTTCGCTATCTTCATTTCCGTCCACTAACATCTTCGTATACAGTCCTGTATAGTCACCCCATGCACCAGCATATTCTTTCATTACTTGTCAGTTCACCCCATCCACAATTGCCCTTCGTAGTATCTTCAAACATTTTATTTACCGCCCATCTCTCCTTTCATTCATCCCCTCCCACTACCCCCTACATTGACCGCCGTTCGTCTACCCCTACAAGAATATTCATCCATTACTGGCCACCTGCATCTCCATCCACATCCGTTCGTTGACTCTTCACCCATCAATGCCCTCCACCCCCAATCTTCACATCCGTCTGACTGCACGAAGTGGCGAAATAACGAATTAGCAAAACAACCTTTTCCTTTAACTGTGTGACATTTTTTGTGTCGTTTTTTTTAACTATGTATGCGTTTTTGTCACATATGTAAAGCTGTTTGCCAAGGATGTAACACATTCACTATGCAACGCGTTTAGCTGTTCTTCCCGTGGAATACACGGTCAACTTAATTAGGTCAAATCTCAACTTAATTAAGGCAAATGATTATATTATAGATAACACTTGGTATTACTCATTATCTACTCTGTCTACATACTTGATTTTATTACTGTACATACTGCATGGTTGAATGTGATTTAAAGTATGCATTTATGCTACCTCCTCAGTGTAAGACGTATTTCCATTTTTTTTTTACAATAAAGTTATTATAATTATATTATTATTATTATTATTATGTCAAATGAACTAGGTCAAATGGCAACATTAATTAGGTCAAATATCATATGATTTGAAGTCAAAACACAAACTTTTCGAAACATAATGGAGCGTTTAGGGTGGCGCCCTCGTATCCGTTTCGCTGCCCCCTAAACCTAACCCTACCCTAACCCAACCCCTCCTATCGCTACCCTCGAGTTCTAACCCTGCCCTAACCCTGACCCCTTCCTAGCGAAACGGAAGTTGGAGCCTGCACCAGACAGTGACAGCTATTGTGTCATGGGGAACTGTGTCTACTGCAAGGCATGTGCTTTTCCTACAGCTAGATTTTTACTTCCCATTACGTAAGCGATTTCTTGACGACTGCACTCTCGTCCGGCGTTTTTATGTCGCTCCAGGAGTAACCCTTGTGCAAACTGGATCTTTTGAAATTAATGAGCAGTGACGTTTTTTCTATACCAGCTATCATGTACTTAGTAGCAATGTATCAAATGTCATTAACTAACCAAATTACGGACACAGATGTAGGGGCAATGAATGGAGTTGCTCTTAGGGACAGTCAGACGGAGGTGTGGTATTGCAGCTTCAAAGGGTAATCAAATTCTTGGATTGATTAGAAGAAACATAACATACAAGGGAAAAAAGTTAATTATACCTCTTTATAAAGCAATAGTTAGACCTCATTTAGAATACTGTATACAAGCATGGAGACCATATCGTAAGAAGGATATAGATACGCTTGAACGCATACAAAGGAGAGCAACTAAAATGATTCCAGAACTGAGAGACCTTAGTTATGAAGAACGCCTGAAAGAATGTGGTTTAACAACTCTAGAGACAAGGAGGTTAAGAGGAGATCAGATTGAAGTTTTTAAGATATTGAATGGGTATGAAAATATTGATAAAAATATGTTTTTCTCACTCAAGAAGGATAGCAGAACTAGAGGACATGAGATAAAATTAGTAAAGGATCAATGTAGATTGGACATCAGTAAGCACTCGTTCTCACAGAGGACAATAAATGAATGGAACAAATTGTCTACAGATTGTGTAACTGCTAGCAGCGTGAATATGTTTAAAAACAAGGTTGACACATATCTCAGGAGGGCGGGTTATAAGTAGATGAACATTGTTGGACTCTCGATAAGCCAATGGCTTCCTTGTCCACTTGCCATATGGGCCTTTGGCTTGGATGGCAAATCTTGTTAAATCTTGTTAAATGGTGGAAGTGGTGACCAGTAATGGAAAAAAAAAAGGCCAACGGATGGTACATGCTGTGGAGACTGCGCTGTGTATGCCATTGGAAGAATACCTAAACGCGTTACTACATAGTGAATGTGTTACACACTTAGAAAACAGCGTTACATATGTGACAAACCGCATTAGCTAAAACTGGTAAAATGTCACGCAGTTAAATAAAAATACACAAAAATGTCACAACAAAAGAAAATAACAGGTAACGCAGTTAAAGAAAATGACTGCGAAATGTCTCGCAGTTAAAGAAAATGCCAACTGTCTCATCGTGTGTGTCTACCGGCGGGAGTATACACATTTTAAAAGCATGCAACAATGTTTCCATTCACGAGACTACCAATGAAACACGAATACTAAAATAGTTGCTGATGCCATTGCAGTCGTTGCGCATTCTTTGTTCTTTTTCTTTCATACACCCAGTCAAGAAAATTACAGCCTAATTTAATCTCTTTGACAAATTCGCAATTAACTCTGAATTAAGTGCTCGCGTAACAGGAGGTATTACAGGATAGTTCACAGTCGTGTTACCCAGGTGTCTAAAAAGGCCTGCAGTAACTATTCCAGTCACTAGCCTGAGAACACATCCTAGAGTACCGTAGCACTAACAAGACAACTTGGTTCGCCAAAGGTTTAAAACGTGCTAACAATAATAATTCATAATCATATTATAAAAATAGTACTAATACAATTTTAAGCAGTCAAGTGTAAATTGGAAGAGTAGACTATGTTATCATTGATTTATAGTAGAGCATTGCGAACCAATGAAACCTGCATATTGACTCTTTAAATATACCAATGAGTTTATTTTCAAACAAATATTTATATAACTGCTTGATTTTTTTAAACCAAACTTGCCATAACTTTGTAAGAAAATTGAAAATTGTGTCAGTTTTAACAGGACGTCGGTTAAATTCCAGACTGGTCAAATTGTTTTGTTTGGGTGACTGCTTAATACTTCTAGTTGATAAGATACAAGGTGAACGGTTTAATTTCGATACGCCACCATAAAAGGGTATCATAATGACCAGATACCCGGTGCGATCATCTTTCATACATTCAATAAAAATGGTACAGCAAAAATTACACATGGTTTAGAAAATGGTAGAGAAATTTCATACAGTTTATAAAATGACAGACACAGGGCTAACGTCATGCTGTTATGACGCTCGTATATACAGTTAGCAAATTAAAGTGCACCACAATTAACTAAGATTAGTCATACAATGCAAGTGTACCAAAACAAACATAAACTATAGATGCAGTTCTTACAACTATGCAGGTTGTTACATCGATCATATCAGCGCTAGCCGCACCCCGTTCGTTGCTAAGGCAACCGGAGTCCACAGTCCACAGTCCACTCGTTCGTCTATACTGATGTACTTACCTCGCCCAGTGTTTTAAAATAGCTCTCTGCTATAGCGCGCCCCGACAGGCGTGGTATTACAATAATAATTCATAATCATATTATGTAATACTTGTAGTGATTTTGTTTATATTACTATATTCTGACGATTATGTTCATAATTAATTGTTTTGTACTTCTTGCATTGTTTGGTTAGTTATAACAAATATATTATAATCATAAGCAGGGTTTGTTCTTTTCTTCACAGAGCTTAGATAGATTTAAGTGCAAATGACCGGCTTATCGTTAAACTTGTTCAGACTTGCATACGTCCAGTGTGCGAACCAACGCTTTAACAACAATGCTAATATCACTACAGAAAACCGTGTTATTTATCACGCGCATTTCCCGAGTACCTTAGCATACAGATGAATGTGGTAAATACTTAGTTTCAATGCGTTAACATGCAACTAAATGCGATAAATACTTAGTTAAAAGCGTTACCATACAGCTAAATGTGGTAATTCCTTAGTTACACAGCAGTAACATACAGCTAAATATGGTAATTTCTTAGCTACAAAACGTAAAAAGCGCTAACATACAGCTAAATGTGGTCATTTATTAGCTTAACAGTTTTAACATATGTGGTAATTACTTAACTTAAAAGCGTTAACTTTCAACTAAATATGGTACTTACTTAGCTAAAAATGCTAATTACTTAGCTAAAAGTTGTATTTGCTTAGCTTAAAACCGTTAACATGCAGGTAAATATGGTAAATAATTAGCGTAAAATCGCTAACATACAGCTAAATGTGGTAATTTCTTAGCTTAAAAGCGTTAACCTACAGCTAAATGCGGTATTTACTTAGCTAAACTCATTAACATGTAGCTGTATTTGGTACTTACTTAGCTTAAAAGCGTTAACGTACAACTAAAAGTGATATTTACTTTGCGAAAACAAACTTAACATAGAATGTGGTATATACTTAGCTAAATAGCGTTAACATAAAATTAAAAGTGATACTTAATATGCTAAAAGCGTTAGCACACAGACAAGCGTGGCAATTACGTAGCTAAAATGTGGTAAGATACAAATAAAAGTGACATTTACTTAACATGTTAACAGGCAGATAAATGTGGTAAACACTTAAAAGCATTACATACGTAACTAAGTGTGACAAAATACATATAAAAGCGGTATTTTCTTAGATAAATCGGTACTCTTTCTCATTACTCGTGCTATGTATGATTCATACGATAACCAATACCCTAAATATGTTAGATGTACGCATACAGGTCAACTCGTTGATGCATACACAGCTGTTTTTATTATTTATGCAGACAGGACGTCACGTGGTCTACTCTTCTTAGAGAAACGACAAAAATAACAATAATGAAACCCGATTTTCATCATAGCGGGCATAGAATAAATTACTGCACAGCATTGTGCAAATGACGGGCTTATCTTTCAACGTGTTCAGACTTGCATACATCCAGTGGGCGAACCAGCGCTTTAACTACAGCGCTAATATGACTACATATAGCCAGGTTATTTAAAACGCGCATTTCCCGAGTACCAAAATCCACTAGTCAGCTGTTAGTATCGCCTTAATGCGTCCTTTCAGGAACGCGGCAGAGCGGTGTCATATTACGGAATACAACACAGCCCGCTGCATTCCGCGAAACGGGAGCATATATCCTAACCGCAACGTCAGCGGTATGCCCCGCGAGCATCTACCCATCTCCCACCAGATGGACACACGAGCCATTCATCCCCCTTACCTCATTAATCATCCACCATTTTTATGAAACTCATACGCATAACTTTTATAAAACTATAACCGACGAATCACAGCTCTTTATACCATTCACCGATAACGTACTGAACCCTGATTGATTAGCTCTCTCATTCATTGATACCGTACTCAATAACCGCCACGTCAGCGATATGTGGAGTTTTCCCTAGGTTTTCATTGAATTTAAAATTAAAATTTAAATTTAAAATTTAAATTAAAATTTAAAATTAAAATTAAAATTAAAATTAAAATAAAAAATTAAAATTAAACGCCACGTCAGCGATATGTGGGTTTTTCCCAATGTCTATTTTTAGCTACCACAAAAAATCGACCCACAATTGCTCCTTGTAAACCCCTTACCTACTACTGACATTCCTTTTGGCATTGACCATGTCCAATGTGACAATAATTTTGTCTATTTTTGTCTGGAACCAGTCAATGTTTCTGTAACTGTCCGACATGTTTGCAGCTTAATTATTTACAACTGTTGAACTTGTATGGCTGGAATGTGAAATAATGACAACGGAACAGCCACGAAGACAGCACAACAGTTGTCATCCTGTCGACGTAAAACGTTTGTTTACTTGCCACTGAGAGCGGAATTTCACCCACTGTGCAAATGGGGACTTGCAAAGGGAAACGCACATGAGTTGCAGGCTCCGTCACTAAGGGCAAAATGTTTCTTTAGCTAAACTCGATAAATTGCCTTACAAAAGTAACAATTCATATTCAACGTCAAATGGAGAGTCCGAAGTTTTTCAGGATGCACATGCTGAATCGCAGAAAATCGGATTATCTAAGCACGACTGTGTAGCGCACCGTTTTCGCGGCGGGTCCGCGGGATGTCCGGCGCCGTCGAGAGGATAACTCAGGCACGGTCCGACGCTTCGAAAACCTTCACAATATTGTTCCCTCGTTGCACCTTTCAACTCCTGCTCTCCCCTCGTCCACACTCCTGAAAAAAACGTATTCAGTGTGGACAAATATCATCACGACGACATATCCCCAAACACGTGCTGACATCTGGCGAGTAGTGAAATAACAACGAATAATTGACTTCACAACAGAATCGCTGCAGTTGATCTTCGATAGTTACATTGACGACGAAAAACGGGCGCAGGATAAATGCATGAGATACTGATACAGCGACATGTGTGTGCGTGCGTGCGTGCGCGCGCGCACTCACCTACAAATATAGGTGATAACTGTTCAATAACATGTATAGCTTTTGTTATTCCCAAGCTAGAGGTATAATGACACCACGTGTTACTCAAACTAAAACCTTTATTTATTTCTCTGTTCACACCCTGTGCCCTAAAACACCAACTGAACATTTCTTTGTAATTATGACTGGTATACGGTCTCTACAGTGGATCCCGCACCAGCTACGAAAGTAGCGTTCTCAACGTCCATGTGACAAACCCGAATCGATTCGGCTGACGCACCGTTCTTGTGGGCCTTGAACGACCACCCAACACTTCAGTCACGTGTTCGTTGTTACGCACATGTGTCAATTCCACCACACCTGTCATATCACGATTGTCCAACCTGGCGGCATCGTGGCCTGGCAGACAGTGGGTGTCGCATAATCACTAAACGGACGTGGTCTGTCCAAGGCACATTGCCGTCTCTGCTCTCGCAGCGTATTCAGACGTGGTCTGTCCACGAAACATTGTCGTCTCTGCTCTCGCAGCTTATTCGGAAGCATCTGCCCCAGCGACACATACGAAAGGGAGCAATTGAAGGTTGAATTTTATTCACACGAACGAGTATCATGTTGGCTGTCTAGAAATCACTTGTGTGTGTGCATTTTATCCTTCCCATGCCATGATTTCTATGTCCTGCCACAGAAAAGGACCGAAGGCCGTACCGCTCGAGATGGTACCGCGGTACATTCATGTGTTCAGTAGGTCTCGGGTTGCCTGTCTCCTCTGGTGTCGGCTGCAGAACGCAGAACGCCGAACCACTGTCTACCAAGTAACCGGACGCGAAGAGGAGTCGTATCGTTTGTGTGGGCGAGCCAGATACAACGCCGATTACTGACAGCCTATTGCGTTTCTCAACACCGTTCGTAGACCCTGTGGAAGGTTCGAACGTACCGCGAGCAGGGCAGGGGGTCCGCTGCAGCACAGAGTCAACGCCGAATTTGTCGTGGTACCGCACGCACGGACGAGCTACCTATTCAGATGTTGCAACAACAGCAAACAACAAGTTCATTTCACTTGACATGTTTAAACATTCTCGCTGAAAAATAATAACGTTTTTTCTTTTAATAGTTAAAGGTAGCAATGGCCCAATACACAACACCTTTCTCCACTCCCTCCCACTCCTCTCTCTTCCATCTCGCTCTTCCTCTATCCTCTCTCTCTCTCTCTCTCTCTCTCTCTCTCTCTCTCTCCACTCTCTTCCTGTCTACCCTCTCACTCCCTGTCCCTCCCCTCTCACGCCTTTCTCTCAATCCCCACCTCCCTCTTTCTCTCCCCTTTGTTCTCTCTCTCTCTCTCTCTCTCTGCCACTTTCCCACCCCTCTTCTCTTTCTCTCACTCTATCCATCTCCTTCTCTTTCTCTCTCTCTCTCGCTGTCCCTCCTTCCTTCTTCTCCATCTCCATACCCCCCCTCTCTCTTTCTCTTCTTGTCTCTCATCTTCTCTTAGTATATTTATCCATGTTCCTCTCTCCTTCCCCCTCCCCTTGATTAATCCGATGGATTCACAACGTGTCCATTGTGTTTATATTCCCACCAGATGGCCAGCCTCACTACCACTCCATGTTATCAAACGAAGGCCTAACATTATAAGAATTTCAGTCGTTCACACCGCACATACTTAAGTGTGGACAGCGCTGGGCGATTCAATACATCGCTCGATTGGCAACGTGTAAATTAAACCAGGTACACACAGTTGATTTCAGACCGAAGTGAGACTATTTGCACAACCTCGGTAGCCGTATATGACCCGTGTGCATTCCGGTCACCTACTGACGAAAGATGGACTAATTAGCCAACTTCGGACACACAGCGAATGCGAACCAAAGACGGACTAATAAAACAGTTTCGGTTGCGGTTAGTACGGACACAAGACGGACTAGTAGATCACTGTTGACCGCAGTAAATACGAACCAAAGACGGACTAGTAGATCACTGTTGACCGCAGTGAATACGAACCAAAGACGGACTAGTAGGCGAGTGTTGGCCTTAGTACTCTGCCTATCGCCAAGATGGCACCCGTCTGTTCGTTGATAATGAAAAACATAAACGGGTGGTTGGTGCTAAATGATCGATCAGTGTGACCATTGTCCAAATCGATCTCATGAGCTGGCTTCGTTGTCCAACAAGCCGATGACATCAGTTCCTCTTCAAACCCAAGGGACACGTGATGGAAAACGCGTGACATGAACAGGTTGTGCGTGCCGTCACCAAAGTAAAAAAAATACAGGTTACCAACACATGTGATCGACATTTGGGAACCAATTTGTGTTCCTCGTCAGAACTGACAAAAGTCACGTTTATCACCAGATGGCAGTGGTTGAAATGGTTTCCCCATCTTTACAAGAAGCTAGAGTTGTTTTGGTACTGGAAGTAGTGTTCCCGTATTTGACATTTTAAATCATAATAAAATTACTGTATGTAATTGTATCACAAATATAAAGTGAACTCAACACAACGTTTCGGCGACCGCCGATTGCTTTCTTTAGGAATGAATTCTGGATCGACTTAGTGAGTACATGTCATAGTTGCGATAAAATTAAATTATATGTTATGTATTATTCTCCAAACTCCACAAATATTAGAGACAAACATATACATATTCCCTGATTATTGTTTTACCGTAATGCATGTACATTCTCAACAAATCACTTAGCCCAGTTTTCCTTTTACTCTGATACGAATATATTTTACGAAGCACCACTTTAATGACAGGTAGTTATATTCTACTTTATACAAAAAACAATTCCACATAGAGTTAAAGCGAAAGAAAGTCATGGTTTTGGGCCTGTGCACCTGTATGTGTTAATAAAACATAACCATTTGTAACTACAACTCAGAATATTACCTCAGTGATTTACAAGGAAAACCTTGTTGAACACACAGCATCTCTATTAATAGATAATCCTACATCACGAGTGATTGTAGTCTGGCAATGTTCGCTCACTAAATGGACATCTATTTGTAAACACCTAGTTCTATACTCGCCGTTAGGATAGGGTTATGCTGTTTGCGTGTAAAGTTGTAAACTCAACTTATGCAAAATATATTGGCCTTTGTTGACTAAACTTCTCCCGTTCTGACTTAGCAGCTCTCTTGATTGAATGTTTGCGTTGCTGCTGTGTATACCCATCGGAAGTCTAGCTGCATAAATTTCGTAGAACTGCCAAGTGCTTATTGGTCGCCCTGGTCAACATGTCAGCCACCATGAGAACTGAGATTTGATCAGAATGTTCCACTTTTAGAACAAATTCTGAGAAAATCACTAGCGTGATAGTCTATTGTAGATAGTCAGCGCATGTGCAGTCCATCAGCGAAAGCGTCGAAGAATTAGGAACGGTGACTCTAAAGGCGATTCGCTCTGTCAGAAACGTGTAGCTATGACTCTTTGTAGCTATGACTCTTTGTAGCTCTGGCTCTTTGTAGCTCTGGCTCTTTGTAGCTCTGGCTCTTTCAGTGCATTTTTTATGGATATGATTATTCTTTACATCCTACATGACGAACAAGTTGTGTTTTTTTTTTGCATTTTGGTTGGTCCGCTGCAATTCGTTCATAAACAATTTTCTTTACATGTTTCTTCGTCGCTCGACTCGACACAAACTGAGGCTCGTGTTCACCGGTTTGTACGAGTCTTGTCGTTGTGACTGAAGACAATTCTATACAGAGATCTGTGACGACGACAGCGAATATAAAGCATCTCTTGTTTAACTGGTATTTTAATTAACTAATTTGTTGTTGCCGTGTTCGTTGAATACATCGCCGTTATCGGATCCTGATGTCTTGTGTCGTTTAACTAACTATTGTTGTCGTGTTCGTTGTGTTGAAATATGCCTTTTTGTACCTGAGTTTATTGACAGTGCAACAGCTCTACTGATAAGTGCATCAGTGCCTGCTGTTATTGTTTACCTGGTTGAACTCAGTCATGCGTACTGCTTAGTGACGTAATGCTTAGTGAAGTGCTGTAGTCTTTGTCTGTTCTTACGTTGCACTTGCCATGCTGCCTTTCGTGTAGAGCAGTCGTCTGTTCTAATACATTTGTTTATATTGACATCTCGGTCTACTGTGATGTTTTGCTTCTGCGTGAATGTGGTGTAAACGTCGATACTTTCAACACGTTGAATACATCGCCGTTATCGGGTCTTTATGTCTTGTGTCGTTTAACTAACTATTGTTGTCGTGTTCGTCGAATACATCGCCGTTATCGGATCCTGATGTCTTGTGTCGTTGAATTAACTATTAATTAATTGTGTTATCTTATTCACAAAGGGTTAAATTAATCGAGGAAGGAGTTGTATGAGTAGAAACTCTCAGGACTGTGGATGAACATTTGACAGGAAGACGTGAGTGTGTTGATGTGAATGTGATGACGTGACCGTGATGACGTTAACCTGATGACGTAAATGTGATGACGCGAATATGAAGACGTGAATATGATGACGTGTATGTGATGACGTGAATGTGATGACGTGAATCTGCTGACGTCGATGTGAAGCCGTCAATATGGCAACGTGAATGTGATGACGTCAACATTATGATATGAATGTGAATATCATAGATAAATGTAAAAAGCATTTGTACATAATAATAATATAATATATAAAATAGACCTAAATCCGAAGCGGGCCTACGGGTAAAAAGTACAGTTCGCGACAATATACAACGCCTGACAGTATCGCTGTAACTGTCTGTCGTGGCTGTCTGACAAGAGACACAGCACACGCTCACGAATGAAGATATGATACCACGGATAGGGTCTAGTATATTTATAACCAAACGAGAAGTAATTGGGTGCGTAGGTTCAATTTCGTTAATAGCACTGAAGTTGTGTTGATATGTTAGCAATGAGTAACGCTAGTGTGTAGATCGTCGCTTAATTGTTGTCACAGACGGCATTTCAACCTGCTACAAAAAAGTAGCTTACGAATAGAGGTGTATTTCGCTGCATCGCTTCGTCGTCTATGGCGCGAGCAAGTCCGCTGTTTAGTCACCGACGGGGACTCGAAAAGCCTAGTTAATCGTATGATGACAGCGCTAGAGTCTATGAGCGAGACCTTCTGAGAAATTCGTACCAAGATATGCTCTAATTAACGGCTTTGCAGACTGCGTGGGATGAAAAGAATGAGGGACGCGCTGCACCGGACATTTCCGGTACATCTTTATTCCTGTCAACCCCTGAGGTAAGATGATAGGACACCTACTCGGTTAGCTCCGTCAACTCCCCGTACTCGGCTTTAACTCGGGAAAGTACGATATATATACTACCCTTATTCATTGCTAATATATCAACTCAACTTCATTGCTATTAACTAAATTGAACCAGCACACGCAATGACTTCTCGTTTGGCTATATAAATACTACCCTATCCGTGGTATCATATCTTCACTCGTTAGCGTGTGCTGTGTCTCTTGTCAGGCAGCCACGACAGACAGTTACAGCGATACTGTCAGGCGTTGTATATTATAGCGAACTGTACTGTTTACCCGTAGGCCCGCTTCGGATTTAGGTCATATGTGGTAGATTTGGTTTAACGATGCTGCCATCGATTACTTCTCGTTTGGCTATAGAAATACTGGTCCCTACCCGTGGGATCATATCTTCATTCGTTAGCGTCATTCACGTCATCATATTCATGTCATCACATTCACGTCTTCAAATTCACGTCATCACATTCACGTCATCACATTCCCGTTATCATATTCACGTCGTCACATTCATGTAATCACATTCACGTTATCACATTCCCGTCATCACATTAACGTGATCACATTCACGTCAACACGTCACATGTATAACCGCGGGAACGGATGAGATGGAGAATTTGTAGAAACGCGGAAAAATGGAGACAAACGGCAAGTTGGTAGAAACGCGGGAGAATTGAGAAAAGGCTCGTAGAAACGCGGGAAAATGTAGAAAACGGTGAGTTTGTAGAAACGCAGGAAATTGAGAAAACGATGAGTTTGTAGGAACGCGGGAAAATGGAGAAAACGGCGAGTTTGTAGAAAGGCGGGATAACATGGGGAAAATGACGAGCTTGGAGCGCCACCAGCCGCTAGAAACGCTACAGTTCGTAGATCCGCGGAAACCGCGAGAAATGCGCGAGGATTGGCGGCGATGTCGTGTTATGGACTTCAAAACGAGTGGCGACTGCCCAGTAGCCGACTCGAATATCAATCTCGGACGAAGACCGCTTTGTTCAGCGGTTCTCCAGTGAGTTGTCAGATTGTTTATTTTTGCGGTTAACCGCAATGTAATGGGCAATTACTTCTATCGACAGTGTCGGATTATCAACGTGGGGGGCCTGGTAGAAACTTGTTGCTGGTGCACTTAACTAGACCTTCATCAACAAATGCCTCCGCGGAATCTTACACCTAAATGGTCAGACAACGTGTCCAACACTACACTTTGGGAAAGGACCAAACAACTGCCAGTAGAACACGAATTAACGAAGAGAAAGTGGAGGTGGATAAGACACACACTGAGGAAACCAGCAACAAACATATCACGGCAATCACTTACATGGAACCACCAACGGAAGTGAAGAAGAGGAAGGCCGAGAAAAACCTGGCAGAGAGAAACACCTGGCAGATAGAAACACTTGGCAGAGAGAAACACCTGCCAGAGAGAAACACCTGGCAGAGAGAAACACCTGGCAGAGAGAAACACCTGACAGAGAGAAACACCTGGCAGAGAGAAACACCTGGCAGAGAGAAACACCCGGCAGAGAGAAGCACCTTGCAGAGAGAAACACCTGGCAGAGAGAAACACCTGGCAGATAGAAACACCTAGCAGAGAGAAACACCTGGCAGAGAGAAACACCTGACAGAGAGAAACACCTGGCAGAGAGAAACACCTGGCTGAGAGAAACACCTGGCAGAGAGAAACACCCGGTAGAGAGAAACACCCGGCAGAGAGAAACACTTGGCAGAGAGAAACTCCTGGCAGAGAGAAACACCTGGCAGAGAGAAACACCCGGCAGAGAGAAACACTTGGCAGAGAAAAACACCTGGCTGAGAGAAACACCTGGCAGAGGGAAACACCTGGCAGAGAGAAACACCTGGCAGAGAGAAACACCTGGCAGAGAGAAACACCCGGCAGAGAGAAACACTTGGCAGAGAGAACACATGGCAGAGAGAAACACCTGGCAGAGAGAAACACCTGGCAGAGAGAAACACCCGGCAGAGAGAAACACCTGGCAGAGAGAAACACCTGGCAGGGAGAAACACCTGGCAGAGAGAAACACCTGGCAGAGAGAAACACCCGGCAGAGAGACACCGAAAATGAAAGTAAGAAGATGGGATACACCGGGAGAGAAATGGAGAAAATTATGACAAACAGACAAGAACAGAGGAGCCTGGTCGATGGCCTATGATCCCAGAGCAGAGGAGCCTGGTCGATTGCCTACGATCCCAGAACAGAGGAGCCTGGTCGATGGCCTATGTTCCCAGAGCAGAGGAGCATGGTCGATGGCCTATGATCCCAGAACAGAGGAGCATGGTCGATGGCCTATGATTCCAGAGCAGAGGATCCTGGTCGATGGCCTATGATCCCAGAGCAGAGGAGCATGGTCGATGGCCTATGATCCCAGAGCAGAGGAGCATGGTCGATGGCCTATGATCCCAGAGCAGAGGAGCATGGTCGATGGATTATGATTCCAGAGCAGAGGAGCATGGTCGATGGCCTATGATCCCAGAGCAGAGGAGCATGGTCGATGGCATATGATCCCAGCGAGCAAACATACCAAAGTAAGTAAGTCAATCAGTCAGTTATTTACATATTTATTAACTTAACATTTAAAGGATGATAGTTTTTTACATAATTTACAAATGTATTTCATATACAAAGTATAAAAGTTTTACTCTTTTTCCTAAGCTTCACCTTCAAATAGGCTGTCCTCGTAAACCAGTCCAAAAAACCATTACTGTATATTCACCCAGTAATATTAAAGACAATATAAATGTGTTAATATGAACTTCAATACTATGAATATCTATCATAATTGTTATCATTATCCGGTGCCGTTATGCAATTTCTGGCAAATATGACTTTACTATTACTTTCCCTGGTCCCTCCTTATAATGATAAGAACACTTGTAGTGTGTGTAAATCCCACAAAACCCGAGTTTAGAAGTAGTACTGTATTATGTATGTTTATGATAACCCGGCTTTCATACTGCTGTCCGGGCCGCGACACCGAGACACGTCCAGGGTCGGTGTTTGCTGTCATACTGCTCCACCCAGTGTTTGCTGTCATACTGCTCCACCCAGTGTTTGCTGTCATACTGCTCCACTCAGTGTTTGCTGTCATACTGCTCCACCCAGTGTTTGCTGTCATACTGCTCCACCCAGTATTTGCTGTCATACTGCTCCACCCAGTGTTTGCTGTCATACTGCTCCACCCAGTGTTTGCTGTCATACTGTTCCACCCAGTGTTTGCTGTCATACTGCTCCACCCAGTGTTTGCTGTCATACTGCTCCACCCAGTGTTTGCTGTCATACTGCTCCACCCAGTACTACTAATAGGTGTGTCTACTGAAAATTATCACATAATCGGAACTTGTAAATTAATTAATTTCAGTTGTTGATTCAGTTCCCCGTGGTACGGGGGCTTCAGACCGGCTGAGTCGAGGTAAAGGCGATCGACGGATAAATAAAATGTGCGTAGGAGCCGGTCCGGCCGTACCGGCCATGGCCGGACCACTTTTTTTCCAGGCCTAATAAATGCCCTGGCAATTAGCCACAATGCCATAAAAATAAACAATGGTTCACAGCCAAAACATTCCGTGCCTTATATTTATATAATTAAGCAGGTCTATACTTGCCTTCATTTGGAATTACTGAAACTACAAATTAGCACGCGATTGTATGCCAACGATTTGTATAGTTAATGTTTTAAGAAATTGGTAATAACATTACATTCAGCAGTCATCTGAGCTAGCCTATCGTCGGCCCGCGGTAGAAGAACTCTCCGCGGGCGAAACTAGATTCCCGCCCGCGATCGCTTCCTACCGAAAGACCGCGTCGTCTGCATCCTTGCGCCGTAGTAGACGAATTAGTGTCTTGTAGCCAAAATGCCGACTAGAAAAAGAAAATTAGTGAAAGGCTCGAAGTCAATACGATCTCTCTTCGCTCCTGTGTAAGTTACTGAGCCAACTAATATTATGCGTAATTAAATTCAGATGTTCAGACCGAATAAATCTCTAAAATGTAATGTTGACCCATGACTGAGGTTGCCTATACTAGCTATCAATATAACTATGCCCATGTTGAAAACATATATTTAAACAATAATTTTATTAAGCCAGCGTAAGCTAAGGCAGATTTACACGAGCGGTTTTTGCGCGGAAGAGGCAAAGCGACAAGTCTAGACACTAGTCACTGCGTCTGCAATCTAGTCCAACTACCTCGGGGAAATGTCCCGGCGGACGCCGACCCCATTAACGCGAAGAACAAATAAACGCAGCCTTAACTGCTGCATTGTTTCGCCTAGTAACGCGTGCATTGTAATATTACAGGATTATTATTTGAGGAAATTCAAATCAGACAAATACAGACGGATTCAGTCCGCGATTGCGCATGTTTCTGATTAGCGCTAAAATAATGTTAAACATCATGTCTACTTTTAATAAATGGCCCAGCAGCACAGGCGTATCAGGTTGTTTCATTGGGGTTGATGGCAAAACCTCTCAGCGCAATTTGCATTAAAAACCTGCGCTCAAATTAACACAGTTTTGCACCACGTTATATACTGCCATTTACTGGTGTTGCATGAATTGGTCATAGTTAACGGAATAAGCCATTTTGCAAAGACACCGGATACAATTTTCAAGAAAAGTATCAACATTCTAAATCACTAGCCGTTATTTAATCAATACAATGCAAACAAACTGTTAGAAAAGTTGCGTTATGTGAAATACTTAAAATGTGTCAACAAACATAAACGCTGCGACAACCAATGCTATCTCGCAAATTGGCCATGGCGGCTGTGAATAGCCTCGTTCTACGGTAAGACGCAGCGCATTGCTAAATCAACAGCACGGGGCCGTTCGTTAATTTTCCTGTGATTAATAGTATAATTAATTGCGTGTATTTTTGCTAAAAAGGGAAATATGAAGTGTTTCTCTCACCATCGTCGATTTTTAAGTTTTGTGATGCGCTAGTGCTGCCACCTTGTGCACTAGATACTAAAACGTCTCAAAAACTTAACGTAACGTAAATTTTCTTCGACAATTAACGTAAATTGTCTTCTACAATTTTAAGTAGGACAGTTATGCTCTTAGTGAACAATACATCCGACTAATGGCGTATTTAATGTAATATCCAATAAGATTTCAAGGCCTACGTTAAGGGGTGACCAATTTGCGAGAGTGGCCAAACAATGCAAGGTAAGTATACTAAAAGACCGGACAACTGAATAAAATCACGCGCGCACGCACGCAAGCCCGCCCGCGCAAACACACAAACACATATGTTACCGCAATGCAAATTGTTTTAGTCCATTTATTAATTAGACACATTTGTTCCTAATTTATTTAATAAAAACATCAATATGTAAATATATGTGACGGCCAAATTTACACAATTGTGTACCATATTATACTAACCCTAAGTCCATAAGCTGCTGCTGCCACCACAGGGTGGGGACCGTCACTGTTACTGCATTAGTGCCATAGGGTGGGGTCCCCCACTGTTACTGTATTAGTGCCATATGGTGGGGTCCCCCATTGTTGCTGTATTAGTACCATAGGGTGGGGTCCCCCATTGTTACAGTATTAGTGCCATAAGGTGGGCTCCCCCACTGTTACTGTATTAGTGCCATAGGGTGGGGTCCCCCATTGTTATTGTATTAGTGCCATAGGGTGGGGTCCCCCACTGTGACTGTATTAGTGTCATATCGTGGGGTCCCCCATTGTTGCTGTATTAGTGCCATAGGGTGGGGTCCCCATTGTTACTGTATTAGTGCCATAAGGTGGGGTCCCCCACTGTTACTGTATTAGTGCCATAGGGTGGGGTCCCCCATTGTTATTGTATTAGTGTCATAGGGTGGGGTCCCCATCGTTAATGTATTAGTGCCATAGGGTGGGGTCCCCCATTGTTGCTGTATTAGTGCCATAGGGTGGGGTCCCCCATTGTTACTGTATTAGTGCCATATGGAGGGATCCCCCATTGTTGCTGTATTAGTGCCATAGGGTGGGGTCCCCCATTGTTGCTGTATTAGTGCCATAGGGTGGGGTCCCCCATTGTTACTGTATTAGTGCCATAGGGTGGGGTCCCCCATTGTTACTGTATTAGTGCCATAGGGTGGGGTCCCCCATTGTTGCTGTATTAGTGCCATAGGGTGGGGTCCCCCATTGTTACTGTATTAGTGCCATAGGATGGGGTCCCCCATTGTTACTATATTAGGGCCATAGGGTGGGGTCCCCCATTGTTGCTGTATTAGTGCCATATGGTGGGGTCCCCATTGTTACTGTATTAGTGTCATAGGGTGGGGTCCCCCATTGTTACTGTATTAGTGTCATAGGGTGGGGTCCCCCATTGTTACTGTATTGGTGCAATAGGGTGGGGTGGGTGTGTGGGTGGGTGTGTGGGCGGGTGGGTGGGTGGGTGGGTGGGTGGGTGAGTTCTTATGCCACAACGCCACAAATTCCTTGTTAATGTTTTGAAGTGTTACATGGCAATAAACCGTCTGAATTATTTCAGTTAAATTAACATTTTGGTATATTTTTCGTTTCCTACATTTGTAAATATGCTGCTGGGCCGGTTTCCTGAAGCATTCCTACAGTTCGAAGAACGTTTGACGCATATTACGTAAATCTTATCAACGTCTGGCGTCTTCATTCGTGTCGCACAACTGGACTAGGATTATAAAGATGTTGATCATCATCGCAGTTATTTTCTTATTCGCCTTCTCCCTACATGATTCTTCTTGTTGATGATGTAAGTACTTGGTTCTCCTTGTTGATGATGTAAGTACTTGGTTCTCCTTGTTGATGATGTAAGTACTTGGTTCTCCTTGTTGATGATGTAAGTACTTGGTTCTCCTTGTTGATGATGTAAGTACTTGGTTCTCCTTGTTGATCATGCAAGTACTGTTTTTGTCGTTAATAACGAGTCCTTTTCTATTTATCGATTTATTGTAGCAGTTGTTTATTGTTTTATCAGTCCGCAGCGCTATTTGGACAAGAAAAATGCCCTAAAATACAATATGTGATAATCGTATCAGCCCTTCGTGTACGTAAAGCGATGAATGTCAGCGTCAAGCTTTGGTGAACAATTAAAATTTATAGACTAGTGGTTAATCAATTATATTGTCAAGTATTGCTTAAGGCATTCATAAATTAAAGCGACTATGTAAAATGGTATTACTTTTTGAATACAATTGTTGTAATTTGACACATGTTTCACACAATTATAACGCATTAGCGTAGTTTGATTCGTATGATTTTCACTTCCAATGTTTTTCCTATCAACGTTTTTCCTATCAATGCTGTGTTTAATTTCCTACAGAAAATGACCGGCCAGTCCAGCAGCAGGGTTCGCCTGGGTTCACCTGATTCTGGCCGTCTTTGCATCTCAGATTACATCGGTCTCTACCTCATCTACATCGCTGAGTTCATCGGCATATTCTGCTGTGTCCGCACCTCGACTGTTCACCCGTCCATCTCTCTTGGCTTGCCAGTGTATAAAAAAAATACGACACTTGTCTCTTGATTGAATGATAGGATGCATGCCTTTTTCAACCAGTTGTGTTTTTTATTCAAATAATGTCGTAGACACGGACGGATGCAACGGATATGTTAGGGTCGAACACACTTATGACGTCATTGTGAGACCACAACGAATGACACAATGAGTTTGTCAGACAGCGAAGTCGCATTCATAGCCTTCATCTCGACGTTTCTCATTCTTAGTTTCCTCAGCAACGTATGCGTTGTGGTCGTCATTATGAAGATTAAGACGTTACGAACGGTGACGAATATGTTTCTGACGAACCTTGCCGTCAGCGACCTGATACTCGTCTCGTTCATTCTGCCACACAAAGTGCACGACATATCACACACGGACGAATACTACGAATGTAAGTTGCATGTTACATGTCCAATATTTCTGTGTAGAGTCAAAACCCCGCCAGAATAAAAGCACAACAGGCAATTTCTAAACAGTCACGGAGTTAAACGGTTCAACACCTGCACCGACATAGAGTATTAACCTAGCCCAGAAGTAATAATATAACAAAAATTATTAACACTAAAATACAAGTTAAATTTGTTCCCGTAAATTGAAAAATCAGTTAAATTACATCAATGTCTTTGCCGACGTAGTGCGGATATGTTTCTGGAATACTGACTCATTTTCAAGGATTATACGATTATACTATACCCATGTAAACCTGTCGTCTTTCAGGAATCACTTCTTTTGCGAACACGAGAAACACAATTTATTTGTGTGTTCCACAAACAAAGGCCTCAGTTAAATGTACCGGTAATAGCCGCCATTTACCGAATACTGAAAGAAGATCCTGGAGTTTGTATTTCTCATACGGTTGTTATATTTTGTCGGGATACCTTCCTAAATCCTCGACGTCCTTCGGTCTGACGATGGCTTTTGTGCGTCCCTGTTCATTATATCATACCTAGAATTTCCGCATCAAGATTTAACAAGATTGCCATCCCAAACAACAAGTTCCAGATGGCAAAGTGGACAAGGAAGCCATTGGCTTATTGAGAGTCCAACAATTTTCTCATCTATGTGTAGCCCACCCTTATCAAATCTCTCTCAGTTCTATTTTTAAACATATTCACACTATTAGCATTAACACAATCATTTGGCAATTTGTTCCATTCATTTATCACCCTCTGTGAGAAAGAGTACTTTCTCATGTCCAACCTACACTGCTCCTTAACTAATGCTGCTTTGTGTCCTCTGGTTCTACGGCCTTCTTTAAATTTGAAGAACATATTCCTATCAACATCCTCATAACTGTTCACTATTTTAAATACTTCTATTTGGTCTCCTCTTAGTCTCCTGGTCTCCAGTGTTGTCAAACCACATTGTAATAAGTGACTTTCGTAACTAAGGTCTCTCAATTCTGGAATCATTTTAGTTGCTCTTCGTTGTATTCTTTCTAGCTTGTCTATGTCCTTATTACGATACGGCCTCCATGCTTGAATACAATATTCCAAATGTGGTCTAACTATTGTTTTGTACACGGGTACAATTAGCTGTTTCTCCTTATACATGATAGTTCTCCTAATTAGCCCTAGAATTTGATTTCCTTTTGAAGCAGCAATCCCACATTGCTCTGAAACTTTCATGTCAGCACTAAATGTTACTCCTAAGTCCTTTTCTTGTGTGGTTCTACCTAGTACAGCATCCCTCATTTTATATTCTTCGTCCATGTTTCCATGTCCTATGTGTATACATTTGCACTTCCCAAAATTTAATAACATTTGCCATTTTCCTGACCATTTAGCTAATTTATCTAGATCATCCTGTACACTTTGTTTATCTGTATAATTTGTAACCTTTCTGAATACTTTTATGTCATCTGCAAATTTGAGTACTTTGTTAGTTATGTCATCTTCTAGATCATTTATATATATATATGTATATATATATATATATATATATATATATATATATATATATATATATATATATATATATATATATATATATATATATATATATATATATATATATATATATATATATATATATATATATATATATATATATATATATATATATATATATATATATATATATATATATATATATATATATATTAAAACAGTATAGGGCCTAATACTGATCCCTGTGGTATCCCACTCAAAACCGATTTCCAATTTGAAATTTCACCGTCTACTATTACTTTCGTTGTTGTTACTTTTACTACTGTTACTATTATCATCATTACTAGTGTTGTTGTTGTTATTAATAACATTATTATTACTATTGTTACAATTAATATTACTGTCACGTTTACTTTTATTTTTGTTTTTATTATTACTGTGATTTTTTTCTTACATAATATATATTTACGATGGGGTGGAGTTTTTTTTTTATTGTTGTTGTTGGTGGTTGTGCTATTTGTAATGACGCAGTTGCTCTTGTTGTTCTTTGTGATAATGGTAAAGAAGGTAGTGAGTATTTTTGTTGATTTTTAATTTTAAAAGTGTTGCTGTCGTCGTTGTCATAGTTGGCTGCTGTCACGTAAGTACGTCCTTGTCGTAGTTGGCTGCTGTCACGTAATTACGACCTTGTCGTAGTTGGCTGCTGTCACGTAATTACGTCCTTGTCGTAGTTGGCTGCCGTCACGTAATTAAGGTGACTCTGATGGTTTCAGCCGAGATCCATTGCAAGTTGGACAATTGTCTGCCTGTCTTAAGCACCACTTGCTCCATCTACATCATGGTGGCCCTGGCTGAGGAACGCTACCGGTAGGTGGCGACATATCATCTAAAATATTAATTTATTCAGAGGAAGTAAACATATATGTATTGTATATTATGATGATTTTATATCAATAAAAATATACATTTCATGCCTATTAAGGATATCACATCATTTCAATACAAATATTTCAGAATTAGACAGCTAGGGAATTATAAAATCAATTTGTTATTCGAGTTTTCTATTGAATTCACCTCACGCACAGGTGTTTGAAATGAATACAATGCATGAATAATGTTTCCTGACTGACCCTTAGGTGAACTATATATATTATATCTTAAAACACGTGATTTACAAGTGTCGATAGTGTTGATCACAGGGGCATTAACTTAACTTCAGTTATTTGATTTAGCAAATTACTCTACATATAACAGAATAATGACCCGTGCATGGTGTGAACGGAAACAATATATTGGGAACGAGAGTGTCAGCAAATTCATTGTTTCAGGGCCATTGTTTTGGGTCCTATGCATGCCATCTACCGCAAGAGGGCGTTGAAGATAATTGGCGGAATATGGGTATTGTCAGCATTGGTGGCCACGCCGACATTCGTCGACTATTCCATCCACCCCGAGCCGATGACGACACAAGATGTTAACAACACCACCGCTGTGACGTCACGTATCTTATGCAAGCCCAAGTCTGACGTCTTTGACAAGATGAACGGTTTCTTTATCCTATGCTCATCGTACATGATACCTCAGGCGCTCATCTTCAGTCGCTATTACCGTCTTATCACGTTCATCGCACAGCAAGGACATCAGACGACAGGTGGTCTGTCGTCATCATTCGTATCGCACAATCGGACGAGGATTATAAAGATGTTGATCATCATCGCAGTTCTCTTCTCCATCGCCTGGCTGCCCTACTTCGTTCTCCTTGTCGGTGATGTAAGTTCTTTGTTAATGTTATTTTTCTTCCTTTTTTATATACATTGAAAAGGATGATTTGTGTGTAATGAAATAATTAAAATGCTAAAGCACTGCACGCGGACAATAAATATTATTGTTATCAATAGCATAGTGTACGCTCACATCAACAGTATCATAGTACACGTTCACATCAACAGTAGCATAGTGCACGTTCACATCAACAGTAGCATAGTGCACGTACACATCAACATTATCATAGTGCACGTTCACATCAACAGTAGCATAGTGTATGTTCACATCAAAAGTAGCATAGCGCACGTACATATCAACAGTAGCATAGTGCACGTACACATCAACAGTATCATATTGCACGTTCACATCAACACTAGCATCATGCACGTACACATCAACAGTAGCATAGTGCACGTACACATCAACAGTAGCATAGTGCACGTTCACATCAACAGCAACACTCGATTCACAATTAAGTGTTTTTTTTTTTACGATTTAGGCTGGTGTGTGTATGCGTGCGTTTGTGCGTATATGTGTGTGTGCGTGCGTGCGTGTGTGCGTGCAAGAGAGCGCGCGCATCTGATTGTTTAAATTCAACGTTATTCCTATCAATCAAATAATAATTTGTTTTATTCCTGTAGAAAATGATCGGCCAGTCCAGCAGTGCCGAAGCGGCTAGTTGGTCCGCTCTGGTTCAGCTGACCCTGGCCGTCTTCAGCACGTCATACAACATCTTTCTCTACCTCATCTACAACGCGGAGTTCCGCCAGTCGTTTCTCAGCATCTTCTACTGCGTCCGGCCATCAAACCCGAATCCGTCTCTCCCGCTGGCCCCAACAACGGTCCTTCAAAAACATACGACACTCGTCCCACGTTGATTGAACAATCTCAGCAGCTTCCTTGTCAACACCGCACAAAGAACGTACAACAAGTAACACGAACAATCTCAGCACCTTCCTTGTCAACACCGCACAAAGAACGTACAACAAGTAACACGAAAAATCTCAGCACCTTCCTTGTCAACACCACAAAAAGAACGTATAACAAGTAACACAAACAATCTCCGCACCTTCCTTGTCAACACTGCACAACGAACGTACAACAAGTAACACGAACAATTTAAACAAAATGGAGTCCCAACAAATGTAGTGTGAGCGTCACTCGGCTAAGATGCAGTTCCATGTGGCCTCAACAACTGTCGTGGCAGTATGGCAAGACCAACGTACGAATAAGAAAGGTGACAGCATGTGACCCGACAGCGTTAGACGAATAAGGTCTGACTTTGGTCTTAGTAACTGCGTCGACAGGGAAATATGTTCAACGTGTTTCTATCATGTAAGCGTGACGTCACCAACGTGTAGCTCCACGATGTATCAGTGGTCGTCGTGTCAGCGTGACGTCACTAACGTATGGTGTATCAGCTACTGACATATCCATCACGTGACGTTTTGTCTAGCGCCCACAGCAGGACCCTCAACCTATCAACAAACATGGCCGTAAATGTAAAGGTATATTGATCTATGCCAACGCATGTTCGTAGTTATTCATACGTCAGATCAGCCGATTGTTGCGTCCTGTGGTAGCGGGGTAGTTTCTGTTTAATATCACTAACCGTTATTTTAGGTATGATATATTCTTTACTTACTTCCGACATTACATCATGGAATATCATGATATCCACAACTTACAAGAAACACCAACCACCGTGGCAGAGGCTAAACCTCAATGTCTATTACAATGGCACCCGTCTGGCAGACGGGCTCAATAAATGGTTTCACTCGAAACTATAACTTACTAGATAATAATAACATGAAGACAGGACTGACTGTCTAAACCAACAAGTTCACCACAGAACCGCCTACTCCCTTCACTGGATTCGATTTCCCACGAAAAGTCTTGGACCAAGTTGAAGCGCCGCGAAATGAACTCGCCGCATTACAACTTCGTAATGTTTACGTTTGTTCAGAAACCATACAAACTGTACCTATTAACCTGATACTGGGCACCTTCGATTTGGAGAAAGCAACATTCAATGCACTTTTGTGTGCGCCGAATTACACAAATTTCTTGGAATACATTGACGTAAAACGTGTAATATTGTTTCGCTGGAATGTGATAGATCTAGTGCGTTGTCGTGTAATCCTCAACGGGCGCCGTCTCCGGTTTTTGAAACGGAAAAGGTGCGCCATTAAATTCCCATTTCGTGTTTTATTATCGTCACCGGTAGCGACTGTTGTGTGTTCGACTACAGACGGACTTACACGAAAATGGAAGGTCTACGTGAATGTAATGACATGGTGATTAGTGAATGCCTACTTTACTGCTCTGCCTTATTGATGGTTGCAGAATACGACTCTCTTTAGCTTATTCACTGTAGGAGGTATGCCTGTGACGGTTGCAAATAGCACCCTAAGTGGCGTCATTCATCATTGCTACTATTTCATTCATTAGGCAATCAAATGAAAGTAACAGTTTTAACACATACATGCCCTCACGTGCACACACACACGCCCACACACACACACGCACACAAACACACACACACACACACACACACACACAAACACACACACACACACACACACACAAACACACACAAACACACACACACACACACACACACACACACACACACACACGCACGCACGCACATATACATATACAAATTTCAGTATTGAATTAAACGCAATAAGAAAAACATTAATTGCGACGAAATCTTCAAGAACCCGACCCAGCAGCGCGTCAAAACAAATGATTAGATAATCTCAAATCTGTTTTAAATCAACTTGTAAGTTGAAAGAGAAGCTGAGAAGGGTAAGCGGGGAGAAAGAGACGGTCTACACATGATGTCGGTATGTTGTTATATTGTTTTCAGACTGAAAGCTAACAATCAAGGAGCTTGAACTTGTCTAGTTCCTACATTTGTTTTACATACGTTGGCGACAGATTATGACATGTCTTTAACATAATATTACCAATTCTTAAATCCACAAGTAGTTGAAGAATGCGAAAATTATAAAATAGCTTGAATATAGGATCCAAACTATTAGCACCATAAACTAACCTTACTATTTGTTTATGTGACAACACCAAGCACTCAATATTTCTAGCATAAAGGTTGCCCCATACTTAAGCATAGTGCATAAGACAATAAGAGTGAAGGGTATAATATATTCAAGCCACATCTATCAATCATAATGATGGCTTTGCAAAAAACAGATTCATGCTGACTAAAAAACAGTTGTACATATTTTGGCAAAAGACTTTGATATGCTTTCAACACGATAATACTAATTCTTAGCTCCACAATATATGGTACTTTAAGAATGCCAAGGTTATAAAATAGCGTAGATGTATGATCCAACCTTTCAGCACCACAAAGTAACATTACTACTGTATTATGTTAATGTTATAGAAAATAGTCCATATGTAATAATGACATTGTCTGTTCAATGTAAATCAGCTAAGATAAATAAAAAAATCGTAGAACATATAGTTGTTGTCGTTCGTGTTGATCGCAGTGTCATTCGTAGATCAGGAAAAGGTATCAGTTAATTTAACTAGATAAATTTACAAATTAAATTAACTTAACTAGTTAACTTTAAACATTCTAGTTAACTTACTTAAACATTTTTGAAAAAAAATCAGAGATTAAGTTAATTTAACTAGGTATTCTAGTAAGTTAATTGCCCCTTCCATGATTTTGCAAGACGCTAAAACATATCGTCCATGATTTTTATAAAGGAGATTTTTGTTTATCTTCCATAACGTTTTCAAGATATATAATACGTATGAAGTAAAAAAGAACGCGAGCGTCAGCAAAGTCGTTGTTTCAGAGCAATCGTGTTGGGTCCGAGACACACCATCTACCGCAAGAGGGCGTTGCAGATCATTGGTGGAATGTGGATATTGTCAGCTGTGGTGGCCACGCCGACATTCGTCGACTATTCCGTCCACCTCGAACCGATGACGTCACAATATGTCGACAACACCACAGCGGTGACGTCACAGATGGTATGTCACGTTCGTCAAACAGCTGCCCTACTTCGTTCGGTGCTGTAAGTTCTTGTTTATCTGATATTGTCGGGGACAATGACAATTAGTGTTATCAATAGCTTGGTGCAAGTACACATCAACAGTGGCACTCCATATAACATTATCAATAGCTTGGTGCAAGTACACATCAACAGTGGCACTCCATATAACATTATCAATAGCTTGGTGCAAGTACACATCAACAGTGGCACTCCATATAACATTATCAATAGCTTGGTGCAAGTACACATCAACAGTGGCACTACATATAACATTATCAATAGCTTGGTGCAAATACACATCAACAGTGGCACTACATATAACATTATCAATAGCTTGGTGCAAGTACACATCAACAGTGGCACTCCATATAACGTTGTCAATAGCTTGGTGCAAGTACACATCAACAGTGGCACTCCATTCATAAGTCAGTGTTGTTTCATTGGATCGGTTCACGCTGGTGTGTGCGTGCGTGCGTGCGTGCGTGCGTGCTAACATGCAAGCATACATGTACGCGTGCAAGTGTTACTGAACGTTGCTCATATCAATCAAATACATATGTTTTGTTCCTGTAGAAACTGACCGGCCAGTCCAGCAGTGCCGAAGGGGCCAGTGGGTTCGTCTTGGTGCAGCTGACACTGGCCGTCTTCAGCACGTCCTACAACATCGTTATCTATCTCATCTACAACGCCGAGTTCCGCAAATCGTGTCTCGTCATCTTCTGCTGGGTCCGTCCATCGACCGTGCATCCGTCTCTCCCGCTGGACCTCCCAGTAACACCGGCCCCACCAACTGTTAATTAAAAACATACGACACTCGTCGTTCCGCGTTGATTGCACAGTCTCAACAGCGGTCGTAATAGTGTCACACAACGAACGTACAATAAATAACACTCTTGATTTAACTAATATGGAGTACCAGCATATGCCGCGATAGCGCGGAACGACTAAGGTCTGACTGTGGTCTCAGTAACTGCCTCGACAGGGAAATATGTTCAACGTTTTTCTATCATGTAATCGTGACGTCACCAACGTGTAGCTCCACGATGTGGTCGTCGTGTCAGCGTGACGGCACCAACGTGTAGCTCCACGATGTGGTCGTCGTGTCAGCGTGACGTCACCAACGTGTAGCTCCACGATGTGGTCGTCGTGTCAGCGTGACGTCACTAACGTATGGTGTATCAGCTATTGACATATCCATCACGTGACGTTTTGCCTAGCGCTCACAGCGGGTCCCTCAACCTATCAACAAACATGGCCGCAACTGTAAAGGTGCCGGACATTCCGCCGCGTGTTTCGTTGAAGTTACTGCTTGGTGTGTTCCCGGGAGTCGACGAAAACCTGCCGGCAAATACATTTCGTCCTAGTATATAAGTTAGCATAACATGTGGAGTATAGTCATCCTATCGATATCAGGCATTTGGTGTCCAAATCTCAATACCTCCATGCACATATCTTCATCATCTTCAAACTCACATTTCATGTGAAGATTCTGCACACCTCAAGTTGTGACAGTGGTGATATGTTAAGTGGCGCCACTGACGGAGAATGTGAGTCAGGACCAGGAATGTCACACAGTTAATCGCCAGATGTTTTAGAAGCTATGCTACTACACATTTTCACCATAGTGTAAATAAAGTCGTCAATAAAGAATAAGTATCGTGATACATATAAACCCATGAGTGGTTGACTTCATTTTAATCAAATTAACAATACAAATTGGCTTGATTATTTTATATACGCTGAAATAATCGCGTATTGATCTATGCCAACGCATGTTCGTAGTTATTCATACGTCAGATCAGCCGATTGTTGCGTCCTGTGGTAGCGGTGTGGTTTCTCTTTAATATAATTAACCGTTATTTTTGGCACAATGTACTCTTTACTTACTTAGTCCTCTTCGCTCGAGCATAGAGCATAGTGCATAGGTCATAGGGCATAGAGCATAGGGCCGAAACGACTCTTGCCCAATGCACTCTGTTATTTGCTGCATATTCATCTGTTTCCAGGTGGTTCCGTGTTTCTTTACTTCCTCGGCTATTGATCTCCTCCAAGTAGTTTTGGGTCAGCCTGTTTTTCTTTTTCCGTGTGGATTCCAGTCTAAGGCCTGTCTTGTGACATTGTTGGTTTGTTTTCGGAGGGTGTGTCCTATCCGTGTCCATTTTCTTCTTGCAATCTCTCTCCTGATGCTGTGTTGGTCTATCCTCCTCATGCTGTGTTGGTCTGTCTTCGTCCAAATGTGTTTGTTTGTGGTTCTATTTTGCCATTTGGATTTCCGGATGTATCTCAGGTATTTGTTAATGAATGTTTGTAGCATTCTGTTTGTTGTCTTGGTTACTCTCCATGTTTCATAGCCATATAGCAGCACACTATTCACGTTGATGTTGAAGTTTCTGATCTTGAGGGAAGATGTTAATCAGACCGGATGGTTCAAATAAGTAATATTTTTACTTATTTCACAATCAGTTTACCCTTTTCTTTTCGTGACGTTTCGACTGCTATCAGCAATCTTCTTCAGACGACTACCGCTAGATGGCGACAAAGGCCGCGCCCTGGGTGGCCCCCTCGGCCGCGCCCTGGGTGGCCCTTTAGGAGATCATCGTAGATATGTGAGAGTCCGTACCGGCCCTCATTTCGATTCATTCTGGCTTTGATTTTTATTATCCATATCACTTCTTTGATGCCTCTTGTTCTCCAGTCCGACTCTCTGTCTACAAATGTGGCCCACGCCCGGTCTACGATGTGGTTCTGTTGAGTCATGTGATCTGTGATCGCTGATTTATGCATCACTTTCTGCGATGTTTTTCTGTTGCTTGGGATGTAGGGTCTGCTAGTCGGATGTAGGGTCTGCTAGCCGATACTTTCGCAGAGTATTGCACTATAGATCAAACAATACCCGAATTCAAGCCAGGATATGTCTGGCGAATTTCAAAATGGCGTAGTTTATATAGAAAAGTAGTTAAGATTAGAGTTATTCGAGGTCAGAATTAGAGTCAAATACACTGTGTATAAACAAAGACATAGGATATAATACGTACAACCAATATCTAAGATCATAAAATTTTCGTGTTTCAGCAGGTAAAATGCACCAAATACAATAGCATAAGGCTGTTCATCCTTTCGCAAGTTAACTGATCTTACGATCAAAGTCAAAGCTGACTGTCTCTCCAATACAACCTCACAATACTCATGCACCGCTCACCACTCATCTTGTCACCGCCCCAAGACACCACTCATCTTGTCACCGCCCCAAGACACCACTCATCTTGTCACCGCCCCAAGACACCCTAGTACAACAATGAGCTGTCAGTTGAGAAGCGACAACTTCGACGAGTGGACCGGCGGTAGCGAGAGACGAGTGGACCGGCGGTGGCGAGAGACGAGTGGACCGGCGGTGGCGAGAGACGAGTGGACCGGCGGTGGCGAGAGACGAGCGGACAGGCGGTGGCGAGAGACGAGCGGACCGGCGGTAGCGAGAGACGAGTGGACCGGCGGTGGCGAGAGACGAGTGGACCGGCGGTGGCGATATACGAGCGGACAGGCGGTGGCGAGAGACGAGCGGACCGGCGGTGGCGAGAGACGAGTGGACCGGCGGTGGCGAGAGACGAGTGGACCGGCGGTGGCGAGAGACGAGCTGAAATATATAGTAGAGTGGACGAGAGCTGATATTCTTCTTCGTGTCACACCTCGGTCGTCTCCGGAACAAAATAACCCTTTAAAATCAAAACATCATATCAAGTTATAAACTTTAATGACAGCGAGCGTAATTCACAGCAACATGACACCAACACACATAAAGACCTCCAGTTAATATGACACCAACACACATAAAGACCTCCAGTTAACATGACACCAACACACATAAAGACATCCAGTTAACATGACACCAACGCACATAAAGACCTCCAGTTAACATGACACCAAATCACATAAAGACCTCCAGTTAACATGACACCAACACACATAAAGACCTCCAGTTAACATGAAACCAACACACATAAAGACCTCCAGTTAACATGACACCAACACACATAAAGACCTCCAGTTAACATGACACCAACACACATAAAACCTCCAGTTAACATGACACCAACACACATAAAGACCTCCAGTTAACATGACACCAATACACATAAAGACTTCCAGTTAACATGACACCAACAAACATAAATACCTCCAGTTAACATGACACCAACACACATAAAGACCTCCAGTTAACATGACACCAACACACATAAAGACTTCCAGTTAACATGACACCAACACACATAAAAACCTCCAGTTAACATGACACCAACACACATAAAGACCTCCAGTTAACATGACACCAACACACATAAAGACATCCAGTTAACATGACACCAACACACATAAAGACATCCAGTTAACCACAGTTTGACGCACTTTTTTAGGTTGTATGTTATTTCCTTAGAGCTTATCGTGTCTAGAGAGCTGACCAGAGTTGCCATGTTGTGTCGAGGAACATGCGAGAGATCTTGGCAGGATCTAAACACTGAAAAAGGGTGTCCATTGTCCCAACAGCTAGGACACCAGGTGAAAGCAATTCTACTCATTACAATTTCTATCAGGGACAGCTCTTTATAATACACTGGAAAGAATAGACACATTGGTAAATCATTAATTATGTATGCGGTGGCGGTTTATTTAAATACGGGATGAAATATGTTTAATTGTTGTGAAACCGCTAAGGTAACAGCATATTGACATATATATACATATTATCATATTGTATTTAATATTTACCCTTCCATATTTTCATCGAGTAGAACCATAGGAGCATCATCAGAAAGACTTTCCTTGGTCTGTGTGCTGGCAGACTGCATTACACAACAGAGACATATCAATCGTGATTCAGATTATATTCACAGGTTGTTCTTATTCATGTATTTTCTCATTAATTATTTGAACCTATTATGGTAGAAATAACAAATACTATTGTGTTATAATTCATTAAAATAAGTAATTTGCCATCACAAGTTTTATTACAAGTTACTAAAATGATTTAGATGTCTTATAATCACCTTTGCTACGCATGCTTTGTCGAGTCTGAACAGCACGAGGCATGGTGTGTTTAGGAGGAGACTGGTGTATGACACAGGAACATGTGCAACCAGAAGTTCCAACATCTGGCGATTCCTCCTCAGGCTGACTCTCCTCGCCTCTACCTGTTGACTCGAGACTGGTTATTGTACTGGTGGTGGTCTGTTGACTCGATACTGGTCATTGTACTGGTGGTGGTCTGTTGACTCGAGACTGGTTATTGTACTGGTGGTGGTCTGTTGACTCGATACTGGTCATTGTACTGATAGTGGTTTGCAGCTTTTTGTCTTCAAGTCTCTGGACAACGTAACAATGCGAATGTTTAAATGTGTTAAAAATTACAACATTGGGATTGTACATTTTATTTCGAACATATGCACACTATAAGCATTCTGAAATGCAACAGCAATCTACCAAAATTATGAAATGAATACCAGTCAGACAAGCTTAGTGGGAGACTGCACATACTCATTTAGACAGACATCTCACAGCCACATGCCAACATCTAATTGGTAAACATGTGCTGGACCCGGCTAATGGTCTTCTTGACCTACTGAGTCTGAGTACTGACACTGACAGGCTAGGCTAGGGCCTATATATAGGCGTAGGACTAGATATGTATGACTGTGGCTATAACTGTCATGTCATTTAACAAGATTTAACAAGATTTGCCATCCAAGCCAAAGGCCCAGATGGAAAGTGGACAAGGAAGCCATTGGCTTATCGAGAATCCAACAATGTTCATCTACTTATAACCCGCCCTCCTGAGATATGTGTCAACCTTGTTTTTAAACATATTCACGCTGCTAGCAGTTACACAATATGTAGACAATTTGTTCCATTCATTTATTGTCCTCTGTGAGAAAGAGTGCTTCCTGATGTCCAATCTACATTGATCCTTTACTAATTTTACCTCATGTCCTCTAGTTCTGCAATCCTTCTTGAGTGAGAAAAACATATTTCTATCAATATTTTCATACCCATTCAATATCTTAAAAACTTCAATCTGATCTCCTCTTAACCTCCTTGTCTCTAGAGTTGTTAAACCACATTCTTTCAGGCGTTCTTCATAACTAAGGTCTCTCAGTTCTGGAATCATTTTAGTTGCTCTCCTTTGTATGCGTTCAAGCGTATCTATATCCTTCTTACGATATGGTCTCCATGCTTGTATACACTATTCTAAATGAGGTCTAACTATTGCTTTATAAAGAGGTATAATTAACTTTTTTTCCTTGTATGTTATGTTTCTTCTAATCAATCCAATAATTTGATTACCCTTTGAAGCTGCAATACGACACTGCTCTGAAACTTTCATATCAGCGCTCATTGTAACTCCTAAGTCCTTTTCTTTTAGAGAGCAGTATCTCCCATTTTATAGTTTACATTCAAGTTCCCATGTCCTGTATGTAGGCATTTACATTTCCCAAAATTGAACAGCATCTGCCATTTCTCAGACCATTTCACTAATCTGTCTAGATCGTTTTGTAAATGTTGTTTATCACCATCAGTATTAACCTTTCTAAACAGTTTTGTGTCATCCGCAAATTTATGTACGTTACTTGTTATACTGTCGTCCAAGTCATTGCTATAAATTAAGAATAATATAGGTCCTAATACTGATCCTTGAGGTACCCCACTCAAAACCGATTTCCAATTTGAAACTTCTCCATCTACTACAACTCGTTGTCTTCTGTCAGTCAGCCATTGTTCTATCCAGTCAGTTATGCTATCCCCGATACCATGGGCTTTTAATTTAAGTAGTAATCTTTGATGTGGCACTTTGTCAAAAGCTTTCTGAAAATCTAAGTAGATAATATCTACTGGCGATCCCACGTCTATCTACTTAGTGATTTCTTCCAAAAAACAGAACATATTTGTTAAGCATGACCTCGCTTTAAGGAATCCATGTTGAGATGAATTTAATAATTTATGCTTAACGAGGAAGTCCACCATATGGTCTTTAATCAACCTTTCTAATAATTTACAAATCACTGACGTTAAACTCACTGGTCTGTAATTCTCTGACTTATTTCTCGAACCCTTTTTAAATAATGGTATGATGTTTGCTTCTTTCCATTCAAACGGAACAACTCCCTCTTTTAATGACAAGTTGAATACTCTTGCAAGTGGTATACTGATTTGTTCTACTGTTTCCATTAGTAATTTTGTAGGAATCCCATCCACTCCCGGTGATTTGTTATCCTTCATTGCCTTTATTTTCTTAGCTACCAATTCTGGAGTTACAACTAACGGACCTAAATAGTCAGATTTAGCCCCCTGAAATTTAGCATCAGCAATTGGTAATGAACTAATATCTTCTTTGGTAAACACTGAACTGAAGTAACCATTTAGGTCTTCCGCCATTAAAAACCCCTGTGATATTATATTTCCAGCACTGTCTTCTAGAGGTCCAACCTTGTATTTTACGTTTTGTTTACTCCTGACATATGCATAAAAACTCTTGCTGTCATTTTTTATGTTACATGCTAGTTTTTGCTCATAGCTTCTTTTAGATTGTCTGATTTTAGTTGTAGCTGCATTAAGTGCCTCTTTGTATTTTGCATAGTCTTCTTCCTTTCTGGTACGCCTATAAACCCTCCACATAGTTTGTTTTAGCATTATTTTTCTAATTGCCTCTTTTGACAAGTGTTTCTTTCTACACCGTTTTCCTTGTTTTTGGAAGGGAACAAATTTATCGATGATACTCTCAATTTCATATTTTAGAATATTCCAACATTCAATTGCGGTCTTATTCATCAGCATGTTATTCCAATCTAGCTTTGCTAAGTATTTTCTCATATCTTTGTAGTTACCTTTGTGGAAGTTTCTCTTGTACGTTTTCTTATTTTTACTTTCTGATTTTACATTGATGTCAAAATGTATTTGATTATGGTCACTATTACCCAATGGTTCAAATATTTTTACATTGTCCACTAATTCTTTTTGTGATGACAAAACTATATCTAATACATTTTCTCCCCTGGTTGGTTCTAGTACGTGCTGAGTAAGAAAGCTATCCTGGATTAAAAATATAAATTGTTGGTCCTCAATCCCTGTGCTCTCTAGAGAATTCCATTGTATGTGTCCATGGTTAAAATTTCCCATTATGATACATTCCCCTTTACTAACTTCCTTTATAGCGTTTTTTATTTTTGTGTTGTCCTCTTCGTTTATGTTTGGACTTCGGTAAACTAATCCAGTAGTTAATTTTGAATTTCCTGAAACAATTTTGCACCAAACAGCTTCATCGCAATCTGCGTCCCTTTCTAGTTTTATTTCATAAGCCTGAATGGATTCTTTAACATATAAAATAACTCCCCCGCCCCTTCTTCCTATTCGATCTTTCCTAAACATTACATATCCTGTCAGTCCTAATTCAGCATCTGTTATATCTATGTTGGCCTATGATTCAGTTATACCAATTATGTGAGGGTCAATATCATTTACCATAATGTTTAATTCGTTTTTCTTATTTACTCTGCTCCTTGCATTTAAACATACGCATCTATAACCTTTTTCAGAGATGTTTTTCGGATGATTTGATATTGGTTTACCTGTGCTAGTGGCCTCTTGTTCTGCTTGAGACACCTCTAGGTAACCCCATGTTGCTATATGTCTATGACATATTATAGCAACAAGAATGTTCTAATTGCGTCTGTGGCTACCTTCCTGTGAGTGCTGGCATAGACTGATGGCACCGCATCGTCATTCAGTAGGCATAGACTGATGGCACCGCATCGTCAGTCAGTACAGGTTGTTTTGCTAAACCCCAACTGAAGAGAGCGGTCAAAATCAGATCGAAGAAAGTGGGCGGAACACAATATCGAGTGCGCCGAGGGCCCGGTCCAGTCAGCTCGTTTCACGCGAACGAAACGATTCCAAAGCTAATGTTTTGCTATCCTTTATAGTAAATTTATGTAGACTTACTGTCTCCGATGTTTGATCGGAACATCCACCCGCAACACAGATTCTAGGCATGTTTTGAGTCAACTATCAGTGCGCTCAACAATGTTTACAATGCGGCAGTCTACGATGAGTTCCTGCTGCTACGTCACGCGACCGGAAACACCCGAAGCTTGCCGAATGGTTTGCTGTGTGTGCGGCGCATCTCAAGCTGTGATCTTAATTACCGCCTTGTTAATGATAGAATGAGGAGGTAATGTGACAGACTGTCAAAAATGGTTATTGATATATAAATGATTTATTCTTTGCGGTAAAACCGTGACTTAAAAATGAATGGGCTTTTACTTTAAGTTCAACTTACGACAACTAATCCCACGGATCGTGAGAATTATGACGATTGTGATAGTTTGTTATAAATTCATAATATTAGAAATTCATAGCATGCAGCAGTTACACAAGAGCCTATATATCTTACCAAGTAGGCGGAGTTTAACATGTAGACATCTACTGTGCATGACCACGGGCCTGCCAACCTGTAGTACATACGAATAACTCTTTGTCTGGCTAACTGAATATGCACTAATTGTTACATGTACTCAATAACTGATAACAGTGTTTCAAACTATTGCTTTTAGTATTCGTGACGCAAAACTTCATTATATTGGCCCAGATTCAGTTTGTGATGGGTGTATTTGAGTTTTCCTGCTTTGCTCTGTTCACGTGACCGATGATTGACAGCCGCGAGGGACCGATAGCGAGTTCTTTCACGTGACCGATGATTGACAGCCGCGAGTGAACGGTAGCGAGTTCTTTCAGGGCATGAGCTGTTGCCGCAAACCGAACTAAATGCTATCTATATTTTTGGCGATGGAATAGTAATATTGACACTGCGCATATGAAATGTTTGCGTGCGAGTGCGTGCGTTTGTGTGCGTGCGTGCGTATGTTTGTGTGTGTGTGTGTGTGTGTGCGTGTGCGTGTGTGTGTGCGTGTGCGTGTGCGTGTGCGTGTGCGTGTGCGTGTGCGTGTGCGTGTGCGTGTGCGTGTGCGTGTGCGTGTGCGTGTGCGTGTGCGTGTGCGTGTGCGTGTGTGTGTGTATGCTTGTATAGATGGATGTATGATGCATGTGTACGTGCATGTTTATATTACGGTAGCGCGGTACCCAGTCCTTAGGACAGGTACTAGATGCACGGAAGCGCTTTCCACTCCACCCCTTGCCAGACCTGTTCAATCCAACGCCATCTCGACTTGTATGGGAACCATTCGGCCATGCTGCAATAACTGCGCGAAGACTCTTCATTCACATATCCACCACTGTCTGTAGCAAGGTACTCATTCACAGCTGAGTGAACTGTAGCAACGAGATCGATTGAAGGTGGTAATGTTATCAATGTCCCTGAGGCTGACTGGTAGACTACTACACACGTGTGCTGCTAGTTGTTTGGCAAAGGTTCTTTCGCCGCAGGTGCCTGTCTGTGCGCGGCACGGTCAACTACAGGGAATACTGTTGCCACATCATTCTCTGTCAAAGATGTGTTAGTACCAGGATAACCCAAGGCTGCCACCTTCTGCGGGTGACGGTCGGAACAAGTTTGTGTTTCGGCGGCCTGAAGTTTGAAAGCTTTATTTCCACGAGCCATTTCTTTAGCAAAGTTGGTTGCGTAGGGAACTTATACGAACTACATATTACTCTATTCTTACTAACGTTTGCATTAAAAAGGAGAACATTAATTAACTAAGTTATATTTAACGACTTTGATTTAATCCTATGATATGACAAACCCTGCTTGTTTCTTTGACTTATATAATACTAACATTACCACCATTTTAATTAGGAAATTAAGCTGTAGAAATTGTAACTTAACATGTGCACATCATAAGTGCAGCCAGTATAATTAAATGGTACGGTAAAAAAATAGTAATTCATGATAATAAATTAGGTTTGTTTTCAAACACAATACATGCAATAATGATATTCGTAATAAAGCAATAAAGCGATGTTCACATTACATTTACATTGTCACGGTCTTACAATGTAGTTTACCACAACAAATAGATACATTTTATGACCGCATAGCAGCATTTGTACGTCTATGTTCCAGTCCTGTTCAGCGCCATCAAAACAAATTAAAACATTCGTAGTTCGATATCGTAACAAGTTAATCCCCTTGTGAGTGTAACGAATCCGCATGGAGGGAGTGTTAAATTATGCTACCTAGCATAACAGTACGCAACGAGATAATTCGGCATTTGTGAATCAAAGTTTGTAGTTTGATAACGTTTCTTACCAATGCCATTGCGAGAGTGACGATGACAGTTTTGGTTAACACAACGCAGTAGACGACGGCCGGCAGACCACACATGTCTCACCTCTGCCATTATTCAAGCGCGGGCCGCCAGCAAGCGCGGGCCACCGAGACTTAGAAGCACAGGTCTAGCTTAATGTGGATTTGACGAATTTTTATATTTTGGTCTTTCACGGGGGGGTGGGGGAGGCGGGGGGCGGGGGGCGGGGAGGGGGCGTCCCTCGGGAACTTAGCGGTCGATTCGATGCGCGCGCTCAATTTCATGAGCCTCCTGGGTGTCATTTTCATTTTGTCATCATGATGCAGATCAGTTCATTTTCAATCTCCGCAGCCCCCACCGCCTCTGACATTCATTCAAACCTAAGGTTAGGTCTACGACTGTATTGTTCTAGTTAATCATTGGCAGATTTCGCTGAGTCGACTCTTTTTTTAGTTATTCGATCGTATTTTCTTTATATGACTTGTTTAAACTGTTCAACTTGTGTAGTTAGTGAATCAAGTTTATCGGGAATTTCCTGCGGAAAAAGCGCTTTTCGTAGTGTTTTGATAATACAATATCTCCGTGAATGTGGCCAGTTGACATGTTGACCTTTGTATGTTCCGGCCCAACATAGGTGCGGCTTTTCGTTCACGTGTACACAAGACTAGTGCTAATATGTTGTCTGTGAGAACTCACCCGAGCAGCAACACATATGTCTTTGCAACAGCTCATGACTGTCTAATGATCCTTATGTTGATTTAGTCATGTCATCGCACTCTCTACTTCTTTATGTTGATTTAGTCATGTCATCGCATTCTCTACTTCTTTATGTTGATTTAGTCATGCATCGCACTCTCTACTTATTTATGTTGATTTAGTCATGTCATCGCATTCTCTACTTCTAGGTAAAACAGACCTCGCTCAAAGAGAGAATATGTAACGGCCAATTTCGTTTTGAAATCATGTATTCCCTCTGTCGAAACGAAGCAGGTCAGCACACGTTGACCATATCGAATCATCCTACCGACGGTGGCCGAAACGTGGAGTAAATGCTTCTTAATATTTGTGATTAGAAGAAAATCGTTACTTCACTATTCCCTACCAACTTGACGAACATGTTCACGAATACGGGTCAACAGTGCGGCACATAAGTTCTGACATCTCACATCTTTCTGTTCAATTCTGATCTATTCAGCCTATATCAATCCATTGGATTGATGAGGGCCTCTTCATCAATCTTCCAGGTCAGTCTCTCTTCGGCCAGTAGTTTCTACTTGATGCTTGTTTAATAATAATAATATTCAACAACTCCTATCATGTCTAAATCCACAGAAATCCGATCACGTAGCTGCATCAAAATGAAGTGGTTCGGCTTCTCTTTAGTGGTATCAACAAAAGCAAAATCTAAAGTCAACAAACACAAAATCAAAGACGTTAGACCAATTAACTACTTAAAATCCTCTGAAGTTCGCGACATATCGGCGTGAGAAGTCCAGGGGAACGTGAAGCTTAGGTCAGGCTGACCATGCCGCGCACAGAACGAACCTTTTGCAAAAAAAACAAAACAGCAGCACACGGGTGTAGCAATCTACCAGCCGGCCTCATAGACATTGAAAACGCTACCACATTCAATCTACCAGCCAGCCTCATAGACATTTATATCACTACCACCTTCAATCGATCTCGTTGCCATAGTTCACTCAGCTGTGAATGAGTACCTTGCTACAGACAGTGGTGGATATGTGAACGTCTTCGCACAGTAATTGCAGCATGGCTGAATGCTTCCCAAACAAGTCGAGATGGCGTTGGATTGAACAGGTCTGCCAATGGGTGAATTGTAAAGCGCTTCCATGCATCTACCTGTCCCAATGACTGGGTACCGTTTTACCGTAATACAAAACATGCACGTACACATACACACGAACAACCATACATACAAGCATACATGCGCACACGCACGCACGCACTCGCTCGGAAGCATTTCATATGCGCAGTGTTAAGATTACATCGGCCCAGCCACCGTATTCCGTCGCCAAGGAGACGCGGTTTGCGGTAAGAGCGCGTGCCATGAAAAAACACGCTACCGTTCACGTGACCGATGATTGACTGCCGAGAGTGAACGCAATTTGGCGCCCCCCCCCCCACCCGACACATATTTTATACGTCTCCTCTCAGAGCCAACTGAACCGGTCATACTACCGTGCAGTTTGAGAATTACTTGCATGTATATATTAAACTGTACTTGACGTTTACCCTATTGGAAATAATTAAGGAAACGAAAAGTAAAGTTCAAATTTTTATTTGATATGAACTGTGAATTGTTCATGGTAAAATCAATATTGAATCACAACTAAGCAATTATTGAACGCATTTACAAGCACAAATAACTATGCGCACCGCTTTTCTCGCTTTGATTGCTGCAAACTGATCAGTAACTTGATCTAAGTTTACCTTTCTCTGTTGAGGTCAAGTCAGTGAGGCAGTCTTATCACATAGACGCTAAGGATTAACTTCAACTTACTGAACGAACGTTCACAGCTAGCAACTGACACCTGTATCGTCATCAGAATGTGTAGAGCGACGTGCAGATTGGGAAATATATCTTCATCGTATGAAACGATGAACGAAAGCAGCTACAGCGGAGTGTTCCGCTCAATGTTGTGGTGTGTCTTAGAGGGACATTCTGCAATCGCAGATCTCTACTTAGAATTCAGTTCCATCGAAACCGGAGTGACAGACCGTACCAGGGTCCTCACAGTATTGACGGACAGTGGCATCAGTCGAACCCTGGTGCTCAACGTCCATGAGATGTACTGTGTCCTGTAGAGAGCCAAACTGGGCATTCAGTTCTTTGAGACAAGTGAACCTCTTAACCATTTCCTGCTGGAGTCGGTCCACAGTGATTTTCATGACACGCATGATTTCCTGTTCGGCCGAGAGACTTTCGTCTAGTTCCAATCCTCCAGACATTCTGGTTCATCGTCGTCCCCTTCTCTCAACTTGTTCTCTACTTTGCATAAATCAATCGTTGCCGATTTTTAATATGTTATCCGCTTGATGGGTAAATTGACCGCCGATTTGGCGCCCCCGACTCGGCGCCCTGGTGAGGGTGACCCCTGCCACCGGGTCACTACGCCACTGGTGAGAATGAGATAACTAATGTTTTATCAAAATTATTAATAATTTAAAAAAATTATTAATATGAACTAATATCACATATGTATAAGTGTGGTACATATATTTTGTATATATATATATATATATATATATATATATATATATATATATATATATATATATATATATATATATATATATATATATATATATATATATATATATATATATATATATATATATATATATATATATAATTATTAATATGAACTAATATCACATATGTATAAGTGTGGTACATATCACTCCTAATTCAGCATATGTTATATCTATGTTGGCCCATGATTCAGTTATACCAATTATGTGAGGGTCAATATCTTCTACCATAATGTTTAATTCGTTTTTCTTATTTACTATGCTCCTTGCATTTAAACATACGCATCTATAACCTTTTTCAGAGATGTTTTTCGGATGATTTGATATTGGTTTATCTGTGCTAGTGGCCTCTTGTTCTGCTTGAGACACCTCTAGGTAACCCCCCTGCACTTCTAGTTTAAAGAATGTTTACTTCCAAAAATATGTGTCATTGTACCCAAGTCGCTATCTACTGCTGCTGAAAGTTTGTCCGCGAATACTGCCGCCCCCTTTCCACTTAAATGAAGCCCATCCTTCATGTACATATCAGCCCTCCCAACAAAACTTCCCCATAAATCCACAAATCCAACTTCCTCTTCCCTACACAGCCTCTGGACTAACATGTTAATTGCCATCCCCCGACAATTTCGATATTTGTGACCCCTCCTGCCCATTACAGGTAAAATCCCTGACAGTATTACCTGCTCAACCCGAGTCTATTTTAGTGTTCTGACCAACTGCCTATATTTCCTAACTATGGCAGTTGTATCCTCCCTCTCTACGTTATTTGTCCCTACGTGTACTAAAACAGATCCACCCTTACCCGAGCCTACGATGTTTTTTACCCTCTCAGTTATCGCCTCTATTTTGGCTCCAGGCAAGCAGACCACCACATCATCTCCCTTGTTTAAGACTCTGTCGGTCTTCCTTCCGTGCTGAATGGAGGGTGCAGCCCGAGACTAGGCTCTCACTGGAGAACCACTGAACAAAGCGGCCTTCGTCTGAGATATTCGAGTCAGCAACTGGGCAGTCGCCACTCGTTTTGCGTTTTCTAAATTTTCACGCGTTTCTACAAACTCGCCGTTTCCTCCATTCTCGCGTTCGTACTAGTGATGTGATGACGTGAATGTGATGACGTGACTATGAAAAAGGTAAGTAAAGGTAAGTTCTCATATAGCGCGGAATCCAGTCCCTAGGACTGCTCAAAGCGCTTTACACTTCACCCCCTGGCAGACCTGTTCATTCCAAGGCCATTTCAACTTCTCTGGGAAGCATTCAGCCACGCTGCAATTACTGCGCGAAGACTATTCGTTCACATATCCACTGTCTGTATTGCCAGGTTTATACACCTGAGTGAACTGTGGCAACGTGGGGTGATCAAACTTGCTAAAGGTTCGAAGCGACCGCAGTGGGATTTTAAACATTCTAACCGGCATGCCATCGCGCCCCATGATGACGGGAATATGTTGAAAGTTGTGTATTTGGCTTTGTGTTCAGATGTGTGAGACCATGTTTTGTGGTGTGGTTGGATTGTTTTTGGAATAAAAGGTGTCTTTATATGTCTTCAAATGGTATTGCAATTCATCAGATGGGAAACTTCTTGGCATATGGCCCCTAGACCCTTGCTAGGAAATGGTTGATTCTCTATATGGTCTCCATGATTGTATGCACTGAATACAATAAGTTGACACTATAAACATTTCAATGAAGCATCAAAAACTCAACGACGCGTTGCCCCATCTGCCGGAAACACGACAGTTGCTAATGTAGTGTAGATACGACCCGAAAGAGGCGTTAAAGTTACGAGCGTATAATTGTATTTATTGTACAATTCTACTTTATTGATTAAAGTGGTTGCACGTCCGATCCTCATGTCCGTCAAATAGGTCCCCTGTTACACCTTGCAAAGTTTCGTCCGGATTGGCCCACAATGCCGTCCAAGCCAAATGCCCATATGACAAGTGGAAAAGGAAGCCATTGGCTTATCGAGAGTCGTTGACCGCTGACACAGTTGGCGTAGTTGTTGGCTTGTGCACGTGATCGCCATGGCGACGGTTACATTACATTAACGATAGCGCGGCAAATAATACACTAGCGGTGTCTCTTTAAATGACTAAAATCCAACTAAACGCAAAGGTCCAGGCTATAACTTTTCCTTCACTCTAGTCCACATACCTTCACAGTCACACGAGATGTAAAATGTAAGTATATTATTGCTTAAAAACGTTAAATAATGCCAATAATAGAGCTGCACAATTACCCTGTGGCAGCTCAAGTGCACATATACCACGTGATATGTCCAAGTCATTGATAAATATATAAAGAATAAAGCAATCAAGAAGGCCATGGAAAACCATATCCCCAGATGCACGGTTCGAACATAGACAGAGGAGCAAGCGCGGTAAAACGAAGCGCGTTACCTTGCACTCAACAATAAACTCAGAACCTGGAGGAAATCAAAGGCCAACAAGACATCAGAGAGTCTGGACTGATGGACCGCGTCTCCGACTTCAAAAATGTTTAGGCGCAGTCTGATATTCAGAAAAACAGTTTGGATTCAGAGCTGACCACTCAACAAGCCATGCTTTAACATACATTATAGGACATCATTCGATATAGTGTGGCATGAACGCTTGACGGTCAATCTGAAGTCCGTAGGGATACAGAGGAAGCTGCTATTCTGGCTACATGGCTACCTGAAGGACATAGTTATGGAAGTTGTCAACAGTGAAATATGCTCTGATGCCAATTCCGTCAATGTAGGGGTATCCCAGGTATTCATTGTAGGGCATATCTTTTTCTTTATATTCATCGATGATATGCGAGACAAAATATAGAATATTGTCGTTCTTTATGTCTATGATGCATAATTATTTAGAACAATCAATGATATAAGCAACTTCGGGCAGCTGTGACATGATCATATGACGAATATCTGCTGCATATTCAAACGTGAGCAGATAATTGGAATGTGATATTTGTCGCAGTCAATTGCAAAAGCCTAACTGTATCAAAACTGGCAGGCGCAGATACCACCCACCCAGTCACGTACAGTTACGAACACTATCTTGTCAGAAGTGGAATAAGTGGATATATTGGGCATTGCTGTCCGGGTAGAATTGCCCTGGACACACTTAGTAGACAAGATGGCAATGGAAACAGGACAGCGGCTTGACCTCCTAAAACAGTTCCACCATACATTTTACCATTAGCACAAAGAAAACAATTGGTGCGCTCAACATCGGATGTAACATAGATATGCACAGCACCCAGAAGTCCAGGGTGAGGCTGGCACCGATACCTGTCGTTGATTTTTTTCCTTCTTCTTCGTCACTGATCCCGTTTCACCGCCGTCTCCCCTCCACGTATCCCTCGTTCTCGTTCCCCACACACCTCCCGCTCTTGCGAAATCTCTCTTCACGCAGTCCTCCCATCTCGGTGTCGGTCTTCCTCTTCTCCTTCCACCCTCCACTCTAAGTGCATCCGCTCTCTCCGTCAACCGTTCTCCTTCCATTCTTTCCACTTCCTCTCTCTTCGTAAACCTCTCAGTTTCTCTTGTTGTTTTCCCGTCGTCGCCACGGTCTATAGGCTGTATAGGTAGACTTGTGGTACGCATAAGCTAAACACCTTTATTTTCTCTCTCTCTCTATATATTTATATATATATAATTATATATATATATATATATATATATATATATATATATATATATATATATATATATATATATATATATATATATATATATATATATATAATTATATATATAATTATATATATATATATATATATATATATATAAATATATATATATATATATATATATATATATATATATATATATATATATATATATATATATATATATATATATATATATATATATAACTTTCTCTTTGGTTCAGTTTCTTCCCTTCCGATCTTATATCTAGATCACATAAACATCATAAAAAAACATTCACATAGATTTCTTCATAATATTCCCAATTTTTAAATAGCTTCCTCCCCATGACCGACAAAAGGACCCTTTGGTTTTTATTTGTTAATTTTTCACCAGACGGTTGCACACACATTTCTGCATACGTTGTTTAGCCCTCGAAAGGAATTTCGACTGCATCCAAAATAGGCATAACTTAATAATATGTTAATTTGTTAACTTTTAAAGCGAAATTTAAACAACATAATTTTTATATTTTAAATATCGTAGCTATTCCGTTTTTGAAGGCATTATTAACAGTATGACCCTATGACTCGTTGATATATCATTGGTATTGTTACGAAGTTGTAATGTTGAAGAAGGTTGCATAAAACGTTCTGTGCAGTTTAAATTAAAACAACTTTCATCAAGCAGTTGTGAAGGGAAACACGTTGTGCAGTAGCTATTGTTAAGGTGGGAAATCATCACAGTGAATTCAACAATAATCACATAATTAACAATACCATCAGAATATAATAGAACAACGTCTACAACAGGCAATTATCAAAGTGAGATAAATTGCTCTTCTCAATTTTAGCCTAATTTCGCGAAAAAGCTAACCTATGTAGTATATTCTACCCAATGCTGACCCGTTTGTCAAAAGTAATAGTTATTTTTTATGAAATAGTTGGACACACGAACTGGCCCCAATCGAAGTTCGGCAAAAAAGAACAAGTACGACTCTGCCTCTATATGAGACTATTGACACAAGTCTACCTATACAGCCTATAGACCGTGGCGACGACGGGAAAACAACAAGAGAAACTGAGAGGTTTACGAAGAGAGAGGAAGTGGAAAGAATGGAAGGAGAACGGTTGACGGAGAGAGCGGATGCACTTAGAGTGGAGGGTGGAAGGAGAAGAGGAAGACCGACACCGAGATGGGAGGACTGCGTGAAGAGAGATTTCGCAAGAGCGGGAGGTGTGTGGGGAACGAGAACGAGGGATACGTGGAGGGGAGACGGCGGTGAAACGGGATCAGTGACGAAGAAGAAGGAAAAAAATCAACGACAGGTATCGGTGCCAGCCTCACCCTGGACTTCTGGGTGCTGTGCATATCTATGTTACATCCGATGTTGAGCGCACCAATTGTTTTCGTTGTGCTAATGGTAAAATGTATGGTGGAACTGTTTTAGGAGGTCAAGCCGCTTTCCTGTTTCCATTGCCATCTTGTCTACTAAGTGTGTCCAGGGCAATTCTACCCGGACAGCAATGCCCAATATATCCACTTATTCCACTTCTGACAAGGTAGTGTTCGTAACTGTACGTGACTGGGTGGGTGGTATCTGCGCCTGCCAGTTTTGATACAGTTAGGCTTTTGCAATTGACTGCGACAAATATCACATTCCAATTATCTGCTCACGTTTGAATATGCAGCAGATATTCGTCATATGATCATGTCACAGCTGCCCGAAGTTGCTTATATCATTGATTGTTCTAAATAATTATGCATCATAGACATAAAGAACGACAATATTCTATATTTTGTCTCGCATATCATCGATGAATATAAAGAAAAAGATATGCCCTACAATGGATACCTGGGATACCCCTGCATTGACGGAATTGGCATCAGAGCATATTTCACTGTTGACAACTTCCATAACTATGTCCTTCAGGTAGCCATGTAGCCAGAATAGCAGCTTCCTCTGTATCCCTACGGACTTCAGATTGACCGTCAAGCGTTCATGCCACACTATATCGAATGATGTCCTATAATGTATGTTAAAGCATGGCTTGTTGAGTGGTCAGCTCTGAATCCAAACTGTTTTTCTGAATATCAGACTGCGCCTAAACATTTTTGAAGTCGGAGACGCGGTCCATCAGTCCAGACTCTCTGATGTCTTGTTGGCCTTTCATTTCCTCCAGGTTCTGAGTTTATTGTTGAGTGCAAGGTAACGCGCTTCGTTTTACCGCGTTTGCACCTCTGTCTATGTTCGAACCGTGCATCTGGGGATATGGTTTTCCATGGCCTTCTTGATTGCTTTATTCTTTATATATTTATCAATGACTTGGACATATCACGTGGTATATGTGCACTTGAGCTGCCACAGGGTAATTGTGCAGCTCTATTATTGGCATTATTTAACGTTTTTAAGCAATACTATACTTACATTTTACATCTCGTGTGACTGTGAAGGTATGTGGACTAGAGTGAAGGAAAAGTTATAGCCTGGACCTTTGCGTTTAGTTGGATTTTAGTCATTTAAAGAGACACCGCTAGTGTATTATTTGCCGCGCTATCGTTAATGTAATGTAACCGTCGCCATGGCGATCACGTGCACAAGCCAACAACTACGCCAACTGTGTCAGCGGTCAACGACTCTCGATAAGCCAATGGCTTCCTTTTCCACTTGCCATATGGGCATTTGGCTTGGACGGCAAATATTGTTAAATCTTGTTAAATCTATGTTGCATTGTGGGCCAATCCGGACGAAACTTTGCAAGGTGTAACAGGGGACCTATTTGACGGACATGAGGATCGGACGTGCAACCACTTTAATCAATAAAGTAGAATTGTACAATAAATACAATTGTACGCTCGTAACTTTAACGCCTCTTTCGGGTCGTATCTACACTACATTAGCAACTGTCGTGTTTCCGGCAGATGGGGCAACGCGTCGTTGAGTTTTTGATGCTTCATTGAAATGTTTATAGTGTCAACTTATTGTATTCAGTGCATACAATCATGGAGACCATATAGAGAATCAACAATTTCCTAGCAAGGGTCTAGGGGCCATATGCCAAGAAGTTTCCCATCTGATGAATTGCAATACCATTTGAAGACATATAAAGACACCTTTTATTCCAAAAACAATCCAACCACACCACAAAACATGGTCTCACACATCTGAACACAAAGCCAAATACACAACTTTCAACATATTCCCGTCATCATGGGGCGCGATGGCATGCCGGTTAGAATGTTTAAAATCCCACTGCGGTCGCTTCGAACCTTTAGCAAGTTTGATCACCCCACGTTGCCACAGTTCACTCAGGTGTATAAACCTGGCAATACAGACAGTGGATATGTGAACGAATAGTCTTCGCGCAGTAATTGCAGCGTGGCTGAATGCTTCCCAGAGAAGTTGAAATGGCCTTGGAATGAACAGGTCTGCCAGGGGGTGAAGTGTAAAGCGCTTTGAGCAGTCCTAGGGACTGGATTCCGCGCTATATAAGAACTTACCTTTACTTACCTTTTTCATAGTCACGTCATCACATTCACGTCATCACATCACTAGTACGAACGCGAGAATGGAGGAAACGGCGAGTTTGTAGAAACGCGTGAAAATTTAGAAAACGCAAAACGAGTGGCGACTGCCCAGTTGCTGACTCGAATATCTCAGACGAAGGCCGCTTTGTTCAGTGGTTCTCCAGTGAGTTGGTGGGTTGTTTATTTGTGCGGTTAACCGCAATGTAATGGCCAATTACTTCTATCGAGAGTGCCGGATTATCAACGTGGGGGGCTGGTAAAAACTATTTGTTGGGCACTTAAGGAGTGCGTCAAATAGGAAGATCGAGATGAGAGATATTGACTGTGGAGGTAGCGGTTATTCAACAATGTTTGAGCATAAGCATTGACACACGCACATGCACCACACCACACCACACCACACACCATACACCACACACCTCATGCCACACACCACACATCACACCACACACCACACACACCACACCACACCACACCACACCACACCACACCACACCACACCACACCACACCACACACACCACACACACCACACACAAAAAGAACCTACAACGTGCGATGACACACAAAAATACAGCGTGAAATGACAAGCAAGAATTACAGCACACAGTGACAGACTAGACAATAACACAAGAAAGTACACCGTAACACAGAGACCGTGACACAGAGACCGTAACAAAGAGACCGTGACACAGAGACCGTGCCACAGAGACCGTAACACAGATACCGTAACACAGAGACCGTGACACATAGACCGTAACACAGAAACCGTAACAAAGAGACCGTAACATAGAGACCGTGACACAGAGACCGTGACACAGAGACCGTGACACAGAGACCGTAACACAGAGACCGTAACACAGAGACCGTAACACAGAGACCGTAACACAGAGACCGTGACACAGAGACCGTGACACAGAGACCGTGACACAGAGACCGTAACACAGAGACCGCCCAGGTTCTCCAGAACAGACAAAGAGTGCATCAATTTAAAAAAAAAATAGTTACCAATGGTCCTAGATATATGATCATAGCATAACGTAGCATAACAATGTGGCTTGTCTGCCAGACGGAACAGCCTAGTCTCGGGCTGCACCCTCCATTCAGCACGGAATTGATGGGGTTCGGCGACAAAGTTCATAAATTTGATATCATAAACAGGGACTTGTCATCATCGTTAGGAAGACCGACAGAGTCTTAAACAAGGGAGATGATGTGGTGGTCTGTTTGCCTGGAGCCAAAATAGAGGCGATAACTGAGAGGGTAAAAAACATCGTAGGCTCGTGTAAGGGTGGATCTGTTTTAGTACACGTAGGGACAAATAACGTAGAGAGGGAGGGTACAACTGCCATAGTTAGGAAATATAGGCAGTTGGTCAGAACACTAAAACAGACGCGGGTTGAGCAGGTAATACTGTCAGGGATTTTACCTGTAATGGGCAGGAGGGGTCACAAATATCGAAATTGTCGGGGGATGGCAATTAACATGTTAGTCCAGAGGCTGTGTAGGGAAGAGGAAGTTGGATTTGTGGATTTATGGGGAAGTTTTGTTGGGAGGGCTGATATGTACATGAAGGATGGGCTTCATTTAAGTGGAAAGGGGGCGGCAGTATTCGCGGACAAACTTTCAGCAGCAGTAGATAGCGACTTGGGTACAATGACAAATATTTTTGGAAGTAAACATTCTTTAAACTAGAAGTGCAGGGGGGTTACCTAGAGGTGTCTCAAGCAGAACAAGAGGCCACTAGCACAGATAAACCAATATCAAATCATCCGAAAAACATCTCTGAAAAAGGTTATAGATGCGTATGTTTAAATGCAAGGAGCATAGTAAATAAGAAAAACGAATTAAACATTATGGTAGAAGATATTGACCCTCACATAATTGGTATAACTGAATCATGGGCCAACATAGATATAACAGATGCTGAATTAGGACTGACAGGATACGTAATGTTTAGGAAAGATCGAATAGGAAGAAGGGGCGGGGGAGTTATTTTATATGTTAAAGAATCTATTCAGGCTTACGAAATAAAACTAGAAAGGGAAGCAGATTGCGATGAAGCTGTTTGGTGCAAAATTGTTTCAGGAAATTCAAAATTAACTATTGGATTAGTTTACCGAAGTCCAAACATAAACGAAGAGGACAACACAAAAATAAAAAACGCTATAAAGGAAGTTAGTAAAGGGGAATGTATCATAATGGGAGATTTTAACCATGGACACATACATTGGAATGCTCTAGAGAGCACAGGGATTGAGGATCAACAATTTCTATGTTTAATCCAGGATTGCTTTCTTACTCAGCACGTACTAGAACCAACCAGGGGAGAAAATGTATTAGATATAGTTTTGTCATCACAAAAAGAATTAGTGGACAATGTAAAAATATTTGAACCATTGGGTAATAGTGACCATAATCAAATACATTTTGACATCAATGTAAAATCAGAAAGTAAAAATAAGAAAACGTACAAGAGAAACTTCCACAAAGGTAACTACAAAGATATGAGAAAATACTTAGCAAAGCTAGATTGGAAGATTTTAACCATGGACACATACAATGGAATGCTCACACTTTTGTTGCAACTGTTATGGATGTATAATTATGAAATTTATATGAAATACGACATAATGGGGTTTAGGCTACTGGCATGCATTAGACAGGTTTCCACCCGCAACTCGTTTTAAATTGGTGTAGCTATTGGTTTGATGAAAATATAAGTAGATTTAAGTTGTTCAATAAATTAACTACGTTCCACCAGTTCAGTGAATCGAATGTTAAGGTTATGGTAAAGATAACGTGTTAGTTGCATTTTCGTTACGAAATAATAGTAATAACAATACTACTACTACTAATAATAATAATAATAACAACAACAACAATGATAAAAATAATAATTACAATAATAATAATAATAATAACAATAACTACAATAATAATAATAATATTCATATAGCGCCCAGTCAATCGTGATTGCTCTCAGTCACTCTACATTCATGTAATCAAAACTTATATTTATATTACAAACAATGCTAACATATTATAAAATAGAGGCTATTAATATATATATATATATATATATATATATATATATATATATATATATATATATATATATATATTCGTACCATAAATATTGTTTAATAATAATAATAATAAATGAAATGAAAACGAATGTATATGTATGTATGTATGTATGTATGTATGTATGTATGTATATATATATATATATATATATATATATATATATATATATATATATATATATATATATATATATATATATATATATATATATATATATATATATATATTCATATGTATGAATGTAATAATAAAATATTAAACATAAATGCATATACAAATGTTCATATAATCATATCATAATATATATCGTAAACATATAAGTGTCTAACAATGTTCTAAACTGCGGAACAAATAAATTGTAGTTGCTGGATTAGCATTACTCGGCCGAGAACAAAATAGCTAATGACAGGAATCCTTGTAACACGGCCTGCATGACAAAGGTAAATATCGTCTTGGTTCAGTTAGAGTAATGCGACTGGTTCAATCGGATAATTGCTCGGATAATAAGATGTATCGTATTGTAATTTCAGTGTGGGTCTGTCCTCTGTAACATTGCACCTGGCTATGTGAAAGAAGATAACTCCTGAATGTAATGAACTATCATTTATTGAACGACATACGGTGCGATCTACTGTTAAGAGAGCGAGAGACACGCACACGCACACGCACACACATGTGACTGAATATATAATTGTTTGTTGTATCCAAACGGATTACTTGACGTCGTTTAATGTAATAGCACAGTGCGTCAAGCGACATACCCATTATGAACGAACACACGTGTCACGTCTCTGGAAGACCACAGCGTACAACACAATGAGTTTGTCAGACAGCGAGGTAGCGTTCATAGTCTTCATATCCACGTTTATCATTCTTAGTTTCCTCAGCAACGTGTGCGTTGTAGTCGTCATGATGAAGATCAAGACGATGCGAACGGTGACGAATATGTTTCTCACGAACCTTGCCATCAGCGACATGATACTCGTCTCTGTTATTCTGCCGCTACAGGTGTTCGACATATCACACACGGACGAATATGACGAATGTAAGTTGCATGTTGCGTGTCCAGTGTTATTGTGTAGAGTCAAAACCTCGTGAAAATAAAAGCCCCAAAAAACATATCCGAAACAGTTATGGAGTTAGTTAAACGGTTTCACACTGAAATCGATATAGATTATTAAACCGGCCCAAAGGTAATACTGTAACAGCAACTATATATACAAATACCTAAATGCAAGTTCATCGTGTCCGTAAATTGAACAATCAGCGAAATTGATTAGATGTCGTTGGCGATGTAGTGCAGACAACTTTTTTGAGAATATTGACTCTTATTTCAAGAAGTTGAACAACCTTTAGTGACATGTTGGTTCTTATATGCGTTAGGCGCCATAATTTTTGACTTCCCTTTTCTTTTATATCTGTCATCAAACCGTTCTAGAAGTTAAGAAAAGCGAACAGCTTTTATGTTGTCGATCAAGACCGGCCACATTTTCATTTTGCTCATTGTTTAAACTTTGATCTGTATTTAAACCAGCATTATTCTGGTATACAACCTCTTTATGTAAATACTCTAGCACAGCCACCGTGTGGCGAAGTAAGGACACTAGGCAGACAGTGGTCCCGTGTGAATGTACCAGAGATCTAGGATAATGAAACCTCTGATTAAAAAACCCGGTTAGGTGGGGATCGATATTCATTGCAGACAACTTTTATAGGATAAGGAAACATCCGAGTACTTACCCCACTGTAGGTCAGCCACGGCAGCGCTGCAGTGGCAATGACATCCCAAAATACATGCATGGCACCAATATAGAATGTCGGTAGAACGATTTCTTGGTAAATCGCCAAGGAGCTTAACATTCGCAGGAAAATACAAACTGGGGCGAATGTGTGGAAGAAATTGGACGGCTGCTGGGAGAAATACATATATCTCAGAATCAAATAGGTGTTTTACTCAGGCGTAATCCCAGTCTAACTATTTGGTCCAGATATTATGGCAATGACTTAAACACTACATGAGAAAGTCGAAGTTTGTGAAAATAACGTGATGAGAAGAACTTAAAAAAGAGTAGACAAATGATGAATGGAGGAGCTGAGGGAGGAGGTTGGTGTGGAAGAGAGTTTCAGGAGGAAGCTGGTGAGGAGTCGGTAAAAGTGGGCTGGACACGTAGAAATGTGGAAAGAGTGGAAGGGGACGGTTGACGAAGAATGCGGGTACGCTCATAACGGAAGTTAGAACGAGATTAGGAAGACTGAGACTGAGATGGGAAGTCTTCGTGAAGGGAGATTTGCCGGGAGTGGGAGGGGAGGGGAGAAGGAGAGCGAAGGATGGGGGAGTGGAGAAGGAGAGCGAAGGATGGGGGAGTGGAGAAGGAGAGCGAAGGATAGGGGAGTGGAGAAGGAGAGCGAAGGATGGGGGAGTGGAGAAGGAGAGCGAAGGATGGGGGAGTGGAGAAGGAGAGCGAAGGATTGGGGAGTGGAGAAGGAGAGCGAAGGATGGGGGAGTGGAGAAGGAGAGCGAAGGATGGGGGAGTGGAGAAGGAGAGCGAAGGATGGGGGAGTGGAGAAGGAGAGCGAAGGATGGGGGAGTGGAGAAGGAGAGCGAAGGATGGGGGAGTGGAGAAGGAGAGCGAAGGATGGGGGAGTGGAGAAGGAGAGCGAAGGATGGGGGAGTGGAGAAGGAGAGCGAAGGATGGGGGAGTGGAGAAGGAGAGCGAAGGATGGGGGAGTGGAGACGACAGTGAAACGGACGGAAGAAGAAGGAAACATAAATCGGCGACCAGTGTCGGTGCTAGACTCTCCCGGACTTCAGGGATAAAGGAAAGCAACACATATTAATGAGATTAGTTAATGTGCCGATGTAATATGTGTGGGTACATTAAATGTATGTGTTATTAATCTAAGTTGATAATGATCTAGGCTAATAATATCGATTGTATAACTAAGTATATTGATCACGGCCGTCGAAACCTGATTAGAAGTTGAAATATAATATCATATCGCCATATATCATATAGTCTTGTGAACTGCATACATTTCCGTTAGGATGGGGGATTGGAGAAGGAGAGCGAAGGATGGGGGAGTGGAGAAGGAGAGCGAAGGATGGGGGAGTGAAGAAGGAGAGCGAAGGATAGGGGGATTGGAGAAGGAGAGCGAAGGATGGGGGAGTGGAGAAGGAAAGCGAAGAATGGGGGAGTGGAGAAGGAGAGCGAAGGATGGGGAGTGAAGAAGGAGAGCGAAGGATAGGGGGATTGGAGAAGGAGAGCGAAGGATGGGGGAGTGGAGAAGGAGAGCGAAGGATGGGGGAGTGAAGAAGAAGAGCGAATGATGGGGGAGTGTAGACGACAGTGAAACGGACGGAAGAAGAATGAAACATCAATCAGCGACCAGTGTCGGTGCTAGACTCTCCCGGACTTCAGGGATAAAGGAAAGCAACACATATTAATGAGATTAGTTAATGTGCCGATGTAATATGTGTGGGTACATTAAATGTATGTGTTATTAATCTAAGTTGATAATGATCTAGGCTAATAATATCGATTGTATAACTAAGTATATTGATCACGGCCGTCGAAACCTGATTAGAAGTTGAAATATAATATCATATCGCCATATATCATATAGTCTTGTGAACTGCATACATTTCCGTTAGGATGGGGGATTGGAGAAGGAGAGCGAAGGATGGGGGAGTGGAGAAGGAGAGCGAAGGATGGGGGAGTGAAGAAGGAGAGCGAAGGATGGGGGATTGGAGAAGGAGAGCGAAGGATGGGGGAGTGGAGAAGGAAAGCGAAGAATGGGGGAGTGGAGAAGGAGAGCGAAGGATGGGGAGTGAAGAAGGAGAGCGAAGGATAGGGGGATTGGAGAAGGAGAGCGAAGGATGGGGGAGTGGAGAAGGAGAGCGAAGGATGGGGGAGTGAAGAAGAAGAGCGAATGATGGGGGAGTGTAGACGACAGTGAAACGGACGGAAGAAGAAGGAAACATCAATCAGCGACCAGTGTCGGTGCTAGACTCTCCCGCACTTCAGGGATAAAGGAGAGCAACAACTATTAATGAGATTAGTCACTGTGCCGTCATATAACACCTACGTCCAATTATCCTGTCATCTCTCGGATGTAATATGTACGGGTACATTAAATGTATTGTTATTAATGGTAACTTGATAATGATCTAGGCTAATAATATCGATTTTATAACTAAGTATATTGATCAAGGCCGTGAAAACCTGATTAGAAGTTGAAATATAATATCATATCGCCGGATATCACATAGTCTTGTGAATTGCATACATTTATGTTAGTGAGAGGGCGTACCGGAAACACGCTGGGTGGCGTAAATTCCATCCTCAACTGATTTAGCCTATCTTGAATACAGTTCCTTTGTGTCAAAATATGTAGTTTGGGAATAGTTAAGTAATATCTACAGTAGACTTAATAAAAGTCATACTTTTGTTCAAATCATCGACATAATAGGTTTTTGTCGTTAGATCTAGTAAGGCTCAAAATAGTGAACATTTAAAACGGTATACAATGCAGAGTCAATACCGATCATCGGCGTGACTTCCAAACTCTCGCCGACCACATGACAAAGTTTCCATTTTCATTTCAATAGATGCCTGACAAAGCATCAAATAGTAGTGTGTCTGATGATTTCACATAAACTACATACACAATTACATTAACGAGTTACCATTGGATACAACGGAGGTTTGATTCTTTTCAAAATAGATTTAAAATGAAGCAGGAGAAAATCGATTTCAGGATTGACCTTTTAATATTTAAACAAATTATAATCATTAGTTTGGCCTCTAAGAAATTGGCTGGCCCAATGTGTTCGCATACGTTTTTTTTTACATACTTTAAAACATCGCATTTCCTCTCAATAGCAGGAGAGACTTACATGATTGCGGTTCGAATTGTTCGTAGATACAATTTGTCCGGGGAAATACTACTACTTGCCAAAGCACTATCTCATTCACAACACATGATTACATTAAAACACGCTTAAAATACTGTTAAATGACTTACTTGCCAGCTAGGTCATATATTCATGATTATAACTACCAAAGAAAAAACAGTTCTGGATAAGTCGTGTGCACGCAAACCCTTAACAAGTAGACTGGCATTATATTATTTTAATATTTTCGTGATTGGGAAATAATCTTATAAGTATCAAAAGGTAGAGTACGCACTTCACCACCGGCAGACATGAGCATTTCGACGCCGTCACGACTTTCCTGGGCTGCATTTATTTATTTATCTGTCACGCGTAAACCGTGATTCTCACGGTTTTGAATCATATGTCATATGCACCGGTAATTGATTGTACAACAACTGAGCATCAACCAATTAAATTCACCGTTGGAAAGTTGTGTAAGCACGTGTGGAAGATGAGCTTTATTTAAGTTTTGGAATAAAACGTGTCTTCACAGGAATACAAATGCTCTTGAAAAATTAATTGAAGTTCCTAGGCTGGGGCTTCGCGGATTACGGCCACTGTACGGGAATATGTTTGACGCCTATGTACCCTTCACGGGTTCACAGCTAGGAACACGTTGTTTTGTGATGATTCTACGGGACTATCTTGTTTCATAGGATACCCTTTATATACTTAGAGTTTGCATTTTTATCTGGTTGTTAGGTGTTGTCGGTATTCTATCATAACTCCTTCGACTCTCGGTCTAATGATGGATTTTGTGCGTCCCTGTTCTTTATATCATACTTATCCATTCTGGTTAGTTGTTAATCTTACGTCCCTGTTCATTATATCACACTTATCCATTCTGGTTAGTTGTTAATCTTACTTCCCTGTTCATTATATCACACTTATCCATTCTGGTTAGTTGTTAATCTTACGTCCCTGTTCATTATATCACACTTATCCATTCTGGTTAGTTGTTAATCTTACGTCCCTGTTCATTATATCATACTTATACATTCTGGTTAGTTGTTAATCTTACGTCCCTGTTCATTATATCACACTTATCCATTCTGGTTAGTTGTTAATCTTACGTCCCTGTTCATTATATCACACTTATCCATTCTGGTTAGTTGTTAATCTTACGTCCCTGTTCATTATATCATACTTATCCATTCTGGTTAGTTGTTAATCTTACGTCCCTGTTCATTATATCATACTTATCCATTCTGGTTAGTTGTTAATCTTACGTCCCTGTTCATTATATCATACTTATCCATTCTGGTTAGTTGTTAATCTTACGTCCCTGTTCAATATATCATACTTATCCATTCTGGTTAGTTGTTAATCTTACGTCCATGTTCATTATATCATATTTCTCCATTCTGGTTAGTTGTTAATCTTACGTCCCTGTTCATTATATCACACTTATCTATTCTGGTTAGTTGTTAATCTTACGTCCCTGTTCATTATATCATACTTCTCCATTCTGGTTAGTTGTTAATCTTACGTCCCTCTTCATTATATCATACTTATACATTCTGGATAGTTGTTAATCTTACGTCCCTGTTCAATATATCATACTTATCCATTCTGGTTAGTTGTTAATCTTACGTCCCTGTTTATTATATCACACTTATCCATTCTGGTTAGTTGTTAATCTTACGTCCCTGTTCATTATATCACACTTATCCATTCTGGTTAGTTGTTAATCTTACGTCCCTGTTCATTATATCATACTTATCCAATCTGGTTAGTTGTTAATCTTACGTCCCTGTTCATTATATCATACTTATACACTCTGGTTAGTTGTTAATCTTACGTCCCTGTTCATTATATCACACTTATCTATTCTGGTTAGTTGTTAATCTTACGTCCCTGTTCATTATATCACACTTATCTATTCTGGTTAGTTGTTAATCTTACGTCCCTGTGCATTATATCACACTTATCTATTCTGGTTAGTTGTTAATCTTACGTCCCTGTTCATTATATCACACTTATCTATTCTGGTTAGTTGTTAATCTTACGTCCCTGTTCATTATATCACACTTATCTATTCTGGTTAGTTGTTAATCTTACGTCCCTGTTCATTATATCACACTTATCTATTCTGGTTAGTTGTTAATCTTACGTCCCTGTTCATTATATCACACTTATCTAGTCTGGTTAGTTAATCTTACGTCCCTGTTCATTATATCACACTTATCTATTCTGGTTAGATGTTAATCTTACGTCCCTGTTCATTATATCATACTTATCTATTCTGGTTAGATGTTAATCTTACGTCCCTGTTCATTATATCACACTTATCTATTCTGGTTAGATGTTAATCTTACGTCCCTGTTCATTATATCACACTTATCTATTCTGGTTAGTTGTTAATCTTACGTCCCTGTTCATTATATCACACTTATCTATTCTGGTTAGTTGTTAATCTTACGTCCCTGTTCATTATATCACACTTATCTATTCTGGTTATATGTTAATCTTACGTCCCTGTTCATTATATCACACTTATATATTCTGGTTAGTTGTTAATCTTACTATTATTATTATTATTACTATTATTATTAGTGTGATATTTTTGCCTATTACATTTTAAGAGGTGTTCTTGTTTCGGTTGTTGGGTGGGATGTAATGAAGATGATGGTGGTAGTGAGGTGGTTAGTTGGTATTGTTGTTGTCGTTGTTGTTATTGTTGTCGTCGTTGTTGTCGTTGTTGTTGTTGTTGTTGTCGTTGTTGTTGTCGTTGTTGTTGTCGTTGTTATTGTTGTCGTCGTTGTTGTTGTTGTCGTCGTTGTTGTTGTCGTTGTTGTTGTTGTTGTTGTTGTCATTGTTGTTATCATTGTCGTCGTTGTTGTCCATCTATTGTCATTAGGCACTGTTGTTTACCTGCTGTCACGTAATTACGCTGATACTGGCGGTTTCAGCCGAGATTCATTGCAAGCTCGACAATTGTCTGCCCGTCTTAAGCATCACTTGCTCCATCTACATCATGGTGGCCCTGGCTGAGGAAAGCTACCGGTAGGTGGCGCACATATCTTTTAAGAAATTAATTTTTCGGAGGAAGTGTAAAGATATGATGATTTCATGACATTCAAAATACTCATTTCATGCCTAGTTATGACATCGCATCATTGTAACACAAACATTTCAGAACAAAAGAGCAACACATACCTAAACATTAATTTGTTGTTAAAGTTTTCAATAGAATTTGAGGAAAAACATCCACCTTCTATGCACATGGGCTTGAAATTAATATTTTTTCTTAGGTAATATATATATATATATATATATATTATATATATATATATATTATTATTTATATTATATATATATATATATGTCGATCTCAGGGTCATTCATAAATCTGAAAAAGTTATCAATAAACTTAACTAGTTAAATCAACGTAACTAGTTAAGTTTCGAAATACAAATTAAATTAAATTAAGTTATTTGAAAATATACAATATTAACTTCATTTCACTAATAACTATAACCCTAGTAGACTAATAGCAGCGTGTAAAATGTGAACGTAAACAAATACTGGGAGTTGCTTTGGGGTGAAACAAAAGAACGCGAGCGTCAACATAGTCCTTGTTTCAGGGCAATCGTTTTGGGTCCTACGCATACCATGTACCGCAAGAGGGCGTTGGAGATCATTGGTGGAATATGGACATTGTCATCCCTGGTGGCCACGCCGACATTTGTCGATTATTCCGTCCACCTCGAGCCAATTACGTCAACAGATGTCAGCAACACCACTGCAATGACGTTACATATAACGTTATCAATAGTTTGGGTCAAGTACACATCAACAGTGGCACTCCATATAACGTTATCAATAGCTTGGTGCAAGTACACATCAACAGTGGCACTTCATATAACATTATCTATAGCTTGGTGCAAGTACACATCAACAGTGGCACTCCATATAACGTTATCAATAGTTTGGTGCAAGTACACATCAACAGTTGCACTCCATTCAACACTCAGTGTTGTTTCATTGGAACGGCTCACGCTGGTATGTGTGTGTGTGTGTGTGTGTGTGTGTGTGTGTGTGTGTGTGTGTGTGTGTGTGTGTGCGTGTGTGTGTGTGTGTGTGTGTGTGTGTGTGCGCGTGCGCTTGCGTGTGTGTGTGTGTGTGTGTGTGTGTGCGTGCGCTTGCGTGTGTGTGTGTGTGTGTGTGTGTGTGTGTGTGTGTGTGCGCGTGCGCTTGCGTGTGTGTGTGTGTGTGCGTGTGTGCGTGCGTGTGTGTGTGCGATTGCGTGTGTGTGTGCTTACATGCACGCATACATGCATACATGCACGCGTGCAAGTGTTAATGAACGTTACTCATATCAATCGAAGACATATTTGTTTTGTTCCTGTAGAAACTGACCGGCCAGTCCAGCAGTGCAGAAGCGGCCAGTGGGTTCGTCTTGATTCAACTGACTCTGGCCGTCTTCAGCACATCCTACAACATCGTTATCTACCTCATCTACAACGCTGAGTTCCGCAAATCGTTTCTCAGCATCTTCTGCTGCGTCCGGCCATCGACCGTGCATCCGTCTCTCCCGCTGAGCGTCCCAACTGTCAATTAAAAACTTACGACACTCGTCGTTCCGCGTTGATTGCACAGTCTCAACAGCGGTCGTAATAGTGTCACACAACGAACGTACAATAAATAACACCTTTGATTTAAGTAATATGGAGTACCAGCATATGCCGCGATAGCGCGGAACGACTAAGGTCTGACTGTGGTTTCAGTAACTACCTCGACAGGGAAACATCAAAATGTAGTTCCACTGTGTCTCAATGACTGTCGTGTAAGTGTGACGGCAGCGTGACGATACTAACGTACGGTGTATCAACAATTGACATAACAATTCCGTGATATTTTACCTAGCAACCATATCAGGCCCGTCAAGCTATAATGGCCGTAAATGTAAAACTACCAGTCAGTCCGCAGTGTTTCTCGTTGAACCTATGGCTTAATGTATGCGGACGTTAGCCTGGAAGTTAACGAAAAACTGCTAGCAAATGTAATGCATAAGTTAGCATGCCTTGGTGTAAACAAATGTAATGCATAAGTTAGCATACCTTGGTGTAAACAAATGTAATGCATAAGTTAGCATGCCTTGGTGTAAAAAACGTAATACACAAGTTAGCATGTCTTGGTGTAAACAAATGTAATGCATAAGTTAGCATGTCTTGGTGTAAACAAATGTAATGCATACGTTAGCATGCATTGGTGTAAACAAATGTAATGCATAAGTTAGCATGACTTGGTGTAAACAAATGTAATACATAAGTTAGCATGCCTTGGTGTAAACAAATGTAATGCATAAGTTAGCATGCCTTGGTGTAAACAAATGTGGTGTGAATAGAGAGTGTGGGAATGTGAGTCGGTACCTGGAAGGTTCTACTGTTAATCACCAGATGGCGAACATTCGAATGTCGATTGCTGTTCCAATATATGTATGTGTGATGTTATAGAAGTTATGATAATACGAATTTTATCCGTAGTGTACAAACGTGTCGTCAATTAAGATTAATTATCGTGATGTATGTAAATGAATGAGTGGCCGACGTCATTTCAATAAACTGAGCAATACAAATTGACGAAACATTGGCATATAGATCTGTGCTAACGCCGAATAGTGTTCGTAAGTAGTCAAACGTTAGAACAGCCGAGTTTTGCGTTCCGATGCTAGCTGTGTCGTTTCTGTTTAATATTATTAACCATTATTATTGGTATGATGTATTGTTTGGCAAAACAATTATTATTTATATATTTGCGTACATGTCATGGACTCTCTCATTTAATATACAGCACCACGTGTCGTTCGTCCGTTGTCTCTGGCTCGCGCTTTCACAGTAATATTAGTATCATGTCACTAATATCAATTAAACTCGTTTATACGAGCTGTTTTAAATAGGATCCTAGAACATACTAAGAAATATGTTGGGCGTGTTATAATGTTTGAATTGTATAATCATGGTATTCATCTACTTAATCAATTTGTGAGACGCTTCATCGTTAATCACTGGACGTGTTACAATGTGAGCTGTTGTCTGACTGGAATAAATCTTTGGAATCGATGGATCTACTTGTACACATAACACAACACTTCACATCGACATTGTTATAGATATATCTAAACCAATGTGTTCTCACAAATCCTGGCGTTTGGCCGGAATTGCGGGGAAGTAGGGTTGAGGATTAACAGGCGCGCCTCATAATGCCAGGAGAACATTGGACAAAATTGCAAAAACTAGTTCCCTCCCTCCCTCCCTCCCTCCCCTCCTGGGGGTGACGAAAAGTTCACATAGACATTCACCAGGAACAATAAACAGTTCACACAGACATCCAGAGGGGCGATAAAGAGTTCACACAGACATCCACCGGGGGATGAAGAGTTAACGCAAACATCCACCGAGGGCGATGAAGAGTTCACACATACATCCAACGGGGGCTATGAAGAGGTCACACAGACTTCCACCGCGGCGATAAACAGGTCACAAAGACATCCACCGAGGGCGATGCCGATGAACAGTTCACACAGTCATGCACCAAGGACAGAAGAATAATTCACACATACATACACCGGGGGCGATGAAGAGTTAACGCAGACATCCACCTGGGGCTATGAAGTGTTCACACACACACACACACACACACACACACACACACACACACAAATATATCTACCGAGGGCCGATGAAGAGGTAAAAACACACAATCATCAGGGGCCGATGAAGAGTTGACATATACATCAACCGGTGGCCGATTAAGTGGACACATAGAAAGCCATCGGAGTTGATGAAGAGGTGACGAAACATTTATTAAGAGCCAGAAGTTTTGACGCAGCACAGCGACTGTAATTAGCATAGACAGACACGTACGGAGATACCATTCACTTTATACTACTTAACTTTACTTAGGTTCTTCCTGATGGTGGCTGTCGCCTCAGTGGTCAGATATTTACGTCGTTCGACCTGCTAGCGGTTTATAACAGTTCGAGGTGCTCAAAGTTATTGAATTATGCTTGATAGCTGAATATCCTTGTCCTCCTTCTGGGATATCAGCAGACATATTACAACTTTATGAACAAATCTAACTGTGTAATTTTACTAACTGTAGACATGCTCATTGAAGATAAGTTTGTCTTTCAAAAAATAATTATTCTTAAAAGGGAAGTCGGGATTCAATACTCTTTTGCTTGTCAGTCAAACGCCACCACTGAGTGCGCATAATTGAATATGTATTCTATCCGTTGGTGTCATCGGGTGTCATTCCTTTGAACGCCGTGATATATTAAACAGTATTTGTTGATTGTTTTGTCGGCTGTGTTGCGTAACACAAGCAGACAGCTACTCATAAAAGCCGACAGTAAAACACAGCGCCGACCTGCCGCCTACTTCGTCCACGATTACCGACCAGACTGAATGATCGTCAAGCGCTCGGAAGCTGTGAGACGACAATGTGACAACCTCTCTACAACGTACCTGGCGATTAAATCCGGCGGCTATTCGTCGACTATACGTGTCCAAACCCGTGTGCGCTTTGCCTAGACTGGCCCCTCCTTGCTCACGCTGCTCGGCTCGCGACGTTGCACAAAGACCGTAGGTCACAGCAGGACACAGCAATAGGAATGTCACGTGTATGGCAGGCCGATAGGGCCATAAACGTATGGCAGGCCGATAGGGCCATAAACGTATGGCAGGCCGATAGGGCCATAAAGGTATGGCAGGCCGATAGGGCCATAAACGTATGGCAGGCCGATAGGGCCATAAACGGGTTTTTTTTTTTAAGCGTTGAATTAGATATAAGAACGTTGATATAATTATCAACCAATGAAAACGCGGAGATAGTAGCGCGTTGATATATCAACCAGTGAAAACGCGAAGAAAGTTTCGCGTTGAAATAAATTGTAACGCGTTGATAAATCAACCAATGACAACTCTGAGATAGTAATGCGTTGATATATCAACCAGTGAAAACGCGAAGATAGTTTCGCGTTGAAATAGATTGTAACGCGTTGATAAATCAACCAATGAAAACTCTGAGATAGTAATGCGTTGATATATCAACCAGTGAAAACGCGAAGATAGTTTCGCGTTGAAATAGATTGTAACGCGTTGATAAATCAAACAATGAGAACTCTGAGATAGTACCGCGTTGATATATCAACCAGTGAAAACGCGAAGATAGTTTCGCGTTGAAATAGATTGTAACGCGTTGATAAATCAAACAATGAGAACTCTGAGATAGTACCGCGTTGATATATCAACCAGTGAAAACGCGAAGATAGTTTCGCGTTGAAATAGATTGTAACGCGTTGATAAATCAAACAATGAGAACTCTGAGATAGTACCGCGTTGATATATCAACCAGTGAAAACGCGAAGATAGTTTCGCGTTGAAATAGATTGTAACGCGTTGATAAATCAAACAATGAGAACTCTGAGATAGTAACGCGTTGATATATCAACCAGTAAAAACGCGAAGATAGTAACGCGTTGATATATCATCCAATGAAAACGCGAAGGTAGTTACGCGCTGAATTACTCATATGTCAACCAAGAACAACTCGTTTAGTCTTAGTTGCGCATTATGATAAATAAAAGGCGGTAATTTACACTAATGCGTGCGAAAGTAGCTATATGTTGGTAACATCCTGTTCAACGTAAAATAAGAAATGCGTATTCGCCGCATCCAAGGAGCACAAGAGCGCCTACATAGACATTCTAATTCCGCTTTCTTCTTGATAATATTTAAACGTATAGTCGATGACTGCCTCCGCCTTGGCACAATTGTTTATTTCTGGCATGCCAAACTGTCAACGAGTGTGTCCGGTCTAAACACAAGATATCAGTTTCAAGTAAAGTTATACCCAATTCATTGCATCCCATTCCGTGAATTACTATACGTTTATGGCCCTGTCGGCCTGTCATATGTTTATGGCCCTGTCGGCTTGCCATACGTTTATGGCCCTGTCGGCCTGCCATACGTTTATGGCCCTGTCGGCCTGCCATACGTTTATGGCCATGTCGGCCTGTCATACGTTTATGGCCATGTCGGCCTGCTATACGTATATGGCCCTGTCGGCCTGTCATACGTTTATGGCCATGTCGGCCTGCTATACGTTCATGGCCCTGTCGGCCTGTCATACGTTTATGGCCATGTCGGCCTGCTATACGTTTATGTCCCTGTCGGCTTGCCATACGTTCATGGCCCTGTCGGCCTGCCATACGTTTATGGCCATGTCGGCCTGCTATACGTTTATGGCCCTGTTGGCCTGCCATACGTTCATGGCCCTGTTGGCCTACCATACGTTTATTGCCCTGTCGGACAACACGGCTCACATATTCCCTGGCACCAGAACCTTGTCAAATGCTGTCAACATGCAATGATTACATAACGGAACAGCCATTATACCTGTCTACCACCAGCGAACATGGGGAGTAACAAATAGGTATATACGTGTGTCTTGCAGCAGTTCGTTCTCTACAGTGACGTCAATGTGACGGCCTGAGTGCGGCCTTTGTCAGCGCCTCGCCTGCCATATATGGGCATACGTAGGAATGGTGCGAACTGTGTGGAATGATTAAACGATACCGTGCGAAGCTCCGACTTGGTCGAGCAACATTATAATAGTCATAGTTGATGGTATATATCGCCCACTCTGGTCATCATGGGCTGAGGAAACAGGGAAAGCTTACCTTTGACGTCACGTCACTAATTAATTGACGTCACGTCACTAATTAATTCTGATTGCCCACTGCTCTAGGATCCATCATAGAAAAGATGACATGCAACATAAAGCATTTTTCATGTTGATCTTCTCGAAACAAATTGTAGGACTTGACAAAAACACTACTGCTGAGGTCGGTGACAAGGTATATGCGCACAGTGTAGGCCGACTTTTAGCATCGGTTTTTGTTTGGGAAACATTACTGATCTGTAGCCATATATGCCGCGCAGTGCCACGTTTTGACGCGCGACAAAAATCCACCGAATCTTGTTTGGGCCACAACAATAGGAGTGTCAAGATGGTAATATTATTTTAACACATTGTCACAATAACAATTTGGAGGCTGGACGAACAAAAGTAAGAACTAATGACATTATGCATCCAAGAAACAACACGACACGCAGACATTACACGTTGCTCTTAACATAATCAAATACACGACAGTCGTTGTTTTTAATTTTTCAAAAAAGTCTTCATGGGTACGCCTCAACATCGATGCAACGGGTACACGGCGCATTACTGTGCACAAACGTTAGACAGCGGACTCTGAAGTGTTCTGTCGTTGAAAGTCCAATTTGCGCAGTTGTAACGCAGACAGTTGCATGACAGTTTCTGGAAGTCACGTGGCTATCTTGCAGTCAAAACAATAAATTTCCCGCCTCCTTAAACCTAACTTTATTTACGCATGTAACCCTAATACATTTTCGCCCACACGAGGGCGCCACCTTAATTCTAACCGATTCATTACCTGCCACCACTATAAACGTAATTAGTTATTCCACACGAGGGCGCCACCTCAACCGATTGATTTCGTATCCGCTAGGTGCCGTCATATGTTGTATGGAAGTGACAAGAAGTTTGTGAGTTGAAAGTGTGTAAGTTTGTTATTTGGAAGGTTGTGACATGAAGTTTATGATTTGAAAAGTTTGTAACATGAAAGTTTTTAAGTTGAAAGTTTGTAAGTCGGAAGTTTGTAAGTTGGAATGCGCGTTGAAAATGTTTCAGTTAGAAGTTTGTAATTTGAAAGTTTGTGTTTTAAAAGTTTGTGAGTTTGAAATTTGTACTTTGAAGTTTGTGAGTTGGAAGTTTGTAACATGAAAATGGGTGAGTTGAAAGTTTGTAAGTTGGAAATTTGCGAGTTGAAAAAACTTTATGTTTTGAAAGTTTGTAAGTTGAAAAACTGTATCAGTTCAAAAGTTTGGGTTTTGAAGAAGTGCATTGCGACTTCGTTACTTCGGTATCCAGTTTAGGGGAAGACGTTCATTGCTACTTCGTTATTTCGGTATCGAGTTCAGGGGAAGACGTTCATTGCTACTTCGTTACTTCGGTATCGAGTTCATGAGAAGAAGCAATGAACGTTACCAAATCATCGGAATCACAAGCGCTCGCTGACTCTTTATCGCATGTGGTCGTCGTGAAGGTCGACTGGTCGGTTCGTCTTCTTCGCTTTCATTCGCAGTCCGAGCACGGTAGAGAGCTGTATTCAAGATGTTGTTTGTCATAACGACGGCGTGTCACGAATGACGATGAGCTCGTTGCTACCACAGCCTTAATGTACTAACCGGCAACTTTCCTAAACGTGTTCAGACGTCTTTGAAAACCACGTGATCATAGCTACAACGTGACAAATCCCTACCAATCACAAGACGTGTAACATAGTTTCAAATGATGAGTCTACGTCACGCCACATAAATCAACCAACCAAAGACGAAGATTAAAACAGTTGCTGATGTCATGACTTTGTAAAGTATATGCCAGTTTGATTTAATTAGTTTTTTTAATAGCTAACGTTAGCAAGTCATTTGGAGGTATATTCGATGTATTAAGCTTAGATTAGCAACAGAAAAACAGGTTTCGAAAAGTTTATAGTTAAACCACCTAAGTGGATATGGACAAAATCCATATATTTGGCCTAAGATTGGTGGTATTGTTTAGACGCTTATGTCTTCCCTTTAATCAATTCCCTGTAATCCTTACCAAGAGTTAAACAGTTTAACTTGCAAAACTGGGCAAGGAAGACTGGCAGACGTCATTGTCCAGCGGTTGAGAGAGTGGGTGGATTTAACAAGTTGACCAATACTAAAGCGTATTTGGTATTTAAGTATTCACAGCGCCTCTAGTGACGACGTCTGATTCTGGAAAACTGGGAGTATAAATACCCCGGAAGAGCGTGTACAACGGGTATTTATACTTGTTAGTGTATTGGTGCAAATTATTGAATCAGTTGCAGGCGAAACACTAGCGTAGAAATGTCGAACGCGTGTGTCAAAATTGTTGCTTTAATGTGTCAAATACCGGTTGTTCACTTGTCATCGCGCGTGGGACGGAGACTCGCAAAACAACACGTGATAAAAAAACTAAAAACGCCAAATAACGACGAAAGTTGAATGCATTCTAGTCATAGACTGGGTCATGAAAACAGCAAACAAGGAGAAACGAAACGGAATCCAGTGGACGATGCTGACCCAACTTGATGACCTGGACTTTGCGGATGACCTTGCACTCCTGTCTCACAGCCATAGGCAGATGCAGGACAAAACAACAGAACTGGCATTGATTTCGGCTCAGGTTGGGTTGAAAATCAACAAAAGGAAAACAAAGATCCTGAGAACAAATACTACTTGCGAAACACCAATCATGCTTGAGGGAGAGACACTGGAAGAGGTTAAAGATTTCAGATATCTAGGCAGCATAGTGGATACGCTTGGAGGGACAGAGGCTGACGTAAAGAAAAGGATCAGCAAAGCAAGGGTAGCTTTCCACCTGTTGAGAAATGTGTGGAAGTCAAAGGTAATTGGAGAAACCACCAAAATACGCTTGTTTAACACAAATGTAAAGTCTGTGTTGCTGTACGGAGCGGAAACGTGGCGAATAAACAAGACCACGCTGAAAAGGATTCAGACATTTGTCAACCATTGCCTGAGAAGAATTCTGCAAATACACTGGATGGACAGGGTGAGCAACAAAGACCTCTGGGATAGAACACACCAAGCCCAAATAGAGATAGAGATCCTTAAGAGGAGATGGGGATGGCTTGGCCACACCTTGAGAAAGCCAAGCACCAACATAACCAGACAAGTCCTGATGTGGAACCCCCAAGGCAAGAGAAAGAGGGGAAGACCAAAAAACACCTGGCGGCGTGACCTCGAGGCAGACATCAAGCAAACAGGGAATGGCTGGCAACAACTGAAGAGGATTGCCCAAGACAGGAGGCGCTTGAGAAATGTTGTGGATGGCCTATGCTCCAGGAGGAGTTAAGGGCCTAAGCAAGTAAGTAAGTAAGTCCGAAATGCATGCCTAATAATTATTATCGTTCTAAGTTAGGCGTTAAATAATGGCCAAGGTAGTTAATAATGTTCTTCATGAAACGATTAATAAATTGATGCACATTGTCATCATAGTTCCTGTTCGCGGAGACGATTCAACTCAGCTTGACCCCTTTCACGCATTTCACCGCGTCACTCAACAGTAGCCAACGGTGCGAACAGCAGCTAACGCACGATCAAATATGTAGTCGAGATGGTGCTGTATCTATTCGTCTGTCAGGGCGAGGCACCCGACCAAGTGACGCACCCGACTGATGCAGTCTACACGGCACGCGTCACACTTATCGCGCACCCACTGCGTCAAACCGGTCGCCGCATAACGCACAACACCTCTTTCAGTGACTCGTCCAATTGTTTTAATGACACGCCCATCCCTGTCGATGAACTTGCTCTCGGTGATAACGAATACGCGTCATCGGACGACGAATAGTAAGAAAGAATCAGTGACGCTGACGAGCAAGAAGTGGCCACCTCCGTGGAGACGATGTCGTCGTCATGACTCGCGACTTCGATGTCGTCAGTGGTCGTGTCGACCTCATAACGTCGTCGGTGGGGTCAGTGATGTCGGTGGTGGCAGTAACGACACGCACTGCACGACACCGCTACCAACGGCTGCACTATACGCGTCATGTATAGCTGTGATCTCGCCTTCCATTCCTACAACAAAGAAACGAACAGAAAAGAACTACATTTATAGTTTGTAACATCTCCGAGTCTGTCACGTCGAAATTTGTCAAGGGTCAGTTGTCGTATTTCTTGAGCGTCACCCGTAGTGAGGATCCCCGCACTACGTCTGACGCGTCGTATCGGTCGTCATCGGTGCTTCATAGTCGTTCGCGTCGAATGCCAGCAGCCTTGCAACATCTTATTCGCTAAATTTGTTGCTTGAATTTTCTTAAAACACAGGCGAGTCATTGACTTAGACCCAATACAGTACTCCTTATACGGGGTCAGTAGTGCCGCGCGCATGCGCTCGATTTGAGTTCAACCAGTGACAGTAGCGTGTCGGCTATACATGGCGTGATTTGCTTTCGTCGACAGCTAAGCATTTTCATTATCGGGGCTCATTGTTTCTTTACCGAGTTACATACCGACGTTTTTTGCTAACGTGCTGCCGGTATCTGGCTTTCTTCCCTTTGCGAAAGTAGCCACCGTCTCGCCCCCCCCCCCGTCTCTAGCCGGGTGCGAATTTCCAGCAGCAATTCGCCAAGAGTGTTTCTCCCTGTACTGCAGTCATAGGCCAAGTCCCAGCACCCCTCTGTCAACGACGGCCTAGTACCTCTCTGTCAACGACGCCCTAGTACCCCTCTGTTAACGGCGCCCGAGCACCACTCTGTCAACGGCGCCTCAACGGTTCCCTCAACGTACGATTTCAAATGTTTATATTTCAATGTTTGCACCAATACATCGCGCCACTCCTCGCATGGGTTCGTTCGTTTCATGCTAATAATCGCTAGTTTGGCCACGGGGCCGCTCACAGCCACGATTTGTATGTCGCCATTGTATACACACTGTTTATACTGGTTCGCTCCCTCCACGTATGTAAAGTGGCGATTCCAGGCGGGCACTCTTCATGGATAACAATTCGTCAACGGGTGGATTTCGACCCTCACCCTAACAGCTCGCGTTTTTCGTCCAATGTCGTCGTCTGTTCGCTGTTTATGAGGCTTTTTTAAAATGTACAGCCCTTTCAAACAGTACGCATTTTCCCGTTATTCGTCATATAATGCTACCAGTTCTCTCACATGTATCGGATTTTATCTACTTTAAAGCATGCAGTTCTTAATGTTTTCCTACAGCTATATTGAATGTTTAATTTCCATACATCAGCGATTGTAACGTCTTCGATCTAGCCGGGCACTTTATCTCGCTGCCGACATAAATAGTGGTTTTTCGTAATTGCCACTTAGTGGATCCAGTCCTTATGTCGACCGCCGCCTCTACTGCGCAATACCCTTTTATCAGGTTGTCCATAAACGTCGTGCTTAGAGCGACATAATTAAAACCTCCATTGCTTTCCGACGTCAACGATCGAAGGAATGACTGAAGCAAACGTGGGCTATGCAGATGATGAGACCAATGCGGGCTTTCGAGCAGGATTCCCCGCACCCTGTCGATAGGCGCAAGTGTGCATTCTGTCGATGTTTGTTTCCACCCGGTGTTGCCTTTCACAGCTAGCCACAATAATGTTATTTATATTCTTCATGTGTCTAACTTCCGTCTATCGCATCAATACATAGTCATGATCATATTCCTGGTCGATTATTTCGTCATATGGCTCCTGTCTCGTGTATTTACCCATCCGTTGTTGCTTTCACATCTAGCCCCAATAATGTTATTTACCCTTTTCATAAATGTAACTTCCGTTATCGCCTCACTACATAATTATTATTATATTCCTGGTCGATATTTTCGTCATGTGACTCCTGTATAGTGTATTTACCCATCCGTGTTTGCTTTCACAGTTAGCCGCAACAACTTTATTTTCTTCCTTTGTAGATGTCACTTCCGTTTATCGCCTCACTACATAGTCACGATTATATTCCTGGTCGATTCTTTCGTCACGTGACTCCTGTCTCGTGTATTCACCCGTCCGTTGTTGTCTTCACAGCTTGGCGCAATAATGTTCTTTACCTTTTTCATTAATCTAACTTCCGTTTATCGCCTCACTATATAGTCACGATTATATTCCTGGTCGATATTTTCGTCATATGGCTCCTGTCTCGTGTATGTTCCCATTCGTGTTTCCCTTCACAGTTATCAGCAGCAATGTTAGTTACTTCCTTTGTAGATTACCTTCAGTTGATCGCCTCACTACATTGTCTCTATTATATTCCTGATCGATATTTTCTTTGTGTTTCCTGTCTTGTGTATTCTCCCTTACGTTGTAGCCCGCGCCAATCACCGCCTAGTCCGCGCCTACCATCGTGTAGTCCGCGCCTATCACCGCCTAGTCCGCGCCTATCACCACCTAGTTTGTGCCTATCACCACCTAGTCCGCGCCTATCACCGCCTAGTCAACGCCTATCACCGCATAGTCCGCGCCAATCACCGCCTGGTCCGTGCATATCACCGCCTGGTCCGCGCCTATCACCGCCTAGTCCGCGCCTATCACCACGTTGTCCGTATCCGTATAGCTTTTTTCTGTAACAAAAATAGTTTCTTGAGTCTCGATTGATACTTACTTCCCCATATCTCACAGCAATATGACATATGTGGTTAAACAAGTGATTGATATAATATGTGTAACTGTGTAACATCAAGAACATGCATAGTTTTATATAAAACTGCTATGGTTTTTGATTCTTTTGTTTCAACCATTTTTATATGTTCTCTCCATTTTAGCTTTTCATCAATAGTTACTCCAAGGAATTTTGTGTTTGCTACCTTCTCAATGTTTGTTCCATTCCAAACTATATGCACATCTCTTCTAGGTTGTTTTTTATTGTTAAACATTATAAAATTTGTTTTATTCACGATAATTTTTTCGCTCTGACCCATAGGCTTAGTTGTTTTAGTTCGTTGTTAACTACATTGGTTACATCATCAATATTACTAGCCGAGTAAAACATTTTAGTATCATCTGCAAATAGAATAATATGATGTAGTTTGGAAACTTCGCACATGTCATTTATGTTCAGGATAAAGAGTATTGGGCCAAGGATTGATCCTTGCGCGACTCCACACTTGATTTCCTTCAATTCTGAGATACTATTATTGTAGCACACATATTGTCTACGGTTGAATAATTAACTTTTTATCCATTCTAGAGCTAAACCCCTTATTCCATTGCATTGCAATTTACTGAGCAATATGTTGTGGTCATCGGTGTCGAAAGCTTCTTTTAGATCGATAAAGACACCAATCGTAGTTTGGAATTTATCCACTGCAGAAGTAACCTTTACGACAAATTCAGTTAGAGCTAGTGAGGTCGAATGATTACTTCTGAAGCCATACTGCCCGTCTGACAGTATGTGTTGTGCTTCAATTAAATATGTTATCCTTTTTTAAAAATAGTTTCAAGTATTTTTTTAAATTGGGATAAAAGAGATATAGGTATATAATTAGAAAATTTAAAACGATCACTTGACTTAAATACAGGAATGATTTTTGCCAATTTCATATCATTTGGAAATGATCCACAGATCAATGAGATGTAAAAAATGTGGGTTAGCGTTTTTACAATTTGCTTTATTATATGCTTAACTGTTTTCATGCTGATCTCATCGTGTCCTTATGAAGTTTTACTTTTGCACCCAGACACAATGTCAAGTACTTCTTGCTCAGTAACTGGGTTATATACATTGACTGTGATACATTACTTTTTACGAAGTCAGTGGGCTTTGTTCTCGGGCAGGGTCCTATAAGGCTTGGTAAATTTGTACCTATGTCAACAAAAAAATTGTTGAACTGGTTAGATATTTCTTTACTTTCTCATTCTACTCGATTTTCACCAACATGAAATTCGTTGGAATATTTTGTTTCAGATTTTCTTTTACATATTATGTTGTTAAGAATTGTCCAAGTCTCTCTTGTATTAGTTTTATAATCTTCAAGCTTTTTTCCTGTAATAGTTCTTCTTTTCTAGACGTAAGAGTTTTGTTAACTTGTTTTTGTACTTTTTGTAGCGACTTTCTGTTAATTCTGACCTATCTTTTAGAAACGCTAACTACATGTTATTTTTCTGTATGCAGGCATTATTTAGCCCTCTTGTTAACTAAGGTTTATCATCCCGTTTTGTTTTTCCTGCATACGTGGTTATTTTGAGAGGACAGGCATCGTTGTAAGTATTACTTAGTATTTGCATAAAGCGCGAGAATGCTAAATTAGGGTTTGACTCGTTCATAACAATTTCCCAGTTTATATAATTTAGGTCGAGCGCAAGTCTGTTTAACGAATCTTCATCTAATTTTCTTTTATGTTTAACTGTTGGATCTTCATGATTAACCTCATTAGTGTTGTTGTCACACAGAACGAAACTTGGCATATGGTCTGTAGCATCGCTTAAAACAATGTTGATGACGTGCACTTGGGCTTCGGGAAGTTCTAGGGCTGTTGTCATTGCCCTGCGTACGTTTTTTCACCGTCTGCTCCCACGTCTCGCCGTCGACTTCACAAAAGCCGTCAAACCGCAGATTGCAGCGTCTCGATTGGTTTTCTTGGTAGTCGATCGAACGTTCAATTTTCTGTATCGTGTCTTCGAAATCGAGTATCTTTTTTGACAGGTAGTCGATGTTTTCCTTGGACTGATTTACTTTCAGTTCCTCGACTTGAGTCAGTGTGTACTGAAGGCTGATCCGGAGTTCTGTCAGTGCTGTGGTTGTCTCGCGCTTGAAACAGTCCACCCTCCGGTTTATCTCAGCGATCGCGCTTTGCACCGTTAGTAGCTTCTCGACGAACGCATCATGAATCGTGTTATCGTTCCCGTCGGCGTTTGTTTCAATGTGCTTGTCTTCAGTAGGGGCCGTGGTTGCGCCACCTACACTGGCTCCTCCACTCTTATTTCCAATTGGTTACCGTTGTCCTGAAGTGTTCTCACATTCCAGGTGCATATGTTAATCTTGTATAGTTTCTTGTGTTTTCGACCGCAGTGTTGGATGAGTAGTTCGCCGTGGTTTGCGGATAAGCCTGGCTGGAGCCAGCTTTGTTTAGGGATTTTTTTTATATCTCCTCCAATTGGAGAGAGCAGTGTTGCCCTTAAGGAAGGCTGTTCTGTCGCCATAGCAGGATACGGACGTCATTGTGAACTCCATGTCAGTGATAAAACAACCTTCACACAAGGGTCGCCATACGTGTAGGGTCGTGATTAAGAACTCCCAGCGGCATCTTCCCCCTCCGCAGGACTTTTGTGGTGTGATAGAGGAAGAAAGGAGAGAGAGAGAGAAAGGATGTTATTGACCCTATACCTGCGCCAGAAAGTTTAAGGTGGAGTAGATTTGCGCAGATCTATCCTACACGCTTTATCTAGTGGGTCAGTTTGGGCGAGACGACTAGAGGGGAGATCGACTGCAGGCAGTGGCCAACCGTGTTCTGTAAACATCAAAACTGCCCTGTACATGCTCTGTACACATCCATGCTGCCATGTACATGCTCTGTACACATCAATGCTGCCCTGTACATGCTCTGTACACATCCGTGCTGCCTTGTACATGCTCTGTACACATCCATGCTGCCCTGTACATGCTCTGTACACATCCATGCTGCCCTGTGCATGCTCTGTACACATCCACTCTGCCCTGTACATGATATGTACACATCCATGCTGCCCTGTACATGATCTCTACACATCCGTACTGCCCTGTACGTGTTCTGCCACGCACGAGCGTCACGCATTTTAATGGGTAGACGTCCCCAGTTCGCTGCCTCGACGCAGCTAACCCGCACCCGTTTAGGCAGCCGAGGCTGTTGTCCGGGGATGGGCCGAGGCTGTTGTCCGGGTATGGGCCGCCGCGGTCTTTAAGCCCGGCGCACACGGGCGGATCGGCAGCGCGGTGACACCTCACGAGGCCAACGGCTGAGCTACATTTCCTATCACCGTTGCCCGCAGACGAGTGAATGTAGCTCAGCTGCATACGCAGTCGTCACTACCAATTGCGCCCACAATGCTTTGTGCAGTTCCCTCCCGAAAATAACATTTCATTAACTCTACCTTATATCTAAATAATAAAACTATAAAAACTAAATCACGAATATTGATACTAATAATACACACGTACAGATTTGGTCAAATACCTTTTTAATAGTTCATAAAATTGATACACATTGTGAACTGCGTGACATGACAGTTGAAAAGGATATGTTTGTAACGTATATAAAACATATCCTGAAAATACAATTTAAAATATCATGAACAAGAATCAATTGTACAATCATAATAAAAAACACAAAGTCAATATCTGTCACAATCTTGAACAACAGGTAGCTTGTCTTCAGAGATTGACTCAGACAGAAACTCGTTGGACGCTGCCATTTGGTTAATACATGATCGCGGTACGTGAAATCATTGGCTAGATTACTTTCGCTGCTGAGCTGACAGCTCGTGTTGCCCGCAGACGAGAGAATCGGGCTTACGCGGTGCTGGTAATTTCAAACACGTCGGATAATCTTTCCCCCGGCTCGCGAGGCCAGCTGCTTAGCTAGATCACCCGCACTCGAGCAGATCGGCCGCAGAAACGCGTCATGAGCTGTCGCCGCGCTGCCGATCCGCCCGTTTACAGCCGAGGCTGTTGTCCGGGGATGGGCCGAGGCTGTTGTCCGGGGATGGGCCGCCGCGGTCTTTATGCGGCTACTTGGAGCCATATGTGCGAGTTGAGTGGTTTGGGTGGACCAATGCTGCCAGCCAACCAACAAGGATGCGTCTGCCTGGCATGCAAAGGTACTCCCATCTCGCCCCAACCCAACACCCCCATACCATTAATAAATGTTGCAACAAACATTTTTCTTCTTATACAAATATAGACAATGCAATACTGAGCCTGGCGTTTCTATCGAATACTGACGACGCGATGGTAATTGCCCTGCAGCATTTGCACGTCAAGGAAAAAAATGCCTCCAAAGAAGACGTTTTTGTTTCAATGATGCTAACAATGAGTATTGTTGGAAAATTTTTAGATTTCAAAAAGACGATCGGCGTCGACTGAAGTGCGTCGACCGGGTGTTCTATTTATGTCTGTGGGGTACGAACATTAATTAGCGCCTGCACCCGCTCACCCGGATACTGCCACGGCTTTCTAACCAGGCGCCCGGGGAAGACTATAGCGACGGGCGTCTCTTCCACTTAACGATAAGCCGGTGAACCGACCTGTAATAGTGGACATGTTGAGCGGTGGCTCGTTCAAACATGTTGCGAAACGTCGTGTGCACGTATGTTCACGTTATCGATCCGAACAGTGTTCGAAGCCGTGGCTAAGCCTACATGGCTTTGCAGCGCCGCTTCACTGGTCGACGTGAGGCCGACTGGGAATGCTGGTCAGCGACCTGCTGCCATGGCGCGGGGTTGGACATACCTTTCCTCCAGAATATGTTGTTTAATGAAGCATATGCAGAACCCGGTGATATATGCATGTTTGAATAGCAAGCTCGAATCCCACTTATTGTAAGTGTGGACGGTTCGATGTATTTATTTTTACCAACTCGCTACCGGTCATGTGTGACCCTATGCTATCTCACGTAAGTCTCGTCACCCAGTTCTAGCTATGGAGTCCACCGGCGACCTCCGCCGCTCTGACGCCCGTGAAAAGAATATGACCACATCCTGCTTTATCGAACAATATATACGGACAAATACATTCAGTACATTTTTAAAGAACGAAAGTTTTCTCTAATAGGTGGTCGCTACCCATTCGCGTGAGTTGACCACAGTTAGTGCGGCCCGTCTACGATTGACCCAAACGTCGCACTGACAACCGAAATTCCACTGCCCCAACCCCAACATTCACCTCAAAATCGTTTTTGATTGTCAGAACAATATTGTCATTAAATACACTGGTCGGGGCCAAATTCACTTTACTTAATAGAATTAGCCGTTTTCATAAAAATCTTAAGTAATAGTTGTACAAGAGCTATTTATTTAAAATAACTAACGTTTATTTCATCGACTGAATGCAAACTAATTGCTAGGAAATTTGTTTTGAGCGAAATAATTACGATTATCGAACAACGAAAAACTTTCGCAAAATGATTTTATTGGTAAAATTCACTGTACGGTAAGACGGAACGCGTTAACTGCGTGAACACTACGGGCCGTTCGTTAGCGGTCCTGTTCTGATTATGCGAATAGTTGCGTCCATTTTCGTCCATAAAGGGGGGTATGGCGCGTATTTACATCAACCTTCATCGATGTGTCGCACTAGTCACGTGACAATGGTTCCATACCAAAATATGGCAGAAAAACCTGTTTTCCTAACTGTTTTCTTCGAAAACTATGACTTTGTTCGATGCTTACACTTCCAAGGACCGACATGCCATATATCCGACTAGTGACGTATGCGATGCAATGTCCAGCGATATCCGAAAAGGGGACGGATTTGTCGTCCAGGCGGATTTGACCATGTTTACTATAAATGCATTCGCTTTCAGGGGTAAGACCACAGCGCATTATGGCATTAACGTTTTGCCTGATTATAAGAAAACTAGACCACAACAAAATCTTAACAATTTCACAGCCACCGCCATCAAATTATTGACATTCTAAACAGTTGTGTCAAAGTCACACACGCCTAGCTCTTCAACCGCGTTGACCTTAGTTAGCAAACGCGTCTACCCCCGGTATCGTCGGTTTTTGCCACATATTAATACGCCTATCGGTGTACCACAAAATACCTACGGGTCTTCGAATCCGCTTAATACTGCAACATCTCACTACCAAAAGTCGGACATTTCAAACGTTCCAACTTTGCTGGCTGAATACAGTTCTTTTTTGGCAAATAAAATCACTGACATCGGCTAAATTGCGTACATTTAGGCACTATATTCGAGTGAAATATATCCGGAAGTCTAACTGTTGTTTGACCTTTTGAATGATCGACGTAAACTCCGGTGCCGGAGTCTTTGCCCGTTAACATCGAGAGCTAACAGCGCTCCTCGGATGTTCCCCGGCCACAGACAGTCGGCCGAGCGACGGAAGTATCAACGCAAGAGTTCGCCCCATCGTGTTGCTTGTCTGCCGACGATACGTGCGGCGTCAGCTTCACGTATTCTCGGTTGTCAGTTGGCTTCAAACAGCGAACTAAGCCGGATAAACTGTTTGTTCCCTACTAATGCGAGTCGAATGTAGACAAATACGGGTAAAACATACGGACCGACACATATACGGACTGACACATACTTGGCGTTCGTAATGTCATTGTCTGATGCGGAAAGACACAAAAGTAAAAGTTGAAATATACTTAAGCGCGAACACCTGCGACATCTGGCGGGCCGTTGGTCACCTCGGTCCGCTACCAAATCGGCCAACCAGCAGTGTGTCGTGTGTTGTATGTGTGTGTGTGTGTGTGTGTGTGTGTGTGTGTGTGCGTGTGCGTGTGCGTGTGCGTGTGCGTGTGCGTGTGCGGGTGCGGGTGCGTGTGCGTGCGTCAAAATAAATAACGGTTATACAATTTAAAAACATAAACCCTTGATGTAATTAAGTAATCACGGCGTAGGCCTACATATTGTAGGCTAGAGGCTGTTTTGTTGGAAAAGGAAAGCAGACAGGGAATAGCAAATCAATGCCGTTGCAGTTGTATTATATATGTACTTAAGATTTGCATTAGTTGCGTAGCTTTACAGTGGGACACTATTGTTTGCTCACATTAAGCGTTGACTTTTGTAAGTAGGTAGAAGACAAATACAAATGTTTTCAACTCTAAGGAAATCAATATAATATATGATCTCGATATTAATGTTTGATAGGAATTTCGAGCATTTTTCAACTACGTTGATGACTTAATTAAAATGACCCTCATATTTCCAAGTAAAGTTTTTTGATTCCTTATTTTTGTCAAGTCAATAAGTTACGGCAATTTTACGCATGAACCAGTTATTCATAGTCACGTTACTGTTTGATTTGGCAACGTGTGGATAACTTCGACCTTGCTCGCTCGAAATACTAAATTATTGCCATGGACATTATCGGTGTGTCGTCGTCAGAAAACCGTGCGTCGATTGAATTTGCACACGTTTCAGTTACGCGAAGTTCAATGTTATCGTCGTGTCGCGCTGTTGGCGATCGAAGCGTTTTAATTGTACAAGGAGCATCCGCTGCAATATATTTACATTATTTCCTTGAAATCGGTCTATTCTATGTCTGCATTTGCCAGAATTTCCACAACATCAAAATACATTCATATAGTAAGTTATTAACACGACAAGGGTTGACAAAAAGACAAAATGATTTCTCCGAGCTTTACTGACTTTCTCCCGTATGAGCATTTGTTGTAATCATTATTTTGTTCTACGACGGCGACTACAGTGATGTGTTGTAAGTAAAACAATATTGTACATTGCATATACTCCATTTGTGTCATGGTCTTTCATGGCTAGGAATTGTCACTAAATGCATCGACAACATAACATACTCATACCTTATGACGATTCTGATCGCAGGATCCAATTGATTCCTCCATGATCAGATCTTCAGAATCAAATATTTTTATATCATATTTTCCGGTTCCATTAGTTATTGTTAAAGGAGATTCATAGTCGTATATTATTGCCTGGGTAGACCAGAATTTGTCTAGTTTGTTTCTAAATGAGTTAATTGATCTAGCTTGTATTACATAGTTTGGGAGACTATTCCATTGTTCAGCCGCTCTAAGAGGGAATGCATGTTGTGACGTATTCAATGTTATAACATTGTTGTAGTCACGTCGTTGTTGTGACGTATTCAATGTTATCACATTGTTATAGTCACTTCGTTGTTGTGACGTATTCAATGTTATCACAGTGTTGTAGTCACGTCGTTGTTGTGACGTATTCAACGTTATCACATTGTTGTAGTCACGTCGTTGCTGTGTCGTATTAAATGCAATCATATTGACGTAGTCACGTCGTTGTTGTGATGTGTTCATTTTCATCACATTGACGTAGTCACGTCGTCGTTGTGATGTGTTCATTTTCATCACATTGACGTAGTCACGTCGTTGTTGTGATGTGTTCATTTTCATCACACTGTCGTAGTTAAGCCGTTGTCGTGACGTATTCAATGTCATCATATTTTCGTAGTCACGACGTTTTTGTTACGAATACAATGACATAACATTTTCATAGTCACACCGTTGTCGTTATGTATTCAATGTCGTCATGTTGGCGCAGTCAAGTCGTTGTTGTGACGTATTCAATGTCATCACATTGTTGTAGTCACGTCGTTGTTGTGACGTATTCAATGCCATCACATTGTCGTAGTCATGTCGTTGTTGTGACGTATTCAATGTCACAATAGTGTCGTAGTCACGTCTTTGTGACGTAATATTTATAAGGACGTTGTCGTCATCGTGACGTACTTAGTAGTGGCAGTGGTGGCAATAACTCATCGAAAGTCGACGGTTTATCGCATGTGCCGTCGTAAAACCGTAAGGCAGCTGACAGTTCCGGGTTCAAGCGGCATCTTATAAATCAGTGCAAATAATGCTGCGTCCTAAGTTGTCATTCATCGTAATCTGATTATGGTTGTTCTTGCAGTGGTTGCAAGCTCAAAAAAAAAACACGGTCTGACGGGCTGACTGCAAGTTCCGGCAGACACGGCCTGACAGGCTGACAAGAAGGTCCTGCAGACACGGCCGGACGGGTTGATTGCAAGCTCCAGCAGAAACGGCCTGACGGGCTGACCACATGACAGACTAATCATTGAATTGCACGTAATATCGGCTCTAGCTGCATGACGGCAAGTGACGTCATTGTACCGAGGCGGTCCATTCAACGACAGGTCGCCACAAATAGTTGACCACCAAATTCGAATACTTTGAGTGGAGATACCTATGTGTAGAATCAGGTTGAGTGAAAGGGGTTGGTACAGTTTCGCCAAGAGATTAGTGTCTGACACAAGAGGCAATAGATTGTGTCGATGCAATACAAACGCAAATCTCTGTGTTGTCCGCGTGCTGTTGTTGCCTTTTCTGACTGTTTCGTGGTGTTGGTGGCATTTCTATTTGAACAACGCAGTACGTACGGTAAGGTACATATCGACAACGTCGTCTACTGTGAAAGTCAGTGAAACAGATGCCAACACCTGCGTAACAACCAAACTACGAACAATTTACAAGCGAAACCATTCCAGAACGGGAAACTGACAGCTGACTCCATAGACCACGACTACGTCGCTACGTGAGTGGAGTATCGACCAGCCACGGCGGGCGTTTTGAACACCTGTTGAATGCGTTTAGAGGCAGTTGTATGAAAATGTGGAGCTCTAATCTGCCAGGCTACCGTGGTAGATTAGCCACCGTAGTTACGCCGCCTGGAAGAAGCGAATGGTACAGCCGCAGTCGGCAGCGAAACCAAACAATATCGGCGTGGATTACCGGTGTATCAAAATGCGCCCAAATTCAATTAACCATCGTTGCTGTGAACAGATGCAGTTATAGATCAGTCAAAGGTTTGATCAATCGAAGCACAACACGCGAAGTCGGACCGTCACGAGAAGACGGCAACGACTATAATTCCTGCTTCTCGCTGACGTCGCTTCGATTGCCACGCAGAGCCAGTCTGACAACACGCCTCTTTGTACGTCAGTCATCACGTAGGAGGCGGGGTCGGCGGTTGAGTTTGAGTGACTGACGTCGCGCCTTCTCGGAGCCGGACCCGCTGTTCGCTCGCCGCGTCGCCGCCATAGTGAGCTCGAGCGCCGCGCGCGAGTACATGGAGACGGGCTTTGAAGCTTTGCTTTAGTTGCCCGCAGTATTCGAGTCGCGCGTGTTGTCTCTGTCCAGCACGATTTGTCATTGTAGACTGCAGGTATTACGCGAGTGTTGCGACGATGCCGTTGGACGCAAACAGCTCGTGGAATATGTCGGACGCCATGGTCGACTACCAGCTCGTGCGCAATTGCATCCTTTACTCTTTCATCATCAACACGGTCTTCGTCGGAACGCTCGTCGTTGTTGGCGTCATCGGAAACATCTTCGCTTTCGTCGTCTTCTGGAAGGAAAGCATCAAGTCCTCGACGTTGTTTCTCTCTTCCAGTGCCTGTCGCTCATTGACTCTGCACTGTTGTTGACTGTCGTCCCGCTCTACCCGATGGAGTCGCTCGTCGTTTACACGGGCTGGCTGCAGGGGTACTGGGCCATATACCCCTACATAATCGTATACATGATGCCTCTGGTGCTAACAGCTCAGACGGCCACGATATGGGTGACCGTACTGGTCGCCGTCACCCGTTACATCGCCATTTGTTTGCCGTTGAGGGCGTCGCGGTGGTGCACCGTCTCGAAGGCGAAGAAGCAGCTGGCCTTCGTGCTTCTATTCGCTGTCCTGTTCAACATCCCGAGGTTTATCTATGTTCACGTCGAGTACGATACGTATGACAATGGTACAACATACACGGCAAAAGTTACCTTATCGGGGCTTATGTCATATAAACTATACTACATAGTCCACGACAACATTCTGTACTTTATATTCAACCTGGCCCTGCCCGTATTCATCCTGATGTTGCTGAACATTCGCATGATCTTAGCGTTGAAGGCCTTCCGGTCTGACTTCCCTAATGCAGTATGAGTCATCCACCTTCGGACTTCCCTAATGCAGTATGTGAGTCGTCTCCCTGTTTCCGCTTGGTCGACCGGCACAGTTGGACTGTAGGTTGCATATAGCTGAATATGATAGTCGGACGAAGAAGAGAGTGGAACGAATACTGGCCAGGGAAGACGAAATACTGGCTGGGGAAGACGAACGACTGGCTAGGGAAGACAAAAGACTGGCTAGGGAAGACGAAACACTGGTTAGGGAAGACGAAAGACTGGCTAGAGAAGACGAAAGACTGGCCAGGGAAGTAGAAAAACTGGCCAGGGAAAATTTACATATGTCATTATAACAATACGAATGCATTTTGTCGACCCTGCCGCATCGAACTCAGAATTAGCCCAGATACGATTAACTTAAGTTACCACGGATATGCCTCGATATTGCCTGGGCTACAATGGCAAAGCGGATTCGCCCCCAGGCCAATATCTGTTTGCCACGTTGTCAAACACAGCAATGCCGCCTCTGAGCGGGTTTGTCGATGGTAAAAAAGACTGACATTGAGCACTTTTCTCAGCTCAGATTCACAGAGTTACGAGCGGTCGCAAGAATGCGGGTGCATTTGTGTGTGTGTGCGTGCGTGCGTAAGTACAACGGCATAATACACGTTGATGTTCGTGCTCAGGCACACGCCACGTTCATGCCAGAGGCGCTTGGTTAGTCCGCCTAAAGAAGCACTTGCCTTTCCAAGACGGGCAGAGATGTCGTGATCAATCATTGCATTTTCGGACAACGTACTTCCCAGACAGGTGAATTTATCCATAACATTCAAGGTGACGTTGTCAATAGTAATATTTGGTGGTACATGATTGGTGTCAGGCTTTGATTGGAACATAACTTCCGTTTTCGTTAGACTGATTGTGAGTCAAAATCGGTGATTCTCTTTATATCGTTCATTGAGTGTGCAATGAGTGCACAGTCATCAGCAAACAGCAGGTATCGGACAAGTAGTTATGTAGTCTTGGTCCGTATTACGTCAACAAACGTGTCTGGACAGCCGACGTTTGCTAACAGTTTTTTGTATAGTTTCTTGTGTTTTCGACCGCAGTGTTGGATGATTAGTCCGCCGTGGTTTGCGGACAGGTCTGGGTGGAGCCTGCTTTGTTTAGGGAACTTTTTTTTAGCTCCTCCTCCAATTGGAGATAGCAGTGTTGCCCTTAAGGAAGGCTGTTCTGTCGCCCTAGCAGGATACGGACGTCATTGTGAACTCCATGTCAGTGATAAAACGACCTTCACACAAGGGTCGCCATACGTGTAGGGTCGTGACTAAGAACTCCCAGCGGCATCTTCCCCCTCCGCAGGACTTTTGTAGTGTGATAGAGGAAGAAAGGAGAGAGAGAAAGGATGGTATTGACCCTATACCTGCGCCAGAAAGTTTAAGGTGGAGTAGATTTGCGCAGATCTATCCCACACACTTTATCTAGTGGCTCAGTTTGGGTGAGACGACTAGAGGGGAGATCGACTGCAGGCAGTGGCCAGCCGTGTTCTGTACACATCCATGCTGCCCTGTACATGCTCTGTACACATCCATGCTGCCCTGTACATGCTCTGTACACATCCATGCTGCCCTGTACATGCTCTGTACACATCCATGCTGCCCTGTACATGCTCTGTACACATCCATGCTGCCCTGTACATGCTATGTACACATCCATGCTGCCCTGTACATGCTATGTACACATCCATGCTGCCCTGTACATGCTATGTACACATCCATGCTCCCCTGTACATGCGCTGTACACATCCATGCTGCTATGTACATGCTCTGTACATATACATGCTGCCCTGTACATGGTACGTACACATCCTTGCTGCTCTGTATATGCTCTGTACACATCCATGCTGCCCTGTACATGCTCTGTACACATCCATGCTGCCTTGTACATGCTCTGTACACATCCATGCTGCCCTGTACATGCTCTGTACACATCCATGCTGCCCTGTACATGCTCTGTACACATCCATGCTGCCCTGTACATGCTCTGTACACATCCATGCTGTCCTGTACATGCTCTGTACACATCCATGCTACCCTGTACATGCTCTGCACACATCCATGCTGCCCTGTACATGGTCTGCCACGCACGAGCGTCATGCATTTTGATGGGGTAGACGTCCCCAGTTCGCTGCCTCGACGCAGCTAACCCGTACAAAGTTTAGCCAGCCGAGGCTGTTGTCCGGGGATGGGCCGAGGCTGTTGTCCGGGGATGGACCGAGGCTGTTGTCCGGGGATGGGCCGAGGCTGTTGTCCGGGGATGGGCCGAGACTGTTGTCCGGGGATGGTCCGCCGCGGTCTTTACGCGGCTACTTGGAGCCATATGTGCGAGTTGAGTGGTTTGTGTGGACCAAAGCTGTAAGCCACCCAGCAAGGGTGCGGCTACAGGGCATGCAAAGGTACTCCCATCTCGCCCGAACCCAACACCCCCAAACCTTGTTTACCATTAATCCATGTTGTAACAAACATTTTTCTTCTTATACAAATGTGGACAATGCAATACTGAGCCTAGCGTTTCTATCGAATACTGACGACGCGATGGTAATTGCCCTGCAGCATCTGCACGTCAAGGAACAACATGCCTCCGAAAAAGACGTTTTTGTTTCAATGATGCTAGCAATGAGTATTGTTGGAAAATGTTCAGATTTCAAAAAGACGATCTGCGTCGACTGAAGTGCGTCAATCGGGTGTTCTATTTATGCCTGTGGGGTACGTACACTAATTAGCGCCTGCACCCGCTCACCCGGATACTGCCACGGCTTTCTAACCAGGCGCCCCGGGAAGACTATAGCGACGGGCGTCTCTTCCACTTAACGATAAGTCGATGATCCGACCTGTAATAGTGGACATGTTGAGCGGTGGCTCGTTCGAACATGTTGCGAAACGTCGTGTGCACGTATGTTCACGTTATATATCCGAACAGTGTCCGAAGCCGTGGCTAAGCTTTGCAGCGCCGCTTCACTGGTCGACGTGAGGCCGACTGGGAATGCTGTTCAGCGACCTGCTGCCATGGCGCGGGGGTTGGACATGCCTTTCCTCCAGAACATGTTGTTTAGTGAAGCATATGCACAACCCGGTGATATATGCATGTTTGAATAGCAAGCTCGAATCCCACTTATTATAAGTGTGGACGGTTCGATGTATTTATGTTTACCAACTCGTTACCGGTCATGTGTGACCCTATGCTATCTCACGTAAGTCTCGTTACCCAGTTCTAGCTCTGGAGTCCACCGGCGACCTCCGCCGCTCTGACGCCCGTGAAAAGAATATGACCACATCCTACTCTATCGAACAATATATACGGACAAATACATTCAGTACATTTTTTTAAAGAACGAAACGTTTTTTCTAATAGGTGGTCGCTACTCACTCGCGTGTGTTGACCACAGTTAGTGCGGCCCGTCTACGATTGACCCAAACGTCGCACTGACAACCGAAATTCCACTGCCCCAACCCATCATGTTATTGATATTCTAAACAGTTGTGTCAAAGTCACACACGCCTAGCTCTTCAACCGCGTTGACCTTAGTTAGCAAACGCGTCTACTACCGGTATCGGCGGTTTTTGCCACATATTAATACGCCTATCGGTGTACCACAAAATACCTACGGGTCTTCGAATCCGCTTAATACTGCAACATCTCACTACCAAAGGTCGGACATTTCAAATGTTCCATCCTTGCTGGCTGAATACAGTTCTTTTTTGGCAAATAAAATCACTGACATCGGCAAAATTGCGTACATTTAGGCACTATATTCGTGTGAAATATATCCGGAAGTCTAACTGTTGTTTGACCTCTTGAATGATCGACGTAAACTCCGGTGCCGGAGTCCTTGTCCGTTAACACCGAGAGCTAATAGCGCTCCTCGGATGTTCCCCGGCCACAGGCAGTCGGCCGAGCGACGGAAGTATCAACGCAAGAGTTGGCCCCATCGTGTTGCTTGTCTGCCGACGATACGAGCGGCGTCAGCTTCACGTATTCTGGGTTCTCAGTTGGCTTCAAACAGCGAATTAAGCCGGAGAAACTGTTCCCTACTAATGCGAGTCGAATGTAGACAAACACGGGTAAAACGTACGGACCGACACATATACGGACCGACACAGATACGGACTGACACATATACGGACCGACACATACTTGGCGTTCGTAATGTCATTGTCTGATGCGGAAAGACACAAAAGTAAAAGGTGAAATATACTTAAGCGCGAACACCTGCGACCTCTGGCGGGCCGTTGGTCACCTCGGCCCGTTACCAAATCTGCCAACCAGCAGTGTGGCGTGTGTCGTGTGTGTGTGTGTGCGTGTGCGTGTGCGTGTGCGTGTGCGTGTGCGTGTGCGTGTGCGTGTGCGTGTGCGTGTGCGTGTGCGTGTGCGTGTGCGTGTGCGTGTGCGTGTGCGTGTGCGTGTGCGTGTGCGTGTGCGTGTGCGTGTGCGTGTGCGTGTGCGTGTGCGTGTGCGTGTGCGTGTGCGTGTGCGTGTGTGTGCGTGTGCGTGTGTAAAAATAAATAACGGTTGTACAATTTAAAAACATAAACCCTTGATATCATTAAGTAGTCACGGCGTAGGCCTACATATTGTAGGCTAGAGGTTGTTTTGTTGGAAAAGGAAAGCAGACAGGGAATAACATATCAATGCCGTTGCATTTTTATTACATATGTACTTAAGATTTGCATTAGCTGCGTTGCTTTACAGTGAGACACTATTGTTTGCCCACATTAAGCGTTGACTTTTGTAAGTAGGTAGAAGACAAATACAAATTGTTTCTACTCTAAGGAAATCAATATAATATATTATCTCGATATTGATGTTTGATAGAAATTTCGAGCGTTTTTCGACCACGTTGATGACTTAATTAAAATGACCCTCATATTTCCGAATAAAGTTTTTTGATTCTTTATTTTTGTCAAGTCAATACGTTACGGCAATTTTACTCATGAACCAGTTATTCAGAGTCATCGTAATCTGATTATTGTCGTTCTTGCAGTGGTTGCAAGCTCCAAAAAACACAGCCTGACGGGCTGACTGCAAGTTCCGGCAGACACGGCCTGACAGGCTTACAAGAAGGTCCTGCAGACACGGCCGGATGGGTTGATTGCAAGCTCCAGCAGAAACGGCCTGACGGGCTGGCTACAAGTCCCGTCAGAAACGGCCTGACGGGCTGACCACATAATCTTACAGACTCGGCCTGACAGGCTAATCATTGAATTGCACGTAATATCGGCTCTTGCTGCATGAAGGCAAGTGACGTCATTGTACCGGGGCGGTCCATTCTACGACAGATCGCCACAAATAGTTGACCACCAAATTTGAATATTTTAAGTGGAGATACCTATGTGTAGAATCAGGTTGAGTGAAAGGGATTGATACAGTTTCGCGAAGAGATTAGTGTCTGATGACATAAGAGGCAATAGATTGTGTCGATGCAATACAAACGCAAGTATCTGTGTTGTCCGCGTGCTGTTACCTTTTCTGACTGTTTCGTCGTGTGCGTGGCATTTCTATTTGAACAATGCAGTTGGTACGTAAAGCGTACGATACGAAATGTACATATCAACAACGTCGTCTATTGTGAAAGACAGTGAAACAGATGCCAACATCTGCGTAACAACCAACTACGAACAATTTACAAGTGAAATCATTTTAGAAAGGGAAACTGACAGCTGACTCCATCGACCACGACGACGTCGCTACGTGAGTGGAGTATCGACCAGCCACGGCGGGCGTTTCGGACACCTGTTGACGGCGTTTAGAGGCAATTTGTTTGAAAATGTGGAGCACTAATCTGCCAGGCTCCGGTGGTAGATTAGCCACCGTAGTTACGCCGCCTGGAAGAAGCGAATGGTAAAGCCGCAGTCGGCAGCGAAACCAAACAATATCTGGATATATCGGCGTGGATTATCGGTTTATCAAAATGGCGCCCACATTCAATTAACCATTGTTGCTGTGAACAGATGCAGTTATAGATCAGTCAAAGGTTTGATCAATCGAAGCACAACACACGAAGTCGGACCGTCGGGAGAAGACGGCAACGAATATAATTCCTGCTTCTCGCTGACGTCACTTCGATTGCCACGCAGAGCCAGTCTGACAACCGGCGGAGCCAGTCAGTTATCACGTAGGAGGCGGGATCGGCGGTTGAGTTTGAGTGACTGACGTCGCCTCTTCACGGAGCCGGACCCGGTGTTCGCTCGCCGCGTCGCCGCAGCTCGAGCGCCGCGCGCGAGTACATATCGACGGGCTTTGAAGCTTCGCTTTAGTCGCCCGCAGTATTCGAGTCGCGCGTGTTGTCTCTGTCCAGCACGATTTGTCATTGTGGACTGAAGGTATTATGCGAGATTTGCGACGATGCCGTTGGACGCAAACAGCTCGTGGAATATGTCGGACGGCCCGGTCGACTACCAGCTCGAGCGCAGTTGTGAACTTTACACATTCATCACCTACACGGTCTTCGTCGGAACGCTCGTCGTTGTTGGCGTCATCGGAAACAGCTTCGCTTTCGTCGTCTTCTGGAAGGAAAGCATTAAGTCGTCGGCGTTATTTCTCTTCCAGTGCCTGTCGCTCATCGACTCTGCACTGTTGTTAACACTCTTCCAACTATACTCGACGGAATCGTTCGTCGTCTACACGGGCTGGCTGCAGGGGTACTCTGTCATACGCCCCTACGTACTCGTATACCTGCTGCCTCTGGGGTTTACAGCTCAGACGGCCACGATATGGGTGACCGTACTGGTCGCCGTCAACCGCTACATCGCCATTTGTTTACCGTTTAGGGCGTCGCGGTGGTGCACCGTCTCGAAGGCGAAGAAGCAGCTGGCCTTCGTGCTTCTATCCGCTGTCCTGTTCAACATCCCGAAGTTTATGGAGTTTCGCGTCGTGTACCATACGTATGACAATGGTGCGACGTACAGTGCAACAGCTGCCTACTCCCGGCTTCTGTCACATAAACTATACTACATAGTCTACGGCAACATCATGTACTTTATTTTCAACCTGGCCCTTCCTGTATTCGTCCTGATGTTGTTGAACATTCGCATGTTGTGTGTCATTACAATATGATCTACTTCAGTACATGGATGCAGTTGCGATTTCATATCCGCACACGCGTGGATGGCGGCGGAACTATTGTTTACGTTTTCACGCAGACATCGCATACAACACGGCAGACGAACATAAAACAAATTATTTTTGCTGTCAAATTGCTAAGATTAATTACGTGTGTGTAATAACAATAAAATTGAATATTTGCGATATGCACCGCCCCCTGATCATGGGAGGCGGGGGCGGATATGAACCACCCCCTGATCATCGTAGGCGGGGGCGGAGTAGCACAAATAATCGGACGTAGGTCATAAAAATGCGTAGAAAACATTAAGAAAGCTCACATAGTAATGTTAAAAACATAATTGAAGCCGGATATTAAGATTCCCGCATTCAGATCCCAAATCACTTGAATATAGGTATTTAACATTCCGCGTTTGCGTAATTTTATATGATTGGTTGTGAATCCAATACATATTTTATTTATAATAATAATAATAATAATAATAATTTTATTAAAATGGCAACTATAGGAGTTGAATTATACAATTGGCACAGTAAAACAACCATTGATAATAAATAAAGTAAGACCAAAAGTATGACTTAAAATATAACAAATTACGGCGATCTTCTTGTTCGTATTATTCTAATTTAACGTGTTCGATATATAACAGGAGTGACGTAGAAGTAATGTGTTTAACGGACAGCTTTTGGTAGGCAGCTATAGTGACACCGAACAGAACTGTCAATTTCGACTAACATGTGAACGCTGCTAGGATATTATTTTTACATAATCACGTAACGTGTTGACCGCCATTGTTCTACAATACATTTTTTTTTAAAAAACAATATTAAATGTGTCCCTTGTATGACGTCATCAAAACGATCACGTGTTTTCTTCGTATGTAGACGAAAATAATTAAGCGCCATATTCGACGGGTTGTTGGGTCCACCAGTGTGTTCGATGACAACCTCGCTAGAATGATTGTGTTCTTGGACAACATCACAATAGTGAATGTGTTCGTGGACAATATGGCTATAGTGATTGTGTTCGTGGACAAACTCTCTATAGTGATTGTCCGTGGACAACCTCGCTATTGTGACCGAGTAGTTGTTGTGTCGGAGACAATACAGCCCGAGACATGGACACTTTCTTCTCGGTGGATCGGTGCTGGGCAGTCGGGCCGTGTAGCGTCATCGGAAGCCGCGGAGTTTTCATCGGCTGTTGACGCCCAGTCAAGTACTACCACAATAACCGCCAATACGTGCGGTGTATAGAATTACGGTGGCTGAGCAACTACAATCTTTGGCTTCAGTCGTCCTTACCAGTCTCTCCGAGAATTATTGATAATAAATAATAATAATAAAACTGTATTTTTACACCATCAAATCCGGGGCTACTGCCCCGTTCACGGTTGTGTACAGACATCAGTTCACACGATACAAACTTGTATGTAGATAGTGATAATAATAATAATACATGCGCTGTATAAAATGTTAAAAACTATGCAGAATGTTCGCGTGTGTAAATTATGTTAAGAAAAAGTATACTGATTACATGGCATCTGTATATAAAAAATAAATCTTAAATAGGAAGTAAAATCATATGGCATAGCATATATATATATTTATATTATAGTGCGGATTTGATGGTGTAAAAATACAGTTTTATTATTATTATTTATTATCAATAATTGAACGGAATTCGACAATTTGCGTGTTTTACTAAAAATTCAACGTTCAGTACTTTGTACTCTGTAGCGTACGTACGTACTTATATTGGAGACTGCGAACACCCGGTGACATATTCTTTTTACCATGGATTCGATCGAATATAGTGACGTCAAAACAGTAATCGTTACAATGATCGTCCTACATATCACCGCGAACTCTCTGCTGATCGCTGTTCTCGTGAAATATACAGAACTACGCGAAGACCGCACTGCTCTCTCCATGATATCGCTCTAGACGACGTAGACATCGGACTTACGACCTGACCAGTCAATGCTGTGGTCTGTTCTCGTGAAATATACAGATCTACGTGAAGACCGCACTGCTCTCTCCATGATATCGCTCTAGGCGACGTAGACATCGGACTTACGGCCTGACCAGTCAGTGCTGTGGTCTGTTCTCGTGAAATATACAGAACTACGTGAAGACCGCACTGCTCTCTCCATGATATCGCTCTAGGCGACGTAGACATCGGACTTCCGGCCTGACCAGTCAGTGCTGTGGTCTGTTCTCGTGAAATATACAGAACTACGCGAAGACCGCACTGCTCTCTCCATGATATCGCTCTAGGCGACGTAGACATCGGACTTACAGCCTGACCAGTCAGTGCTGTGGTCTGTTCTCGTGAAATAAACAGAACTACGTGAAGACCACACTGCTCTCTCCATGATATCGCTCGAGGCGACGTAGACATCGGACTTACGACCTGACCAGTCACTGCTGTGGTCTGTTCTCGTGAAATATACAGAACTACGTGAAGACCGCACTGCTCTCTCCATGGTATCGCTCTAGGTGACGTAGACATCGGACTTACGACCTGACCAGTCACTGCTGTGGTCTGTTCTCGTGAAATATACAGAACTACGCGAAGACCGCACTGCTCTCTCCATGATATCGCTCTAGGCAACGTAAACATCGGACTTACGACCTGACCAGTCACTGCTGTGGTCTGTTCTCGTGAAATATACAGAACTACGCGAAGACCGCACTGCTCTCTCCATGATATCGCTCTAGGCGACGTAGACATCGGACTTACGGCCTGACCAGTCACTGCTGTGGCCTGTTCAAGAGTTACGCCAAGAGTGCAACATTTGATACTATACCTTCCCAAGATAAACACGGAATCATTGTCTCCATTCTAATTCTTAGCCCGACGTGGAATACAAACGTTTGCTGGTTTACATTCGGGGCACACAACATAAGCCTTGCTGCGTTGGTCCTAGTGTTGTACGTCTCATTAGTTTGTGTCAAGGGGCATATTTCCAACTGCACAATATCGCAACAATTCGAAAATGCTTAACAAGATTAACACCAAGAGTGCAACATTTGGCACAATACCTTCCCAAGATAAACATGGTATGCATGTCGGTGTTCGGCTTCGCTTCGATGCACAGCCAGGCTTGGGTGGCCTTCTCTAAGATGGTATTGGTATCGAAGCCGCTTGGGTACGAGCAGTTGCTCTCTAGAAATCGCTGCTACGGAATCGTTGTCTCCGCGTGGATCTTTGGCGCCGCTGTTGCTGTTTCAAGGTTAATTATTAACCCGACGTGGAATACAGACGTTAGCTGGTTTACATCCGAGGCACACAGCGTAAGAGTTGCTGCGTTGGTGTTTGTGTTGTACCTAGTCTCGTTAGTTTGTCCGGGATGGTTATCACCTATGCGAGTGTGCGAATTTCCTCGTTGTCGTCCGAGCAGACAGCCAAGTCTCGGCGCAGGTGCAGTCGATCAGCGGAGGCGTCGACGAATAAGGAATGGTGACTCTAAAGGCGATTCGCTCTGCCAGAAACGTCCTCGGCATTTGTTTTGTAGCTCTGGCTCTGTGTAGCTCTGGCTCTTTGTAGCTCTGGCTCTGTGTAGCTCTGGCTCTTTGTAGCTCTGGCTCTTTGTAGCTCTGGCTCTTTGTAGCTCTGGCCCTTTGTAGCTCTGGCCCTTTGTAGCTCTGGCCCTTTGTAGTTCTGGCTCTTTGTAGCTCTGGCCCTTTGTAGCTCTGGCCCTTTGTAGGTCTGGCCCTTTGTAGCTCTGGCTCTTTGTAGCTCTGTCTCTTTGTAGATATGGCCCTTTGTAGCTCTGGCTCTTTGTAGCTCTGGCCCTTTGTAGCTCTGGCTCTTTGTAGCTCTGGCTCTTTGTAGCTCTGGCCCTTTGTAGCTCTGGCTCTTTGTAGCTCTGGCTCTTTGGAGCTCTGGCCCTTTGTAGCTCTGGCTCTTTGTAGCTCTTGCTCTTTCAGTTATTGTGTGTGTTTATTTTTTTTGCATATGATTATTCTTTACATCCTACACGATGAACAAGTTGTGTTTAGTTTTTTTCGCATTTGGTTGGTCTGGTGCAATTCGTTCTTGAACAGTTTTCTGTACAAGGTTCTTCACGGCTCGACTCGACACAAACTGAAGGTTGTTATGGCTGAAGGCAACTCTATACAGATATCTGTGATGACGACAGCGGAGATAAACCATCTCGTTTTCACCTGTTTGTACGAGTCTTGTCGTTGTGGCAGAAGACAACTCCAAACAGAGGTCGGTGACGACGACAGCGGAGATAAACCATCTCGTGTTCACCTGTTAGTACGAGTCTTGTCGTTTTGGCTGTAGATAACTCTATACAGAGATCTGTGACGACGACAGCGGAGATAAACCAGCCCGTGTTCAACTGTTTATACGAGTCTTGTTGTTGTGGCTGTGGACAACTCTATACAGAGATCTGTGACGACGACAGCGGAGATAAACCAGCCCGTGTTCAACTGGTATTTTAATTAACTAATTTGTTGTTGTGTTCGTTGAATACATCGCCGTTATCGGATCCTGATGTCTTGTGTCGTTTAACTAACGTCATCACATTCCCGTCATCAAATTAACGTGATCACTTTCACGTCATCACATCACATGTACAAACGCGGGAATGGACGAGACGGAGAATTTGTAGAAACGCGGAAAAATTGAGAAAAACGGCAAGTTGGTAGAAACGCGGGAGAATTGAGAAGAGGCTTGTAGAAACGCGGGGAAATGTAGAAAACGGCGAGTTTGTAGAAAAGCGGGAAATTGAGAAAACGGTGAGTTTGTAGGAACGCGGGAAAATGGAGAAAACGGCGAGTTTGTAGAAAGGCGGGATAACATGGGGAAAATGGCGAGTTTGTAGAACCGCGGAGCGCCACCCAGCCGCTAGAAACGCCAGAGTACGTAGATCCGCGGAAACCGCGAGAAATGCGCGACGATTGCCGGTGATGTCGTGTTATGGACTTCAAAACGAGTGGCGACTGCCCAGTAGCCGATTCGAATATCAATCTCAGACGAAGGCCGCTTTGTTCTGTGGTTCTCCAGTGAGTTGTCAGATTGTTTATTTGTGCGGTTAACCGCAATGTAATGGGCAATTACTTCTATCGAGAGTGCCGGATTATCAACGTGGGGGGCCTGGTAGAAACTTGTTGCTGGTGCACTTAACTAGACTTTCATCAACAAATGTCTGCGCAGAATCTTACACCTAAATGGTCAGACAAGGTACCCAACACTACGCTTTGGGAAATGACCAAACAACTGCTAGTAAAAATCGAAACAACGAAGAGAAAGTGGAGGTGGATAGGACACACACTGAGGAAACCAGCAACAAACATCTCACGACAAGCACTTACATGGAACCACCAACGGAAGAGAAAAAGACGAAGGCCGAGAAACACCTGACAGAGATACACCGACAATGAGAGAAAGAAGATGGGATACACCGGGAGATAAATGGAGAAAATGACGACAAACAGACAAGAGCAGAGGAGCCTGGTCGATGGCCTATGATCCCAGAACAGAGGAGCCTGGTCGATGGCCTATGATCCCAGAACAGAGGAGCCTGGTCGATGGCCTATGATCCCAGAACAGAGGAGCCTGGTCGATGGCCTATGATCCCAGAACAGAGGAGCCTGGTCGATGGCCTATGATCACAGAACAGAGGAGCCTGGTCGTTGGCCTATGATCCCAGAACAGAGGAGCCTGGTTGATGGCCTATGATCCCAGCGAGCAAACAGACCAAAGTAAGTAAGTAAGTAAGTTATTAACATACTTATTTACTTAACATTTTAAGGATGATAGTCTTTTACGTAATTTACAAATGTATTTCATATACAAAGTATTAGAGTTTTACTCTTTTTCCTCAGCTTCACCTTAAAATAGGCTGTCCTCGTAGACAAGTCCAAAAAAACCTTACTGTATATTCACCAACCTATAAATAGTATTAAACACAATATACATGTGTTAATATGAACTTCAATAATATGAATACCTATCATAACTCGGATCATTATCCGGTGCCGTTATGCAATTTCTGAGCTACTGGCAAATATGACATTACTATCCACCCATCATTCTTCGTTAAGTGTTTCCCTGGTCCCTCCAACTTATAATCATAAGAACACTTCTATTGTGTGTAAATCCCCACAAACCCGAGTTTAGAGGTAGTACTGTATTATGTATGTTTATGATAACAGTACATTCGGTTCGGATGTCATACTGCAGTCAGGGACATGATAACATAAGGTAGAACAACAAGATTATTGTGCCACATTACACTAGTTTATCACATTAATTTATGTCAGTAATACGTTTTATCATAAGAGTAAAGCCGGGCCACAGCTACTGTGCCCGGCTTTCATACTGCTGTCCGGGTCGCGAGCAGACACCGAGACACGTCCAGCGTCTGTGTTTGCTGTCATACTGGTCCACCCAGTGTTTGCTGTCATACTGCTCCACCCAGTGTTTTCTGTCATACTGCTCCACCCAGTGTTTGCTGTCATACTGCTCCACCCAGTGTTTGCCGCCATACTGCTCCACCCAGTGTTTGCCGTCATACTGCTCCACCCAGTGTTTGCTGTCATACTGCTCCACCCAGTGTTTGCCGTCATACTGCTCCACCCAGTGTTTGCTGTCATACTGCACCACACAGTGTTTGCCGTCATACTGCTCCACCCAGTGTTTGCTGTCATACTGCTTCACCCAGTGTTTGCCGTCATACTGCTCCACCCAGTGTTTGCCGTCATACTGCTCCACCCAGTGTTTGCCGTCAAACTGCTCCACCCAGTGTTTGCTGTCATACTGTTCCACCCAGTGTTTGCCGTCAAACTGCTCCACCCAGTGTTTGCCGTCATACTGCTCCACCCAGTGATTGCCGTCATACTGCTCCACCCAGTGTTTGCTGTCATACTGCTCCACCCAGTGTTTGCCGTCATACTGCTCCACCCAGTGTTTGCTGTCATACTGCTCCACCCAGTGTTTGCCGTCATACTGCTCCACCCAGTGTTTGCCGTCATACTGCTCCACCCAGTGTTTGCCGTCATACTGCTCCACCCAGTGTTTGCCGTCATACAGCTCCACCCAGTGTTTGCCGTCATACTGCTCCACCCAGTGTTTGCTGTCATACTGCTCCACCCAGTGTTTGCCGTCATACTGCTCCACCCAGTGTTTGCTGTCATACTGCTCCACCCAGTGTTTGCTGTCATACTGCTCCACCCAGTGTTTGCCGTCATACTGCTCCACCCAGTGTTTGCCGTCATACTCCTCCACCCAGTGTTTGCTGTCATACTGCTCCACCCAGTGTTTGCTGTCATACTGCTCAACCCAATGTTTGCCGTCATACTGCTCCACCCAGTGTTTGCCGTCATACTGCTCCACCCAGTGTTTGCTGTCATACTGCTCCACCCAGTGTTTGCCGTCATACTGCTCCACCCAATGTTTGCTGTCATACTGCTCCACCCAGTGTTTGCTGTCATACTGCTCCACCCAGTGTTTGCTGTCATACTGCTCCACCCAGTGTTTGCTGTCATACTGCTCCACCCAGTGTTTGCTGTCATACTGCTCCACCCAGTGTTTGCTGTCATACTGCTCCACCCAGTGTTTGCCGTCATACTGCTCCACCCAGTGTTTGCCGTCATACTGCTCCACCCAGTGTTTGCCGTCATACTGCTCCACCCAGTGTTTGCTGTCATACTGCTCCACCCAGTGTTTGCCGTCATACTGCTCCACCCAGTGTTTGCTGTCATACTGCTCCAACCAGTGTTTGCTGTCATACTGCTCCACCCTGTGTTTGCTGTCATACTGCTCCACCCAGTGTTTGCTGTCGTACTGCTCCACCCAGTGTTTGCTGTCATACTGCTCCACCCAGTGTTTGCCGTCATACTGCTCCACCCAGTGTTTGCTGTCATACTGCTCCACCCAGTGTTTGCTGTCATACTGCTCCACCCAGTGTTTGCCGTCATACTGCTCCACCCAGTGTTTGCCGTCATACTGCTCCACCCAGTGTTTGCTGTCATACTGCTCCACCCAGTGTTTGCTGTCATACTGCTCCACTCAGTGTTTGCTGTCATACTGCTCCACCCAGTGTTTGCTGTCATACTGCTCCACCCAGTGTTTGCCGTCATACTGCTCCACCCAGTGTTTGCCGTCATACTGCTCCACCCATTGTTTGCTGTCATACTGCTCCACCCAGTGTTTGCTGTCATACTGCTCCACCCAGTGTTTGCTGTCATACTGCTCCACCCAGTGTTTGCTGTCATACTGCTCCACCCAGTGTTTGCTGTCATACTGCTCCACCCAGTGTTTGCCGTCATACTTCTCCACCCAGTGTTTGCCGTCATACTGCTCCACCCAGTGTTTGCCGTCATACTGCTCCACCCAGTGTTTGCTGTCATACTGCTCCACCCAGTGTTTGCTGTCATACTGCTCCACCCAGAGTTTGCTGTCATACTGCTCCACCCAATGTTTGCCGCCATACTGCTCCACCCAGTGTTTGCTGTCATACTGCTCCACCCAGTGTTTGCCGTCATACTGCTCCACCCAGTGTTTGCCGTCATACTGCTCCACCCAGTGTTTGCCGCCATACTGCTCCACCCAGTGTTTGCTGTCATACTGCTCCACCCAGTGTTTGCTGTCATACTGCTCCACCCAGTGTTTGCTGTCATACTGCTCCACCCAGTGTTTGCTGTCATACTGCTCCACCCAGTGTTTGCTGTCATACTGCTCCACCCAGTGTTTGCTGTCATACTGCTCCACCCAGTGTTTGCTGTCATACTGCTCCACCCATTGTTTGCTGTCATACTGCTCCACCCAGTGTTTGCTGTCATACTGCTCCACCCAGTGTTTGCTGTCATACTGCTCCACCCAGTGTTTGCTGTCATACTGCTCCACCCAGTGTTTGCTGTCATACTGCTCCACCCATTGTTTGCCGTCATACTGCTCCACCCAGTGTTTGCCGTCATACTGCTCCACCCAGTGTTTGCCGTCATACTGCTCCACCCAGTGTTTGCTGTCATACTGCTCCACCCAGTGTTTGCCGTCATACTGCTCCACCCAGTGTTTGCTGTCATACTGCTCCACCCAGTGTTTGCTGTCATACTGCTCCACCCAGTGTTTGCCGTCATACTGCTCCACCCAGTGTTTGCTGTCATACTGCTCCACCCAGTGTTTGCTGTCATACTGCTCCACCCAGTGTTTGCCGTCATACTGCTCCACCCAGTGTTTGCCGTCATACTGCTCCACCCAGTGTTTGCCGTCATACTGCTCCACCCAGTGTTTGCTGTCATACTGCTCCACCCAATGTTTGCCGTCATACTGCTCCACCCAGTGTTTGCTGTCATACTGCTCCACCCAGTGTTTGCTGTCATACTGCTCCACCCAGTGTTTGCTGTCATACTGCTCCACCCAGTGTTTGCTGTCATACTACTCCACCCATTGTTTGCTGTCATACTGCTCCACCCAGTGTTTGCTGTCATACTGCTCCGCTCAGTACTACTACTAGTAGTGTCTACTGACAATTATCACATAATCTGAACTTGTAATTGAATTAATTAGAGTTGTTGATTCAGTTGCCCGTGGTACGGGGGGCTTCAGACCGGCTGAGTAGGTCGAGTCGAGACAAAGACGATCGACGGATAAATCAAATGTACGAATACGTGGGCGTAGGAGCTGGTCCGGCCGTACCGACCATGGCCGGTCCGGCCGTATCCACCATGGCCGGTCCGGCCGTACGGACCATGGCCGGTCCGGCCGTACCGACCATGGCCGGTCCGGCCGTACCGACCATGGCCGGTCCGGCCGTATCGACCATGGCCAGACCACTTTTTTTCCAGGCCTAAAAAATGCCCTGGCAACTAGCCACAATGCCATAAAAAATAAACAATGGTTCACAGCCAAAACATTCCGTGCCTTATATTTATATAATTAAGCAGGTCTATACTTGCCTTCATTTGCAATTACTGAAACTACAAATCAGCACGCGATCGTATGCCGACGATATGTATAGCTAATATTTTAAGAAATCGGTTATAAAATTACATTCAGCAGTCATCTGAGCTAGCCTATCGTTGGCCCGCGGTAGAAGTTTTAGAACTCGAAGGATCAGCGCTGTCAATCATGCATCACATGAACTCTCCGCGGGCGAAACTAGATTCCCGCCCGCGATCGCTTCCTACCGAAAGACCGCGTCGTCTGCATCCTTGCGCCGTAGTAGATGAATGAATGTCTTGTAGCCAAAATGCCGACTAGATAAAGAAAAATTTGGGAAAGGGAGAAATGACCCTTGGCTCGAAGTCAATACGATCTCTCTTTGCTCCTGTGTAAGTTACTGAGCCAACTAATATTATGCGTAATTAAATTCAGATGTTCAGACCGAATAAATCTCTAAAATGTAATGTTGACCCATGACTGAGGTTGCCTATACTAGCTATCAATATAACTATGACCATGTCGATAACATATATTTAAACAATAATTTTATTAAGCCAGCGTAAGCTAAGGCAGATTTACACGAGTGGTTTTTGCGCGGAAGAGCTGTCTATACACTAGTCACTGCGTCTGCAATCTAGTCCAACTACTTCGGGGAAATGTCCCGGCGGACGCCGACCCCATTAACGCGTAGAACAAATAAACGCAGCCTTAACTGCTGCATTGTTTCGCCTAGTAACGCGTGCCTTGTAATATTACAGGATTATTTTTTGAGGAAATTCAAATCAGACAAATACAGACGGAGTTCGTCCGCGATTGCACACGTGACGATTAGCGCTAAAATATAGTTAAACATCATGTCTACTTTAAATATATGGCCCAGCAGCACAGGCGTATCCAGGTTGTTTCGTTGGGGGTGGTGGCAAAACCTCTCAGCGCAATTTGCATCAAAAACCTGCGCTCAAATTAACACAGTTTTGCACCACGTTATATACTGGTGTTGCATGAATTGGTCATAGTTAACGGAATAAGCCATTTTGCAAAGACACCGGATCAAATGTTTAAACTTCTGCTTTCTCCATTTTACAAGAAATTGCGACTGAATTTGACATTTAACACACCACATTGTATGCATGATGTATTACAATGGTCTTGAGGAAATAATATGTATTCACGTGATCAAGAACACACGTTTGCTGCCCATTGTTGGGACACTCTGGATCGGTGGCGTCTTACTGTCGTTTATGTTGTTGTTGTTGGGACACTCTGGATCGGTGGCGTCTTACTGTCGTTTATGTTGTTGTTGTTGGGACACTCTGGATCGGTGGCGTCTTACTGTCGTTTATGTTGTTGTTGTTGGGACACTTTGGATCGGTGGCGTCCTACTGTCGTTTATGTTGTTGTTGTTGGGACACTCTGGATCGGTGGCGTCCTACTGTCGTGTATGTTGTTGTTGTTGGGACACTCTGGATCGGTGGCGTCCTACTGTCGTGTATGTTGTTGTTGTTGGGACACTCTGGATCGGTGGCGTCTTACTGTCGTTTATGTTGTTGTTGTTGGGACACTCTGGATCGGTGGCGTCCTACTGTCGTTTATGTTGTTGTTGTTGGGACACTCTGGATCGGTGGCGTCCTACTGTCGTTTATGTTGTTGTTCAAACGTTCCCCTCGTAAACATTCGTTACCACCAAAATAAGGACGAACACACCGACATATTTATCACACAGCTTTAAGTTTTTGCTTCATGCTACCATGTAGCGGATTATACGGCCGACCTACTATAACCCTGCGAACCTGTCATCTTTCAGGTATCCCTTCTTTTGCGAACATAAGACGCATAATTTATTTGTATGTTCCACAAGCAAAGGCCTCAGTTAAATACACCGGTAATAGCCGCCATTTACCGAATACAGTGTGAAACGCGGTCAGCGATTGGTCAAAGCTGAGCATCAAACAATTAAATTTACTGTCGGAAAGAAGATCTCTGGTGTTTGTATTTCTCATCTGGTTGTTACGTATTGTCGGGAAACTATCCCACATCCTCGACGTCCCTCGCTCTGATGATGGCTTTTGTGAGTCCCTGTTCATTATATCATACTTAGAGATTCCCCGTCGTTGTTACTATTATTACTATTACTATTATTATTATTGCTAGTGTTGCTGTTGTTGTTATTAACATTATTATTATTATTACTATTGCTACAATTAATAATACGGTCACGTTTACTATTATTTTATTTATTATTATTATTATTCTGATTTTCTTACATATTATATGTTTACGATGGGGTGGAGTTTTGTTGTCATTGTTGTTGCTAGTGTTGTTGTTGTTGCTATTGTTGTTGTTGCTGTTGTTGTTGTTGGTGGTGGTGGTGTTGTTGTTGTTGTTGTTGTTGTTGTGGTGGTGTTGTTGTTGTTGTTGTTGTTGTTGTTGTTGTTGTTGGTGGTGGTGGTGGTGGTATATGTAATGACGCAATTGTTATTGGTGTTGTTCTTTGTGATATTGGTAAATAAGATGGACGATGTAGTGAGTGTTTTGTTGACTTTGAATTGATAGTATTGTTGTCGTCGTTGTCGTAGTTGGCTGCTGTCACGTAATTACGTCGTTGTCGTAGTTGGCTGCTGTCACGTAATTACTTCGTTGTCGTAGTTGGCTGCTGTCACGTAATTACGGTGACTTTGGTGGTTTCAGCCGAGATCCATTGCAAGATGGACAATTGTCTGCTAATAGAATAATTACCCGTGCTTGGTGTGAACGTAAACAATATATTGGGAACTCGAGTGTCAGCTTGGCTGTTTCAGGGCCATTGTTTTGGGTCCTATGCATGCCATCGACCGCAAGAGGGCGTTGAAGATAATTGGCGGAATATGGGCATTGTCAGCCTTGGTGGCCACGCCGACATTCGTCGACTACTCCATCCACCCCGAGCCGATGACGTCACAAGATGTTAACAACACCACCGCTGTGACGTCACGAATCTTATGCAAGCACAAGTCTTTGACAAGATGAAAGGTTTCTTTATCCTATGCATCGTATATGATACCTCAGGCATTTATCTTCAGTCGCTATTACCGTCTTATCACGTTCATCGTACGGCAAGGACGTCAGACGACAGGGGGTCTGACGTCATCATTCGTATCGCACAATCGGAAGAGGATTATAAAGATGTTGGTCATCATCGCAGTTCTCTTCTCCTTCGCCTGGCTGCCCTACTTCGTCCTCCTTGTCGGTGATGTAAGTTCCTGTTTGTCTGTTATTGTCTTCTTTTTTGCTAGATGTATTTTAGCAGATGATTTTTGTGTTATGACAAAAGTGAATAGTTTAAAACAACCACGCGGACAATGACAATTAGCGTTATCAATAGCTTGGTGCAAGTACACATCAACAGTGGCACTCCATATAACATTATCAATAGCTTGGTGCAAGTATACATCAACAGTAGCACTCCATATAACATTATCAATCGTTTGGTGCAAGTACACATCAACAGTGGCACTCCATATAACATTATCAATAGCTTGGTGCAAGTACACATCAACAGTTGCACTACATATAACATTATCGATAGCTTGGTGCTAGTACACATCAACAGTGGCACTCCATTCATAATTCAGTGTTGTTTCATTGGAACGGTTCACGCTGGTGTATGGGTGCGTGCGTAAGTGCATGATTGTGTGTCCGTGCGTGCATGCGTGCATGCGTGCACACATGCACGCGTGCAAATGTTAAGACTGAACGTTACTAATATCAATCGAATACATATATGTTTTGTTCCTGTAGAAACTAACCGGCCAGTCCAGCAGTCCGAAGCGGCCAGTGGGTTCGTCTTGATTCAACTGACTCTGGCCGTCTTCAACACGTCCTACAACATCATTATCTACCTCATCTACAACGCTGAGTTCCGCAAATCGTTTCTCAACATATTCTGCTGCGTCCAGCCATCGACCGTACATCCGTCTCTCCCGCTGGGCCTCCCAGTAACACCGGCTCCACCAACTGTCCATCAAACACATACGACACTCGTTCCGCGTTGATTGCACAGTCTCAACAGCTGCCGTGACAACGTCGCACAACGAACGTACAACAAGTGACACGAACAATTTAAACAAAATGCAAAATGGAATGCCACAAATGCAGTAAGAGTGTCACTCGACTAAGGTGAAGTGGTTTCAACAACTGTCAATGCAGTGTTGTAAGAACAACGTATTGATAAGAGAGGTGTCAGTATATGCCGCTATAGCTTGAAACAACAAAGGTTTGACTGTGGTCTCAGTAGTTGTCTCGACAGGGAAACACGTTCAACCTCTCTCTCTCTCTCTCTACCGCGGTGTGTCAGTGATTGTTATGTCAGCGTGACGTCACCGACGTGTAGCTCCGCGATGTATCTTTGATTATCGCGTAAGCGTGACGTCACCAAAGCTTAGGTCGGCGATGTATCAGTGATCATCGTGTCAGCATGACATCACTAACGTATAGTGCATGAACAATTGACATATCCATCTCGTGACGTTTTGCTTAGCATCCACAGCAGGTCCGTCAAACTATCAACAAACATGGTCGGAAATGTAAAACTGCCAAACATTCCGCTGTGTTTATCGTTGAACTTATGGCTTTTTGTGTGCGGAAGTGTGTCCGAAAGTCTATGAAAAACTGCTGGCAAATGAATGTCGCCACAGTTCTTAAGTTAACTCCAAACATATTATGTGGTACCCGGAATGTTAACCGCCAGGTGGCGAGTACGTCGAATGTCGACAGCTGTTCCACTATATGCATGTGTGATGTTCTAGAAACTATGATAGTACGAAGTTTTACCATAATGTAAACAATGGTCGTCTAGTAAGATTACGTATCGTGAAATACCTAAACTAATGAGTGGCCGATATCATTTGAATAAAATGAACAATACAAATTGGTGCGATTCTGTTAACAGCGCTGAAACGTCAGATCACCAGACTCCGGCATTCCGATGCTAGCGGTGCGATTGCTGTTTAATATAAGTAATCGTTGTTTTTGGTACGATTGTATCGTTTGATGAAACAATAATCTTTTAAATAGTTGCGTCCTTTTCGTTGAGGTGCACATATCATTGTTCCCATTTTATCATTAAAAGTACAGCATCACGTGCCATACTTGTGTCGACTTTATCATTTAAAATACAGCATCACGTGTCGTACTTCTGTCGACTTTATCATTTAAAGTACAGCATCACGTGTCGTACTTGTGTCGACTTTATCATTTAAAGTACAGCATCAAATGTCGTACTTCTGTCGACTTTATCATTTAAAGTACAGCATCACATGTCGTACTTGTGTCGACTCTATCATTTAAAGTAGAGCATCATGTGTCGTACTTCTGTCGACTTTATCATGTAAAGTACAGCATCATGTGTCGTACTTGTGTCGACTTTATCATTTAAAGTACAGCATCACGTGTCGTACTTCTGTCGACTTTATCATTTAAAGTACAACATCACGTGTCGTACTTCTGTCGACTTTATCATTTAAAGTACAACATCACGCGTCGTACTTCTGTCGACTTTATCATTTAAAGTACAACATCACGTGACGTACTTCTGTCGACTCTGGCTCTTGTCTTCACATTTATAAATATTATTAGTATTTTAGTATACCCTACGGCTAATTTCTGGTAGCCTCTATTGTCGAGTCAGCGTTATACTATCATAAATGAAATCACGTTGTAAGATTTATATTAGATAGGTTCCTTGAACATAATTATCAATACATGCGTTGGGCGAGTTATAATATTGAAATTATATAGTTAATATGCTTTATTAATTTGTGACATGTTTCGTCGGTAAGCATTGAATGTATTGCAAGGTGTGATGCTGTCTTAACCAATGTGTTCTCACTCACTGGCATTTGGCCGGAATTGCGGGACAAATAGGCAGGAAGATATACGCGTTGAACTTGTATAATTAATAGTATTTATCTGCTTAATTCATTTGTGAAATGCTTATTTTTTATGCATTGTACCTACTTCGCTGTACGCTATTTACTGTCGTCTGACTGGAATAATCGTTGACATCGATTGATTTTATTGTAAACGTAACAACGCATTCGACATTACCACAGTTTTCACTTTGTTCTCAACTACTAACTCTCACATTTGGCTGGGATTGAGCGAAGTGTAGGCACGGGGATTAATACGCGCGCCTCATTCGACACAGCACAAAGTAGTTCCCCGATCACTCACTCCCTAAACCCTCCTCAGTCCCACGGGAGCATTAGGCGCCAACAATTCTCTCCCAGTCAACACGGTCTTGGGCGATCAATTTGAGTTAATTCCAGGCCGTCCCATCCAGCTTAAATTCTTCTTCCACATGTCTTCTCCGTGTTCCTAGTGGTCTGCCTCTTCTCCTGTTCCAGATTTTCTCCATTACAAAGCTGCATATGAAACATTCTTATAACGATTCACATTTTTGGGTCTCATTGTACGCATATTCTCATAATTGTTAATGGTAAGCATAATACTGTATTACTTATTAGCCGAGTTACCCGGCGTTGCACGCGGAGAAAAGGCAGTTACTGAAAGAGATTATAACTCCTTGAGACGTTTCTAAATATTCAGGAAGTTTACACAGGATATGCATTACATTTATTAAATCGATTATATATGTGTCGATGTTGTTTCAATTATACGTAGAACTGCAATGTATACAATATCTTCACAAGACGCTCAACGACAACGCTCAACTATTAGAAACACCAAAGCCTAGCACACGTCTCCAATTTTTTTATTAATTTGCTCTACACATGCAATATAGCTAAATCGTATATGTACCGATGTTGTGCGAATTATACATAGAACTTCACTGACACAGTTGTCAACTCCCACCCAACAGCCATTAAATGTTACGGACTCACGGCAAGTTACCGGTTATATCCGCCTTTTACCTAATAACTTGCACCGCGCTACAAATGGGAACCCAACAAGGAGCTCCTAAGACAAGCAAAAAGCGCAACAAGCTCCACAAGAGCTAAATACCATCTCTAAAGGTGACACGTTACACCCGGTGTGCAACGCAGTAATTTATGAGTGAAGCCTTGCGACATACGTATGAATTCTGGGAATAACTCAGTGCCCCTGATAATATGTTGAATGTTTTGCTTCTGATCATATATTGAAAGTTGTGTATTTGACTTTGTGTTCTGATGTGTGAGACCATGTTTTGTGGTGTGGTTGGATTGTTTTTGGAATAAAAGGTGTCTTTATATGTCTTCAAATGGTATTGAAATTCATCAGATGGGGACTTCGTGGCATACGGCCCCTAGACTCTTGCTAGGAAATGGTTGACTTTCTATATGGTCTCCACGCTTGTATGCACTGAATACAATAACTTGACACTCTCAACAGTTCAATGGTTGACTTTCTATATGGTCTCCACGCTTGTATGCACTGAATACAATAACTTGACACTCT